>KV751356.1:3030648-3050284 GCA_001698575.1 Mola mola | reverse complement strand
TGAAACAAACATTGCACCGATGCTAAATATGAACTTATATTAGATTACAGTTGTTTTACAGCACTGACATAAAGATGGACGACATGACAGCTCCAAGACAGTGAAGCCAAAACATCTTGATTACCACCAGGATAGGTCATAGACCCCTCCCTTCCAAAGTAAAACTCAAATGTTTTTCTCTAAAAAGTTTCTGTCCCTTTAAGGTAGTTCTTTTCACGCTGATAATGTATCTTCACCTCTCAATTTTTCTGGTCATTTTAGTGACTTAATGAACAGGGTGAAACATCATGATTTAGAAGTGAACCATCGTGAAGTAATTGGGTGGGTGTATGGATGGGAACTCAATACTGACTCCAAATGATATCACCAGCTCAAGACGGAAGTGGTCATATCTGGGATACTTTGACTTCAGTTTTTTATAGAGGAGAAGAAAAAGTGGCAACGTGTCAGCCATCTTTATTTATAGAAGTGTTTTACAGTAACAGCTTAAAAACTTACATTTTTTTTAAAGGAAACTGTAGAGGACCACATTATTCTGATTTCTACTCCAACACCAAATTTCATTTGCAATTTCTTAGAAATGTTTTTTGGCACATCCCCTCCTGAAAGAAGAACCAGCAGGGATGTCTCAGAGGTAAATATTGAGTTACTTTCGGCACTGCTTTACTGGCAGAAGGGCGTTGATGGAGCCGATAGCTCGAGTTTACAGCTCCCATATATCTGCGCTGACACTTAGCCAGTGTGTACATAGAAACAAAGGCATGCCACATTTCACTGCCACCAGTAACAGATGCGGGCATCTATAAAACTGATGGTGATGATGCTCTACCTGCAGGGCTCAGGTCGGTGTCGTTCCAACATTTCTTCTGTTATTAAAGGCCAGCCGGTTTTTGGTTGACCTTAAATATAATTCTAATTTAGAGGCTCTGTGTGTGTGTGAGAGACAGAGGGATGGCAATCGTGTGAAAGCAAGCGTGTGTCTTGAAAAAGGCCCTCGGGAGCACTTATCTGTCTGTCTTACAAGGCCATTGGAGAGAGTAATGTGAAATTATCCTCCATGGAAATCAAAGGTGTGATGTCAGACTGGTAACCTGTGCCAGTGGAAAACTCATTCCTTCTCCGCTGTTCACCTTTGAGTCTGACCTGACAGAGGGACCTGCCTAATGTCTTCTTTCACAGTAGAAATGGCATAAACTTACCAGTATAGTAGTGCTGAATGAGATGAATGGGTGGCTCAATAATCATCAAAAAGCAATGAAACACTGCAGAAAGGCTCAGAATCATTATAATGTGTTCAAGATACTGCAAATGTTTTTTTTTCCTACAATATACAGATTTTCTTGAAATGGTCACTGAATCATTTGTTCATTGAGTTAAAATGCAAAATTTAATGTAAAAAAAAGCACATATGAGCACAAATGAGTTTGTGTTTTTTCAATTCACCTGTAGCTTAATAACACAGCTGCATGCCACATAAGCTATGTTTAAATGGACACAAGTATTCAGAATAAAGGGCTGATCAGAATAAAAATGCTTCACGTAAACACGTCAATTGGAAGATTCTGATCCGATTTGCCTCATTCGGAAAGAAATTATATTCCGATCGAGAGGGGTGGATTATGCCGATGCTTATCCCTTATTAAAAACAACAGTAGGGCTTTCAGAAAAAGGTTCTGCAGGTCCATTCTTTAGGAGTGCAGAGTTTAAATTGCAGGGAAAAACGCGAGAGTGCAAAGTGCTGCCACATCCACGTTTGTTCACAGCACAGGCGGAAGTACAACTTCTTCTGCGACTATTTTAGGCAAATAAGACAAATCTGCGCACGTCAAAATGCTGCTATTCTGATGAAAGCTTGGCACATTTATACACATGTCATGATCGGATTGTTTGATTTAGCGTCCATATAAACATTTTTAATCTTATTAAGAAATTTTGCGCATGTAAATATAGCTAATGACAGGAGAGAGATGAGACAGACAGGGTCCTTATGCAGCAAAGGACCCCTGCTGGAGTGGAATGCATATGCTACAGCAAAGATCCTCTAGAACAAAGATGCCCTAGATATGAAAACCTCCTTGGTGAATGTGGTACTCTATGGCACCCATTCCAATTTTGCATTTTTAACACTAACACATTACTGAGGGAGTAAATTACAGAGTAAATTTAACCTTTGTCCTGTAATGATGATGGAGGTCTCGTGTAAAGCTAATTTTCTACTGCTTTCTCTGTCTGGAATAGGCCATTTTAGTCTCAGGAGACATGTGTCTTTTGAAAAATTGATAAGATTTTTATTTTGGTGACTAAAAGATGAAGAAATTGTCCTAAATCTGTGATCACATTCATTTCTCCCACGGGAATGAAGGGCCTCGTAAAGGGGTGTGGCAGTGATGGAACCCATGTAACACGAATATATGAAATAATTCATTACTGTGGTGTCTTGAACTCCTCCTGAACTAAGGCCACCCCATATATGCTGAATGCAGTTACACCCACATCTTGAAATCTAGTTCGAAAATGAATAAATTCCAAAATGGTGTCCTCACCAAGCAGACCCTGACTGTCTTAGTTTGCAAAGTATCTTATTGTGAGGAGGCGAGATACATTAAAGGGGCCCATGAGGTTTTCTTGTTAACTAATCAAAGTTATGTTTACATATAATGTTACTCGGCAAAAACACTGTCTCTTTCAGGTCTTAGAATTACATGATGTGCAATGCCCTCATAAAACATTTGCAAGGCCTTTATTCGCAGGTACTCCTCTCTTTTCTTGGTTTTTGCTGTTCATTGGAGCAGTGCTGCCACCTGTTGAACAGTGTGGGAGATCCATGGGTTGGAGTGTTTATAGTGTCAGCAAGAACAGCGTGACAGAGCAGTAGTCCGCTTCATCTTTGTTTCGTACATGTAAATTAAAAAGACAGTTCTCCATAAAAAAAAAAAAAACCTGACGTGAGATCAGCCGTCTGTCAGAAAGCCTTCCATAAGTGTGTTTCTCCAGGTTTATAGGAAAATCCGAAGGTATCATCCGCCCGTTTAACCAACTCGGGTGTGAGTTTTCATGTGCCAGCAGTCAGCGGTAGCAGGCGCGTTTCTCTGGGCCCCCCACGCTGTTTCTATTGTTATAGCCATCCTGTTGTCTCTCCACTCTCAGCATGGCCTCTTTAATCTTTATGCAGTGTCGATGTGCTCACTTGTCTGCATGGGATGGGGAGAGTGAGTTCCTTTTAGACTTTCCTGTGTGTTTATGACTGTGTTGTGATTATATTGCTTTGTTCTATGGTTGTTTGTGTAGGTGTTTTCATATGTGTTAATCTGTTTGTTTGTCCCTCTCATGTCTTTGTAGTTGGCCAATGCTGGATTGGGATGGTAACAAGACACAAGGAAAAAAAACACCCACCACCTCTTTCATTTCTCATGTCTGCGCTCTGAGGCAGAGGTTTAGTTGATGCCTGACTTTGTTGTCCCCCCTCCCCAACACCTTACCGTCACCCACGCACCCCTCCCCCCATCCTCCAATGATCCCATCTGAGACCGCAGCTTGCGCTCTTCCACTTAAGAGGTTAAAAACCCAAACCGTCTGGGTGCCGCCTGCCGCACGCCTGAAGATACCAAAGCCAGGCTGCACGCTCAGCCTGCCTGTTGTCATAGCAACATCATCGCTCATCACCACAGCCTGTTTTCATTCAGATTAGTCTGGTCTGTGAAACTGATTGATTTCAGGAACCTGCTCGACCGTGAATCCTCATTACTCAGTAACCCTTTGCGTGCTTGCTTGTTGGTTCTGTGACAACAATGCAAAAGATGTCTTGGAGAGTCACACCGGTCCCTGCCTGCATGTCTCTGTAACTGCTGTCTTGGTGCTATCAGAGGTGGCACATGGTGATGTGCTTGAGCATCTACTTTTTGTTCCTGAATAACCAGTGCTACAGGTGCACACAGGCTTTCCTCACCTCATCTGAAAACAGAGTTGATGTTGTAGGAGGCGAAGACATGCCTCAGCTGCCACAAATGGACGGCAAGGCCTTGCTGAGTAAATGGAGTCTGACGTGTAAGCTGCAGCAGACCTGATTCAGGGCAGGAGAGCAGGGCAAATGGCTGGCCGAACGTGGGTGGTGATGGCACGCCGCTGGGCATGTTTGTAGCCTCTGCCAGTCACGTTAATCTGCCCCGCCAGTCATCGCACTGTGCTGCTTTGGTTGACTATAATAGCTCCGCAAACAGGAGCAGTGAGGTGGGCTGCAGTGATGCTAATTAGGAGAATGGCTAAAATGAGAAGGATGTTCAGCAGATTAGGTTCTGTTCAGGGTCTTGTTTCATCATTTCATGACGTATTTAACTTTAAAATCACTTTGGTATTCATGTTTACAGTTGAAGACTTAAGTCTTACTGTTAGTGCACTTGAGTCACTTTGGTCAGAGTCTTTACTTAAGCAGAAAACTTAACTGGGGCTGGGCATTATGGATGAAAAAAAACACCAAAATATTTTTGCCAAAATACCTTGATAATGATAAAGAAAAGAGCTACTGAATCCAAAATCTGGTATCTGGTAGCATATCACTATATCAGTAAAAGATCAACATATTGCCCGGCCCCACACATTACATTTGTGACATCAACCTGCATGGATGATGAGTAGGTTAAACATCTGCCAAAAATTCTTCTGTTTAGGTCTCATATTCCCTTAATGGAAGAATGACACTTACACATTAGGCACATGCGATATGAGGGGAACTACTGAGCATATAATTACACAGTCAGATACAGTATCTTTGGAATAATTAGTAAATATTAAACTAAAAGTAGAATTTAGCATTGAAAAGCAGCCTTTGTCAGTTAGGTCACTACTGTACCTTAAGTTTGTTGCAAGTAACTTTGATTTCGTAGTAAGACAAAATAATAAGCAACACATCACAGTCCACTGTTGTTTTCTGCCAGTGGTCCCATTTTGTTGGATCTCAGGAAATGAGTTTCAAAAAATTAAGAAACTTAATGTGCCGTTATTCTGAAATTGCCCTTTATGGTTACTTGCTGTAAATGCAAAACATGGTCCAAAGTCATATCTCATTTTAAAACAGCCTAATAAAGTAGTTTATTACAAATTGGATTTTCAAAGGTTTGGCCGTGTTACATTTTGAATTGAAGGGGGTGAAGAGCACAGACAGTCTGATCAGAACCTGCCCCCAGGTTAGTCATAGAATGACACTGACTTTGTGTGTATACTTTGACCTTCAGTACTTCGGACTTTGTGTAAGAACTTTGGTTTTCCTTGCGTCACCCTCTGGTCGCTTGCTGCAGTATAGGTCATAAATACCATCTCCTCCATATTAGCATATGGAAAAAGTAAAGACTTCTCAAATGATTTTTTCTGAAATAATTTTTTTCTAGGTAGCTCTCGTCACATATGTTAGATTGTTAATGTTTCCGATCATTGATTGATAGTGATGATTTGGTTTTAATTAGTTTTTTGATGCTACTGTCGTGAAACATCATGATTGGCATCTGAAATCTGGCTCAACTGTAGGGGTTTCTGCCCGGTCCGCCCCCAACAGAAAAAAACAGCAACTTATCGATTGAAAAAATAGATTATATTGTTAATATGATGCTGGAGTGAGCATGAACCACCACCAAAAACAGGGAAGTGCAGAAAAGTGTTTTTGTGTGCATACAAAGGAGAACAAGAGCAGCCTGTTAGATAGTTAATGATGGAGTCTCATTCAGTATGCATGATTGGACGCCTTGCCTCACAGTCAGCTATATACAGCATCCCATCAGGCCGTGCTTTCTCTGTCTGTCTGTCTGTCTGTCTGTCAGTCTGTCTGTCTGTCTGTCGGTCCCACCCTTTCTCTCCCACATACACTTAAAATGAAGAACGCACTCTCTCTCTCTCTCTTTCTTGCATTGGGAATGTTAAATAATTACGCAGTAGATTAAAGTGATTTTGGCATACACGATGCCGGTGTTGCTTTGAGACTTTAATCTGTGTCCCTGTGACTGACTGACTTCCTTTAGTGAGGACTTTTGGAATCGTTGTAATAAAATATTCATATGACAATTTGACATCTGTGTAATAAGGAATAAAAGTACTTTAAATGTGTTTTATCACTTCTGCCTGCATGTGATTTGACTCTTTGAAGTCACAATGCAAATATACCAAGTTTTATTTGTTTCAGCTTAACTCTGTTAAACACAGATAGGCAGGAGGCATGACATGCGGACGTATTTATGGATGAAAGATTGTAGATTGTGAGTAGACATTGCTGGACAGACCTCATTTGTTCTTGACGGTAATGCCAGAAAAAAATTTGCTAGCTTTCAAAATGCTCAGTTTTTCAGATTTGTTACGACTTCAGACACCAGTTGGCATGACATGCATTTGACTTTGAATGAAGCATTGTGAAGCATGAGTGCATGTTTAACGTTCTACAATGGCAGCGCTCCTCTTTGACTGGTTCTTACAAGTGTCTGAAGCTGTGTTTGTTACTGCTCTCCCTTCCACCATCTTCCTGCGTTATCTCTGTTGGGTTTTCGCAGGCGCACGCCTGAAAAAAATACAGCATCTGGAAATCATCAGATTATGTTAATTGTTGCAATGCAGTGTGTATGAGCTGGAAATCTGTGAGAAAAGAGAGCAGGAAAGCCCCTCATAAGCTGAATTGCTCAATTTACAAATAGAGATTGATGACACTGTGAGCGAAGACAGTGAGAAGTGCTGCCAAGGTCGGAACGGATCAAAACGTAGGAGACAGGTGTTGTTCTTTGATGTCCATCATAGCAAGAGAGCAACCTGCCAGATACTGGATTACACTTTGGATAGATATGCTTCAGAGTCACAAGTGCACTTAGGAATGGGTTAGATAAGAGTTATGTATCATGCATTTATAGATGTAATGCCATGCATGCCAAAGGTGTACTCCATCTGTCCACTCGTGCACCACCAGGAAGGAACCTGAGGTGTGTCCCCGAGCCACGTGAACTGTGTGTGTGTGTGTTTAATGATGAATAATTAACGGTCCTCCAGTCACTCTCAAAGACTAAGCGCTTCCAAAGGACAATGGATTTACTGATAGTTCTTTAGTAGCACACAACCCTGAAGCTCACGCATTAACAGGTAACTAATAAAGCAGACTTTCAGGCTTGACTTGGTGACTCTATTGTCTGAGAGATCCTGAGGCGCTTACTTACAGACCCTGAATTCACTTAGAGAATGTTTTACCTACTGATCCCACGTTGCCATTATTTCCCCTAAAACTAATTTTTACTGCATTGTTTAATAAATTTCACAGTTTTATAGCTGTTGATGTATATTTGGTAAGATAATTATGTCATGATTCTTTACAGTGACATATTGGATGTGTTTCCTAGTAACATTGGTATTGAGCTATTGACCAGATCAGCACACATCAGCAGATCAGGTTTTCTCAGGTCCTGGAACTGTAGATGTAGGTTTCATTTTTGATATGATTTTGTCAACTGTTGTGTGGAACAAGAAGTAACAGTCACCTAAACCAGGTCAAGATTTCACAGAACTTGGTTGAAACCAGAACATTTTTCAAGGGAAATACTCTGGGTACGTTTTAACTGTCAACCTGGAAAGATCAGTATAAAACAGCGCATTAGGTTGGCTATCCTGTTATTCTTTATTATTCGGCAAACATTTGAAATCAGAATTATGGCCACTTTACAAAGTTCAGCTCTCACCTTATATTTAGCTCTGCTTTGGTGTTCACCAGATGTTCAGCTGTACAGCTGCTGAATGCCTCATTATCTTCTCTTGTTCACTGCTGCAGTATACAGTATGTTGTGGATCTGACAGCTTTTTTGCTGAAAAAAACTGTCTGCTTCTCTTGGGTTTGTTAAGAGTGATAAGACTAAACCCAAATAATTATGGGTTGTAATAAATCAAGACAATGGAGAGTGACAATAAGTGAAAGAACTAAAAGGAAATCCAGAGTTGTGTGTGTGTGTTATGTCTGTTTTTCACTGCAAGCTTTACCTTCAATATGCATTTTTATTCCGTTGTTAATTTCAAAACATGAAGAGCTCATTAAGAGTTTTAAATGAAAAGAGTCTGAAGAGAAAATTATATATTTTATGATGTATTTTATATGATAAACGCTGGTGCTCAATTGAACATGTACCTGTTGTTTCAATTTACTGAAAGTATTTGGTTCATATTTAAAATCCATTTCACATGAAATTTTAACTGAGAATATGGTTATTATGACTGGTGTGAATGACAATTAAACTGAACATCTTTCTTTTCAGCTGCAAGTTAAAAAATCAGTGCAACTGAACTATATGGAACAATGTGTATAACATAATATATATAACAGTCATAATCATTAAATCTCCACTGCATTACCGGAATTGTAAGTATTAATTTACGATAAAACATCACTGCTGCATGAAGACACCAGTTCTGGTGATCATAATGTATTAAAATCTTCATAAAGCTGATTAAAAATGTGAAATGTTTCATCATCTAACTACCAAAAGTAATGATTTTAGAGATGCTCTTTCCCACTACTTAGATTAGCTAACATTTGGTCAAATTGCTCCCAAAGAGCCTTCCAGACTTCATAGGCAAAGGCCAGGCTACCGTTTCAGAGACATGTTAACTCAAAGCTATCCTATTTAGCTGCCAACAGTCACATTTATAGCTCTCATAGAAAAAGATGAAGGTGAGAGTAAATGTCACACCAGCTAAGACTTGTCATCTCATAATGCTGATGACTGGTCATACGTTTACTCTGTTTGACAGCTTTGGTTGGGAATGAAGTTGCAAAATCTGGTGTGTCTTCTGTCCTTGAAAAGAGAGGCATGGCAACGGACTGGTTGTTGCTGTTTTCTTGATAACCTTGTTAAATGCTAATTCTGTGCCTGGTTAATGTATCACTCATGCAAATCCTGGTTTTCAGCTCTGTCCAATGATCAGTTCAGTTCCAAATTTGAGCCAGACACTATGTTTGTTGATGAATTATATATTTAGATGTAAGTTGAACTTGCTATATTAATGCTAATGTACCGCATTCTTCTAATTTTAAGGACATTATGAGTTCTGGTGATGTTTATATCTGTCATAATAACAAGGATTGTATGTGTCTGGAGATACTGTATGTGATTGCACTGTGCCATACAGCAACAACATACATTGGCCTGCTTCTACAAATACTCATTAGAGGATCAAACGTGCATTAATCTGCCCATGAAAACAGCTCCCAGCAAATAACTGTGTCCCCCTTTTGAATAACATTAGTTCACATTGCCCTAATCTAAATTACTTAGCTTTATTTTTCAGGTGTTTTTACAGAATAAATAGACCTGCATTTTTATGGTGTACGGATGCTTGCTATGCCTTCGGGGGCAATTTGGGATTCAGTATCTTGCCCAAGGACAGTGATTTTTAAAGATATTTCCCCAATATGCTTGTGTTTTGTCTATTTGTATGTGTTTTCCTGAGTTGCAGTACACTGAGTACTTTCTGCCTCTGTAGCATAGAAAATTTACAGCCTCGTTTTAAGCCATATTTTAATTTTCGTATTAACTGTCAGACTTGATGATTTATTTTGATTGTTTTGGTGTGAGAGCTCTGTGCCTTTGCTCAAATATGATATAACAAGATGGCACTTCACTTGTAAATGACCCCCAAAAAAGCATTTAAAGAAAAACTCATCCCCAAAGTCTCTTTCCAGAAATCATGACTCATTTTAAATTGATATTAATAATATTTTGAGACAAAACACAGGAATAAACATGGAACACAGAAAGAAGATTTGTGCTTATGACAGGATGAGATAATAATGCCTACTTCCCTCACCTGTCACTGTAACTATTTAGATTCTCAATCCATGATTAGACGCATGCCTCATTCTCAACAATGATACGAAAAAAAAAAGTTTCAGCATAAATGCTGCTCACTCTAATGCCTATGGATTGTCTTAAGTAACCTGGTCATGTTATCTGAAAAGAGACAATGCTTTTGAGTTTTTCTTGTTTATTTATTTGGCACTTTGAGCACCATAAGTGAAGTGTCATATTCCATTCAGAGGAGGCAGACATCCAAACAGACAATATCTCCATAACTCAGCAACTCACGCCACAACAGATGGATAGTAACACTACAGGCACACAAGGAAAATAGTGTATTATTTATTTTGGTATGACTTATGAAGTCTGTTATGTTTTATTAACTATTATCTGCTGTATTGCACTACATAGTGATACAAAGTCACTATGTAAAGTTTTCTCAAAGTTGCTTTCTGTTGTTTCAGGGAGTTCTTATCACGCTGGTGTATGCTGTTGCTTTTTTTTTTTTTTCCCCCATTTATTTGGGCTTAACATCTTGTGATATTGGCCTTATATCATTATATCATTTTACTGCTAATAATGCTATTTAGTGTTCAGAAATAATAAGCAGACGTCAATAAGGTGTCTTTCAAATCCTCCTATTATACCTTCCCTTTAATTTATCTTTATGTTCTTACTGAAATGTGTTTTCTTCATTGACGGGTGCTTTCCGCTGTACGTCAAAGACCGTGTGGCACAGAGAAAAACAAAAAAAATTCAAAGCTCTCAGAGGTACCTTGGAGACCTGAATCAAGTACCTCAGCCCCTTTCCTATGGAATTCAAATAGCAAATACTGGTAATGTAACTTTGTTCAGAACTGTCAGCGGTCTCTCCAGCTGATGATGATGATATATTGTCATGCAGCCTCTGCCAGTCTGATATTGACTGCAGTCAGCAACAGAAAACCCTCCCAGGAGATGCTATCTTAGAAAGAAAAGTTAGCTGTATGAAGGGTCTTTGCACTGCCTCCGCCCTCTGGAGCACAATCAAGGTCCAACATGAAGCAGAGCTCTGGGAAAAAAAAGTTCTTTTTTGAATCTATACAAAATTCCTGGACGTGTAGACTTGATTTTTATAGAGCAAATAGCTTTGAAGATACAAGGAGATTGGATTAAAATCCACACTGCTGCAAAAGTATAAATACCAACTCTGATGAAGAATTCATCCCAGCAGCGAGGAGACGTTCTTCGCTTTCAGATGCTATAAACATCACTTGTTTCGGCTGACGAACCTTTAACAAACTGTGAACTTCTTCCAGTCAAGCCCGTTTCCCAGTTTTCCTTGTGGGACTTGGAGCTTGTTTGATTTGAAGCGAAGAATGTTGTTGGGTAGACTTCACGCTCTGCTGAACAATCCTCCGCACCCTTCAGACCCTCCTGCACATGAAGCTGTGCAGCCAGTTGTGGTTTATAGCATATTACAAGTCTATTTTCCTACTAAGTGCTACTGAATGTATGCATTTTGAAAAACATCACACCAAATAATTCTTGATGGCTGAATCATGCAGATGACCCACCCACTTTTTAAGCAAGGGAAAATGTTTCGCTATTGGTGAGCACTGTGATGCACAGCTGTTACTACTTGAAGTCATGCAAAATGTTTTTTGCACTCTAAATGAAAACGTAAACTGGTAATTTCTTCTCATTTTGTTTTTTATGTGCAAATAGGAAACTTATTGTTCTCTTGCCTTTCCAGTTGTTTGTGTTGCTGTTGCAAAGACTGCATTAATGACATGGCCACTGCTACTGTCCAATTCAAAAGCATCTTTAGGAACTCCAATTGGATTCTACTCTCTGTGCGGTATGAAAGACCAATCAAACACCTTGATAAATTATAAGTTGGCGGATCTTTTTAATTACTGATTGCGTAGAAAGACTCTCAGTTTTAAATCCTTTTGTTTCTGGTGTAAGGGGATGTAAATAGGTGTAAATGGACGACAGTGGAGCTGCCCAAAAGTGATGCCGTAGCATCTCGATCGCCCTCTGATTGTGGGCTGCAGTATAGGTCCTAAACCCCTCCTCCTAAATTATATTAGGTAGAACTTGGGCTATACTGAAAACTCACTGAGTACACCTCAAATAAATTTTTCCCAAAGATATTTTTTTATGTTTTAGCAATTTTTCATATCACACTGATATTTGTTCAAGTGTTACTTGCTCTGATAAGTTCAGTTTTGATTAGTTTTTTGTTGCTATAAAAACTGCTCTCGCCATAAAATGAAAGCACACCTTTTGCTCGTTTTAGCACAGTAGCTTTTATGCCTTCTTTACTTTCTTCATCAGAGTGGTTTTTCTCATTTTGCAGGATAGTTCTCACAGTTATTCCATTTGATTGACCGTTACCTGGGGAGAGCCATAGCTGGCTTGCTTCCTTTATGCTGTAAATTAACCCTTTATTTTCCAATGAAAAGTCAGCCTTATCACAGCAGAAATCCCTTAAAAAGAAGCTTACATGGCACATATTTCAACATAAATGCTCTCCTTTTTTAGCACCATTACACTGTAACATGTATATTTACTTCATAATGATAATTTAAAACAAAATGTATTTCAGCTTTAAGACTTTTGCACACACTTAAATGTTAAACTTTTTCTGTCATTGAAACACATTATGTACAGCAGCCTAAATGAGGCTGCTTCCGTTATGCTATTTATCAGAAAGACCACTTCTTGATCAGAATCCAGATACGTATATGCCGTTCATTCAAAAACTCTATTAAGTCTCAGTCCAAAAAGTATATTTTGCCTGCAATATAAAAATATAGCTATATTACTTTTTTTTTTTTACTTAGTGTTGATGGATATGTCAAGCTTAAAGTTCTTAAGTCCTCATAAGAAGTACATCAGTGTAGAAGTTGAATTCTTCATGGCCAAGCCCTTGGTTGAAAGAGGACAGTGTGTGCTGAACATAATGAATAAAAAATATACTTCAGATTTATTTTTAGTAGTAAGACAAGCTTCTCTATTCCTCTGAAGAAAAGTCTCAAGAAAAGAAATTCTGGTGTAGGGCTGCTGTGCAACCTCACCCCTTCAGCTAATTCTAAAGGCCTGTAGATAGGTATTTTAATATTATAATAAAAGCTAAGAGTTTAAATTGTAAAGATGACTGAAATATGAATACAGAAGAAGACTTTTGCTTAAAATCCCAGCGTTTATATTAGGGGACTAGGAATAAAAATTTTGCTTGCTTTAATTTCATATATAGTTGAATTAACTTTGTGGACTGACTGACGTGAAAGCGAGCTTACCCCCAGCCCCACAATGCAGCGCACGCATCTCTCTCTGACTCAGTCTTCTCCTATGGTTCACTGATACTGACTTGGCAGAACCTACCCTATTAGTAATTCTCTACTGGATTCAGGCTCCCTGGGAGCCAGAGGAGCTCTCCGCAATTGGAGCCCCATCTTCTCCACCAAGTTCGCAGACGGAGCGGGTTGTTCACGCCTGGGTGCGTTGATCTTCAGTATGAGCCACAAGGGGTTCGCTGGTACAAAGATTGAGTCCTGCTCTGAAAGAAGAGGTTAAAGGTCCCACGCCTGAGGAGATCTGTCTCTACTCGCTGTATGTTTGCAACAACTCTCAATACTGGCTAATGCAGATGGACACTTACCTTACATTTCTGTCAATAGTGGAGGATGAAGAAGCTTCAGTGAACATGATTTGCCATGTGTCCAATTCAGTTTTATCCTATTAGATTGTACAAGGAATAGCTTATCATGCAAATCGAACACCTAGTAAAGGGCAAACGTTTAATCTAAACTACTCAAAAGTGAGTCATTTTTGCCACATGGCAAATCAATTCATTCGGTCAAAGAAATACACCAGCTCTCCAAGTGTCTTCATAGGAGAGTGTTTAGCTACCTAACAGGTTGCTGATTTCTTTACCTGTCAGGAGTCTGGCAGGAGAAGTAATGCCAGGAAAAATGAAATGAAAACTGAAGTGGTCTTCAGAAAGCCAGAAATCAGAATCATGAATAATAAAGATCCTGTAGGTCTTTGATTGTGAGTTGGAAAGTTACTTTGGGAAGTTTTTCTTTTAATCAACATAATTAAATCAACACTTGATTGATTTTTGGTTTCGTGATTATTTTTTTTTTGCAACATATAGAATCTTCATGCAAGACTCTTGAAAGCTACCTCATTATGTTTAAGATTTGGTTAAAGGCCACAGACTGTTAACATTGTGTGGAAAAAGACACTGGAACACAGTCGGAAATGCTTTCTCGCTGTACCTTTCAGATACTGGGATGCGGGGCTCCTGTGCATCTGGGAGGTTTTAGAACTTGCTGACAGATGAAGAAATTAAAACTCGTCTCTTTAGCTCTTCTTTACTTCTGGCACTATTATTTGATAAAATGTCTAAAAGTGTGCATGGTTATCAGCACGTTTACACTTGAGCATATCTCTATGATCTCCCTCTGAACAGCTGTAAACAAACTAATTTGTTCAAGCATAGAACTACTTGATTGAGATTGGAGAAATGGTCTGTTTTCTAAACGTCGCACACACAAAAACACTTCTTTATTAGATTATTTCAATGCCTTCAGTCTAAACTGTGATTTTGAAAATTTCACTTGCCTCAGTTCAGAGAACCGATCAATTCATCAGCCTGCTGAAGAAATTAATATCAGTTCATGCGAACCAACAAATCATTTCTTTAACAGCTCCTTAGCAGAATCCAAAGCAGACGTACAGTGTAAATTATTAGATGGTTTGGCCCGAGGTTCCTTTTACTGGAATACCATAATCAACACCCTTTGATCTTTACAGACCGAGCTAGGGCTGGCAGATATGATTTATTATTTTCCCAGCCCTTGTCATTTCAGGGAAGCCCTTTTATATTTCCCTGTATTGATCAGTTCTTTGGCATTATTAGCTATAGCCTTTAATAGCCTGTATAAATCTACTGTGGTTTGTCTCCCAACTTTCTTGATTTACTTGATACATTATCTATCCTTTATCTTACTTACGTAACTTTAGGCGCACAGATCTGGATTAGCCCTCTGGAACATTCAGATGGTTTTCAAATGCTTGTGCAGATGCACCTTTATGCTTCCTTGCTGGTGACAGCCAGGGCTGGAGGCATTATGTTTTGGGTTGTACATTTTTCCGGTGTAGGTACGGCCATCTGTCCGTCCAGTCATTTTAGTGAACGCAATATTTCAAGAACGCATTCTTCAAACTTTACAAATGTCAACTCTGACTCAAGGAAGAACTGATTCGATTTTGAAGGTCACAGGTCAACGTTCTTTATTTGGGCCACACTTGTTTAAGAGAAGCAAACTCAGATCGCAGATCAAAGTGGGAAGGAATGAAAGTTCATTATTGACAACTAAACTCTACTAGTGATTGGGTGGTTGGGTGTAAAGGTGGAAACTTGATACTGCAATTCCGCTCCCCGGTTTCTACTGCATACTCTGGCCCCAAATGACAACACAAGCGCAAGATGGTATCGCTCGTATTCTGTATGTTTGGATTCATTTTGGTTCAATAGGAGGGATTGGTGACGTGTGCCCATCTCTATGTCAGAAATCGAGATATTCAGGTCTGGCCCACAGCTGTGGAGTGATGGACCAACTTTGCTCCAAGCGTGGAGAAAAATTCTTAAAGGTAAAGGCACATGTTTATTCAAGATTGAGCTGAAACTAGAGATACTCTGGGTGTATGATATGTTAAAGTGATGCTTGCATCCTACTAAATCTCTAATTTCCATGCGTTAACAGTCCATGAATGCTTGTGTTGTCAGGCCAAACATTTTGTGAGCCAGTGCTACACAGATCTGTGACTGAAATAGCTTATATTCCATTGCCAGTTTATGTGTGATCAAAAGTGACCTGCTTCCTCCCAACGAGCCGTGTTAGTTAAGCAAACCACCCAGAAGAGAGGTAAGAATGTACCAGTATTATATCTAAAAAAAAAAACTGTGTTTTTAAATCTGTTGCCATTATCTTGGCATATTACATTAATGCTGAGATCAAAACACTAGAGCAACGCCTGTCTCTTAATAGATTGGTATCAACATTAAAATGTAGAAATAGTGACTTTGTTCTTTATTAGCTCTCACTTCTGTTTATGTGCAGATATAACTCATGTTCTGTAAATGAATATCATCCTTAATATCAGCCCTTGCTGGAGAAAAGCCCTCGGTGGGTGTCGAGTATAATCATTCATTTCAAAACACGAGTGGGAGAAGCACGCTCATTGAAATTACTTCAGTTTGAGAGAACTGCTATTTTGAATGTACCTTCATCAGGGTGTAAATATTTTCCAACCCAAGGTGATGGGAAATAGAGAAAAAGAGCTTCTTACTATGTGTGTCATCTTCAAAATACAATATTGATTCACTCCTACACAAACAATTTTGTCATTAACTCACACATCTTCGGTGGATTCTAGCTGGGATGAGAACAACACCTCAGGCCACTTTTCCATAAATGACTCAAAAAAATAATTTCATCTGATTTTCCTCTACCAGTAATTTATAGTATAAAGTCCTCCATGTCATCCAGTGACGTCTACCGTCAGTGAGAGATCCAAACTGCAGCAGGTCATTTCAATGATTGGTCCCCCCTCCCTTAAAGTTTCAGAGTAAATCACCTGAATCACCTTCCACAGTTCAACTACAGCGTGGATAGATGTGTTTGCGTGTTAACAAAGTTAACATTTTCTGGAGAGCAAAGCTTTGACTGATTCATATATATGTACTGCTGCAGAATTAAATTGAGATTTCTCCCAAAATATACAGCTTCTATTAAGCAATCTGGCATAAAACTTTAGAAGCCCATAAATCCAAATTTCATTAGAGAAGATGCTATTTTTATCCTTTTTTGGCTACTCCTTCTGCTAGACACCTGCTTCCAGGGAATTGCATTACAATAAACCAGCTGCATGGAGGTATATTTTTCTGTGTTTCCGGTATATTTTTTTTTACATAAAAGAGTTAATAAAACAAATAAAAGATGTAGATACTGAATGAATATTCCCTTTTGGGTGAAGAGTACCTTTGAGATATTCATTCATTCATAAGATATTATTAAGCACATCTCAGAAAAGGAAAAGGACTATCTGGTTGGCATCATGACCTCATCATTCCTGCGGATTTTGATCAAAGAGGTTGAACACTTCTTTTCTTCAGCATGTTACTTAATTGCATAATCATTATTGTAGTATTGTAGAGATTGTAGTTTTGTGCTGTGATAGTTGATGTTTGGTTTGTTCCACATACATTCCACCATAGGGACATACTAACATGTAAATCATATGAGTTATGAATTAAACTAATAAAACAAGGATTTTCCTCTCAGCGATGGCATGACTGAAGTTATTTAGGTTGGTTGTATCATCTTGCGGTCTTGTTTGATACTGTATTGTACATTTTAAATTGTGGGTGGTCTCCATAACAAGAGAAGTGGTAGGAGTTTGTCCCCAAATGTGGTTCTGCTTGAAGCGTATGCCAGAGCCTATTAGCTTTTGCGTTCTTTATTTTTAGTCTAAGGTGCATAATGTAGCATTAGGTATGTGAATAAATCCTTTTACTGGCCAAAAGCAGTCTATTATTTCTTCCCAAAAACTTAAGAAATGGAAAAATGGCCATTATTTTTAAACTTTCATTTACATTTACTTTTTCAATTTAGTTTGTCAGCACACTCACCAGTCACCCAGGCTGGGCTCCCCCACCTGTCTGTTAACTTGAATACTTGGCCAATTAGACCGGCTCAGTGTGGAGGGCAACCAAGCATCTGCTCCTGCTGGCTGAGGAGCCATTTTAAGAGCTTGACTTCAGCTCCATTCGAGTGCCAGCAATGTAGCTTCTCAGAGGAACGCTTGCTGTGATCCAAGGACGACCGTGCCTCTCTCAGGCCCTACCTTGCCGGGGGAGGATACGCTCCCGTGAGGCAAGGAGCCCGAACAGATGCATGCCACTGTGCGCCAGCCGCTAATGCCTTGTGGCATGTGATATATCTTGAATGGTGATATTCTGCTGACCGACTCACACAGCTGTAGTTTCTTGTGGTGAAAGCAGAATTTAAACAAGTGGACACAATGCAGCAACACATCACTTTGAAAGTCGAGTACCTGACTGTTGAAACCACTTCAAGTATTTGATTACATGTTGCATTTTCCTATCGGTGAATTTTGAGTTGTTGGAAAAGTAAACAAACATAGACCCTCGATAGCTATTTTTCCACTTGTGTATTTTGTAGTGTTGGCTTGGAAAAGGTTAGTAGAAAAAAGCTTTCACCCTAAACAATTACCGGGAATGTGGACTAACAAGATACACGCGTCAAAGTTTTGCTCTTGTTGTTGTTCTCCTTTTTCTTACATGCAGTATCATATAGCCTATACTGCCATCTTCTGATGAAATATGCTTTTCTAAGCCCTAGTTTATGAAAAATGAGCTAATTTCTTTTCTGTTCTTTTTTCAGATCTTTTTGTGACTTTTCAAGCTTGTTTCAAAATGGCTTTAACAGACACAGCTACAAAGAACACTGGAAGGAATATCATTTTATTAGTAAAAGGAGTACTTCAACAATTTAGTGTTACTCTTCTATAATGTTGGAGGACTTTTAAGAGACTGATTCTACTAAAGAAGGGTCAAAATCAGTGCAGCAGAGACTGAGACATCCTTATAGGCCCCAATAGTCCTCAGGATATAAATGACCCAGGATCCTTCACTTCCCATAACGCAAATTGAAAGTGATTTTCTTTAGATTAGTTGTGGCCAGTGTTTAACACATATTTACTGTTGAAAAGTTGTGAATCAAATCCAGTTCATTGACAAACTGTTTACTGTCATAGAACCTTGCTTTACTCCTGTAGGTACTAAAGTGAAAATGAAAAATATAAGATCGTGAAAACAGTTTTTTCTTATAATGTGATAGTATAGCCGAGACTCGGAAACACACTGGCCTTAAACTTTCTACAACCTTCCATTGTTCTTTTTCCTCAAAGTCCTTAACTAAATCCAAACATCAAGACCACAACTACATTTTCTGCAAACTTCCAGAGACTCCAAATCTTTGTTTGCTGACTTACTAAACTTTGCCTGGAAGATTGCTCAAGGAAAATTGATATGATGATGCATTTTAAATACTTATTCAAGTAGACGAATGCTTTGTTTAGCTGCCACATTTGTTTTGGATAGCTATTGTTTCTCTTTTTTATTTTTTTTATTTTTGACGTTTAGTCATTGCAATCAAAATTTATTTCTACAGCTAAAAAAAAGCGCTTTACAAAATGTAAGGAGACAAAATAAACCGCAATCAATAAAAAAACGTTTATGTAGTTAAGTACGCTGCCGGTCAGCGTACTTAACTCATAAATCAGTGGATGAGGTAAAAGCAACCATTAAGAGAGCCCAATAGTAGAGACAGTGTGGATGGGACAGTTGAAACATTCTGGTTTTAACCTTCAGCATTGCAAGGAGAAAACCTGTTTTGCTACATAATTAAAGTTATTATCATAAATTCTAATTCCAGCAATGGGTCTGAGAAATGTTACCGCTGAATTTAGACTTTGTTGCTGAAATATATGTTCCCTCAGTCGGTTGCCCCAGCAATCCATCAGCAAGAGGTGCTGATTTTATTTGGAGAATTTTTCATGAACAAAGTCAGCTCAGAGTGGGGTTAGTTTCCCAAAGCAGCACCCTAAAATACCTCTAGCCTGTTGCCTGTTTTATGAGCACTGAGAAGAGGGAAAAAGAGGATGAGATGGATGAAAGACTGATAGCAGAAGAGGGAGCTGATGTTGATAGAAAAACAGCACAGTCACCGTGTGTCTGGACTTTTATCTCA
>KV751356.1:2991708-3023559 GCA_001698575.1 Mola mola | reverse complement strand
GTACTTTATGCATAGCACAAAGGTGACTACAAACTTTTCATTAAGTAAACAACGCCCAGGACAAATACTAAATACTGATTTATTGATTCCTTGATTTCCCTCTAAAAGTTTTAGCACTGCATGATATTCTAAATGCTACAAAATATATTTTGGCTGGGAAATTAACACACATGCACCCTGTGACAGAAATGCAACACATAAGACGCATAATCCAAAAACAACAAAGTGGATGGATGGAAATGTCCTAATATATTATGCTTACCTTTCATGCATCAGGCACAAGGACATTGTTTTTAACTCTCTCCTTTATTTTGGACAGGCCTTCATTGGTGTTTGTCCTCCACATCTCCACTCATTAATAGGGACCCAGTTTTATTTGGGAAATACGGTATGAATAATACATGGATTATATTTTTCCCCTTTGCATTACCATGTGTTAAACTTTTACTAACTCTGTCATATCTCAGTACCCAAAAACGGCATTGGGGGTAGCAGAACGTCTTTTGGTAATATCTCCCTTCTTAGAAAGTAACAAAGTTACATGTTACTAATATAATTTTAGTCAGATTATTTACTTTATTTACATTTACTGCATCATGGACTGCATTACCTGACTAACTTGTTCTTTTTTTTTTTTTTTTTTTTTTTAGACTCTAATAACATGTTCTCTTCCAATTTGCTAAGCAATCAATTCCAATGTGGCATTGACAAGCCACATTGGCTGTATAATCCATTCAGCAATTTATTGTTCTAATGAGAAATCAAATCAAATCAAATCAAATTTTATTTGTATAGCCCGAAATCACAATTTACACATTATCTCACTGGGCTTTGACAAACTGTACAGATGTGACATCCTCTGCCCTTAGACCCTCGAACCGGGTGAGGAAAAACTTAAAAAACCCTAAGCAGGGAAAATAAGAAACCTCAGGAAGAGCCACAGAGGAGGGATCCTTCTTCCTAGGACGGACAGACGTGCAATAAATGTCACTTGTACAGAACACAAAAACATGATAACAACAGTTCATTTAGAATGCATAAAACATCCATGAGTCCCAGAGTCTGTGGATTCTATGAGTCCGGATGTATGGAAAGTCTAGTGATCCAGACGCAGGTGGACTCTGTTGGTCCAGGAGTCATTGTACTCCATGTAGGAAGATCTGGGTGTTGCTGAGTCCAAGAGTATGTAGAATCTGTAAATCCAGGGATATGTGAAGTGTAGTGGTCCAGAAGCAGGTGTAGTCTATTGATCCAGAAGCCATTGTGATCTGTGGGTCCCGATTTGCACTTGGAAATCCAGCCTAGGATCCAAGTCACAGGATCCAAGTCACAGGATCTCCTTTCCTAATGTGGCAAGGGGGCATCAGGCAGGACCACAGCAGCACCTCCCACCGCGACCTAGAAAAACCTGCAGGATGGTAAAGCACAACGACTCCGGGGAAGAAGTAAAGTTAGTGTAAGGATATGGACATTTACAGGAGCAGAGAAGGAGTCGGAGTCAGAGGGGGGAGAGAAGAAAGCTCAGTGAATCATGGAGTGTTCCCCCAGCAACCTAAGCCTATAGCAGCATAACTAAGGGCTAGATAGGCCAGCCTTAACTATAAGCTTTATCAAAAAGGAAGGTTTTAAGCCTACTCTTAAAATCAGAGAGTGTGTCTGCCTCCCGTACCAAGACTGGAAGATAGTTCCACAGGAGAGGAGCTTGATAGCTGAAAGCTCTGCCTCCCATTCTACTTTTGGAAATTCTTGGGATCACCAATAACCCTGCATCCTGGGAGCGTAAGGTTCTGGATGGGCGATAGGGTACTATGAGCTGTTCAAGATAAGATGGTGACTGACCATGAATAGCTTTGTAGGTGAGAACAAGGATTTTAAATTCTATTCTGAATTTAACTGGGAGCCAGTGCAGAGAAGCCAGTATGGGGGAAATATGGTCTCTGATATTAGTTCTAGTCAGTACACGCGCTGCTGCATTTTGGATTAACTGAAGAGTTTTTAAAATTTTGTTAGGGCAACCTGAAAATAAAGAATTACAGTAGTCCAGCCTGGAAGTAACAAACGCATGAACTAGTTTTTCTGCATCTTGTTGAGACAGGATGTGCCGGATTTTAGCAATGTTACGGAGGTGAAAGAAGGCGGTCCTTGAAATCTGTTTAACATGTGATTTAAAAGACAGCTCCTGGTCAAAGATAACACCCAGGTTTCTGACAGTGGTGCTGGAGGCCAAGGCAATGCCATCCAGATTAACTATGTTGCTGGATAATGAGTCTCTAATGTGTTTGGGGCCCAGCACAATGACTTCAGTTTTGTCAGAGTTTAACATTAAAAAGTTATGAAACATCCAGTTTTTAATGTCCTTAAGACATGACTGTAGATTAGCTAACTGATGGGTTTCATCTGGCTTCATTGATAAGTATAGTTGTGTGTCATCTGCATAACAGTGAAAATGTATGGAGTGCTTTCTAATAATTTTACCTACAGGAAGCATATATAGAGTAAATAGTAATGGTCCAAGCACAGAACCTTGTGGGACTCCATGACTAACCTTGTCATATCTTGATGATTCATCATTAACATGAGCAAAATTATATCTATCAGATAGGTAGGACTTAAACCATCTTAGAGCAGATCCTTTAATGCCAATTTGGTGTTCCATCCTCTGTAGTAAGATGTGATGATCGATAGTGTCAAAAGCTGCACTAAGATCTAATAAGACTAGTATGGAGATAAGTCCTGCATCAGATGCAGTGAGGAGGTCATTTGTAACTTTTACCAATGCCGTTTCTGTGCTGTGATGCTTTCTAAAACCTGACTGAAACTCTTCAAATAGACTATTATACTGAAGAAAGCCACATAGTTGTTTCGCTACTGCTTTCTCTAGAATCTTTGAAAGAAAGGGGAGGTTGGATATTGGTCTATAGTTGGCTAAAACTTCTGGGTCTAGGGTAGGTTTTTTTAGGAGCGGTTTAATTACAGCTACTTTAAATGACTGGGGCACATAACCTGTTACGAGGGATAGATTGATAATGTTGAGCCTGATGTAAAGACCTCCAAAGTGAAGTGTGCAGTACCGGAGGCATCCAAACTATCTCTCCTGGCTTGTTTCGATGGAAGAGCAGTGGCTCTACTCTTATTCACACTTTATGTTTTTAAAATGGATGTTCGATATAATAATCTATGGCCAATTATACTATGTTGTTAGGTAACCACTGCACATGACTGGACCTTCATTAGGCCATAATATGGGACACTACTGAATCTTAAATAACCTGAGGTTCTGTGCTATGCTTAACCGCTATACAACATTACCCTCTTTAACTTTACAGCTATAGTTATACTTTGGCAGGTATTTTGGTGAAAGTAACTCAGAAGTACAGGAGTGTATTGCATTATTCTGCACAGACAGTAAAATTGTATGATAAGCGATTACTAATAAGGCAACTAATAATATGTAATATATGACATTTTTAAAGTACCGTGCTGCAGCAGCCAATGTAAATGATCCTTTATTTAAGTGAAAGCTGATACAGTAAACACTGCTGTTAAGAAAATCTACGAGCAAAGAACAAAAAAGCAAAAGTTTTTTTTGTTGTGTGCTGCCCAGAAACATGCAACATCTCTTAAATACATAAACATTCCTTGTAAGTATCCTCATGAAATGAGACAGATTCCTGGTTCTATATGATATTCTGCTTGCTCGAGTATGAGCATCGGTTTATTTTGCATTTTGACCTCAGAACATTTGGTTAAGTTTGGCTTTCCAACTGTGAAAAACTGCAGGCTGCCACACGTAAACATCTCTTTCCTTGAACCCATAAACATCGGCATTTTGGACAGCCTCTGTGGTTTTTCTTGGCTTGTTGCCACAAAGTTCTACAGAAGGACTGTGACTTTCAGGCATCCTGTAGACAAAATTAGAGGAGTTTTCTCCATATCAGACAAAACGAATAGACACTTTTAACGACTTAAACTTGAATGTTTTTTGTTTGTTTTTTTTTTTCGCAGTTGCAACTTTCAAAAGTTGTATTTTAAAAAAGATATATGCTTATGTAAGCCACTCAGCCCCAAAGGTTTCCTTCGGCAAAATGTCACATAAAGTATGAAGCTTTTTGAAATTTGTGCTTTATGGGTTGTGATGTTACTCAGGAGAAAAGTGGCAACAAGGAAGCTCCCTTAATGCCCTCAACACACAAACTACTCAGTTGGCAGAGAATTTAAGTGTCAACTGTATTAACACGCCACTGCTATGATATGGTTTAGCAAACCGCTAAAAGATTTTGCTCCTCAAAATTTTTTTCTTTTTTGAACCTGCTAAAATGTTGCTGAAATGCTGTTTTTAATCAGTCATGCAAATAAATGCAGCCCATTTACCTGTAGAAAACTACTATCCCCCTTTGATTTTATCACAATATTTAGGTTCTGATCGTGTTGCAATTCTGATTTATCGCGATTCCACAGGTTTTACGATTCAATTGTAGTGATTATTGCAATCTACTTTACCTTCATAAAGTCAAACAAAAGTTTAAATTTGACTCTTCTAAAGACAGTATATCATGAGTCATACTGTACATCTGAAAACAATGCACATCATGTCAGACAAAAAAACAGACGTTAAAGAGTGCAGGTTGTTTATAAAAAAAACAACACACATTGAAATTGCAGAAAAAGAGTGCAGGTCTTGTTACTGTTGAGATAGTCCGCTATTTTCTGCTTTCTGGCTGCTGTCAGCTTAACTCAGCAGGCCTTGGCAGGTTTTTCGGGAAACAGATACAGATACAGCATGTCATCGCATCATTGGTGTCCGTGCTATCTTTTTTCCCCACCCCTAACCATAATCTTCATTTAAATATAGTCAGGTTTCCATATCAGGGTAGGGTACCAATGCCACTTCACTTCAATAATGGTTTCTACCCAAAATTCTCAGTAGATTGTGATTGGACTTCAGTTGATGCCTGGGTGTGGAGACTGTCTACAGATGTCTTGATTATCTGAAAGCCATCAAGGAGTCATGTTTGACCAGTTTCCAATCCTGCTACCCCTGTTTTTTGTTTTTTTTTCACATTTTGCTCTGAGCTAAGGTGTGTTTTCAGTAGAATCCATATCAATGTGATATTTCATTGGGACCATTCAAAAAGAACCTATTCTTGGAGTCTGTCTGAAAGGTTACAGTAAAGTAGCTCAAAAGAACGGTGAGAATGTGGCAAGGATTTATCAGAACATTTCTCTAATGTCATGGAAGAAGGCCCAGTTAGGCCTGAGAAGAGGAACAACTTGAACATTAATTTAAGGTCAAATATAAACCTCCAAGCTCACTTTTGACACATTATCCAGATGCACATTTTGTCATGTGTTCTAAATGATCTAAATGATTTGTTATTACATTAAACTATTTTTTAATTACTAATTATTCTGTTGTCATAAAAATTGCCAAGAAAATTAGGTACAGTTAAAATTCCAAGTCCTACCAGTAAAAATCAATTGTGCATCTTTAGAAAATATTTGATTTAGAAGCTTGGTGGAAAAAGTGACTACTCGAAGATTCACAAGGATTATTCAAGAAAACTTTTTCTTCTTTTTGACTCATAATTGACCACAAACATACCTCTTTTTTTTGGTGCAGTCTGAACTTCGACAGCAGGGATGAATAAAAATAGTAACCTGATAGCTTCCTGCTTCAAGAAAGCTGATATAAATGACAATCTAAAGTGTGTTTCTGGTGTTGGTGCAGGCTGTTCTTTCTGCACAACATCCTTATTTATTTAATGATGAGATCAAAACTTCATTGATACTCCTGATACTGACTTGGACTGTGTGCCAGGCTACAATCCACTGGCCCTTTATCTTTCTTTTCCCCCCCTGACTTGCTACAATGTACTTATGCATGTTAAATGTCCCTGAATACAAGCAATGGTGTCAGAAGGGACTTTTAAAATGGGAATGGAAGATGGCAGGGCTTCGTGGTGAACGATTAGAGCCTTGGAAAAGGTCATGTTTTATGGGCCCTTCACTTAACCCCTCCAAATGGAGTGCAAATACAGCGACCTACTGTCCTGCAACTGTGCCTGGTGCTCCCTCTAGATGTTTACGTAATATTGATTAGGCAGAATGCCAATAGCTCCCAAATGTGTAAGACCATCCGTCGCCCCTCGGGGTTGAAATGTTTGAAAGTCATTTGGTGAAAAAGTGAGTGGTGCACCGGTTCCAGACAACTTGTTTTGTGTTGTTATCAGATATGTTTGCAACCAGGAGTTGATATCATTGTGTCAGCCTGTCCGTTGTGTTGGAGGACAAGCAGAGATTACATTTCCAATTACTGCGGGGAATTTTAACCAGCGTTTTCTTTTAGTTTCATGAAGTTTACAGTTACTATTGCAAAGTAAAAAAAACAACATTTGTACAAAAAGCAGAGATTTAAGTGATTGTATTCATATCATGTTGAGGGGTCAAAGACATGTTTTGCGATTTTGTTCTGAACAGATTTGTTCTTCTAAATCTTCCTGATTTGCATATCCTATCTTGATTGACGGGGACCGTCAGGATTACGACATGATTTTAGGGAAAACAAAAACTGTTAGCTTGGTGAGGTGGGGTTGTGCAATTAATCAAACCTTGATTCCAATTTTTACCCACAAAACAAAGTAATTACTAATAAAAGATTTTACCATATTCTGTTTTGCAAGTGATCTGATTTTATTTGTCTGTTTTAGATGCATCACACTTTCATCACTCCCAAAGAAGCATAAATTACTCCCAGCCTATTGTCAGTTGATTGTGTCTGTGTGTCATAATGATGAAAGATGAAGCAAACATCAGCAAGTAAGGTAAAACAAATCGTGTGGGGTTCTAAAATTACGACGTGACGCAAAAACAAATACGTATGTTGCAAGATTGGCTTTGGGGTGTCTGTCAACACACTGCAACAAGACAAATGACCAAATAATAGAGAAACGAAACAAAGAAAAAAAAATGAGAAAAATACAACCCCTTGGACATCCAACGCAACATAGTGTTTATATATTTGAATGAATACCGATATACTTATATAGGATTTTTGCCATAATCGAGCAGCCCTACAGTGAGGTGAGAAAAGTACAGTTAGTATGAGTTAATAAAAAAATATTGATTATTGACGCAATATTGAACACTGATTATTTAGATATTCCTAAACTAATTAATTTATAACAAAGCAAGATAAAAATTTTAAAGTAGGTTAGTAGGTTGTTTCTGTAATATCAAATCGGGAAAAATCCTTTTCTCTTAAACTGCGATTTAGCCCCTGAACTTCTCTGATATTTGATCTGAACTCATGGGAGTTGCAAGCAAGATACTTGTGCTAAAGGAATACCAATTATCTAATAGGTTCTTTTTCGCAAGTGCAGGCTGTTTCACTTAGAAACCAGACTCTCTGCAAAGTTACCTCAGAGGTCACTTCGTTTCAATTTTCTTTTAAACGGAGGCCACAGTTGAAAGGGTAGGTTTAAAAGGAGTTTAAGTATGAGATGGTCAAGGGTATGATGAGTTCTTGTCACTGCGACCGAGAGAGAGATAGCCACAGGGCTGGGATCAGAACCACACAATAAGAATTGAAAAAACTCTACCAGTCAGATGGTGGTCCATTTATTTCATAAACAGTTGTGATTTTGGTCATATAAGGCAGCTAATTACAACAAAGATCCAACTAAGTCCAATGTAGAGTCCCTGTGGTGCATGAAATTGTGGATCTCGGAGTGTTTAGTAGGAAGCAACTGGACTTCTTATCTTGTTTGAAGACGTTTCGCCTCTCATCCGAAAGGCTTCTTCAGTTCTGGAATTTGAATTGTGGAAAAATTGTGGAAAAATTCAGGAAACATAAGGGGAAGAGTAGAGCCAAGGTCGTATGAATAAGGCTAAAATCAATATCTGTTAAAGTCTAACATTGAAGAGCTTTGAAAGGCAAAAGTGTAACAGGTGTGAGAGCGGACCCAAGAACAGCACAAACCTAGACCGGAACAGTTCAGAACTTTATTGCCAATGTTCAAGAGTCCAAACAGACGAAAATCAGGAAGCCTGGTCGGCGAGCACAGTCTAAGTAAAGTGTAAAGTAAAGTAAAGTGATTTGTGTGATGCGCAGAATGGGAATTCTGGAGGAAATTGGTTGGAAAGAGGACGTTTCTCATGGCAAAAGTGTCCCAATCTCCTTTCGGCTCCACCTGTTTCACCCATGAATGTGTGTAGAATTGCTCTCTGATATCCTGCTGCGGCAGCATGTTGTCTGAGTTGTACTTCTCAGGCCTGGCTGCACTCTCCACTCAGGCACTATTTCCAGCTCAGGCGACGGAGAGAGCAGCAGGGCAGGTAGCTTCACCTGTGGAGGAAGCCAGGGTGACCAGGCAGGAACAGTAAGACACTGGAGCGAAAAACACAGGCACGTCTCGTAGTGTTCTAACTGACTTTGGGCTACATTCACAACCTTTTTCATAAGCAGCATATTTTATCAGCAGGACTATTCTTCGGGGTGGGGGGGTATGCCTTTTTTGGATGGAAGTGGAAGTGATTTTCCCACTGGTGTGTGTTTTTATTGGTAAAAAATGTGGTGGGGCTCTTGGAAGCACTAGCCTAAAGTGTTTATACACTGAGAATAAAAATAAATGGAGAACAAAAATTTTGATTGACATTAGTTGAGTGGGTAATTTAATTCAAAAGAGAACTTGGAAAAACATGCTTATAACTTCGCAAGGTCACAAAAGCACAATTCCAACCAACACAGATTTCTTTCTCTGTTATGATTAAATTGGTTTCTGTCTGATATAATGCAGAAAGACTAGAGCAAGCTTCTCTTTCATTTTATTTGTTACCAGGCAACAATGCAACATATTTCTTCTAAGTTATGCCTGGTTGTCCATCAAAGCACAGGCTGGTGTCATGAAGATCTTGGAGTTAAAGTACAAGTTCATGAAGGTGTATCAACTGATGAGTGTGGTCACGTGACCACAGCGGTTCCTGGATGTGCTGCAGGCAATTAACTGGTAGAGGATGTGTCATAGCAACAAATATTTTTTGCTTTATTTGTTGAAGGTAGGATGTGATGTCTCCACTTGAGTCATACCTTTTCATAACATATAGTGTAAACCTTTGATGAGAGTATTAGAAGTAGTATAAAAAGGTGACTGTGACAACACCAGCGCCTTCCTGAAAAGATCCAATATTTCTACTCAGGGTGGCCACAGAAAAAGATGAAGTGTCTGAAAGTCAACTCCTTCTCTCAAGATACAG
The DNA here is from genome assembly GCA_001698575.1 of Mola mola. Classification (NCBI taxonomy): domain Eukaryota; kingdom Metazoa; phylum Chordata; class Actinopteri; order Tetraodontiformes; family Molidae; genus Mola; species Mola mola. The sequence goes on along the minus strand of KV751356.1, from coordinate 3,014,307 downwards.
TTGCGGACAACTGGCCATCAGGAAATTATACACTATTGATGTGACCTAATACACCTGTGTAATATACTGAACCTTCCCTCTTGTTTCGAAGTGACCTCTTCTGCTTTTTTCTTTGGGAGAATTGTTGATGACCTGTTCATTTCAAGATTTGATCTTTCTCTGCTCAGAAGAATCAGGGCCGTTAAGCCAGTTCCTAATTCTTCAAGCATTTGTGAACACATTGTTAGCTTACTGTTCAATCAAATCCAGTCTTACTACAGATGATTGTGTTAAACTGCTCTTTTGTTAGACGGGTAAAGTCACTTTGTTTGTGCTCTCTCTCCTCTGCACTTCCTCCCTTCCTCATTGTTCGTTGGTCGTGTTCTTTATTTCCCAGATAATCTGCACTGAATCTGTACATATCCTCTCTCTAAGCAGGGTAAGAAAAGATGTGTGGCCATGTTGCTCCAAGTCTGCCTGGCATTAATCCTGCTGGCAGAGCCTGTTCTCCTTTGTGGGAAAAGCTTTCACACACTTTTTTAATGAGACAGCGTGGTTCTGCCTCTCCGACCACACTCGTGTATAAAACACCAAAGAACCCTGTGACATTGTCTGTTTGGGTCTGTTTTCTTGCTAAACACAACAGGAGTTGGATGTATATCCAGAAATCCTTTATTTTCTTTCAGGTGTTTGTTGTGCAGCTAACACGGCTTATGTGTTTCCCCAGTTTGCACCCCTGAAGGCAGGCTGTTGTTTGAATGTGGTTATTTTTAGAACAATAATGAAATGAGTTAGGGTGTAAAATGGCTGCCATGGGAGGATGCTGGTCATTTGTCACTTGGATGAAGTAAGCACGTTTTAAAGACAAAAATAGCTTTGTTTGGAGGGCCAAGTCATCTTAAGCCAATCTACTGGAACCAGAGGGCCCACTCTTTAGCAGCCAGGCTCTCTATTACTTTCAGAGTCCCCTTCATCTTTTCCTGCCACGCGGCCCTCAGGCATTGTCCACGAAATGCAAAGACATAAATATCCTCCACCATCAGAACACGTGTCTCACCAAGACAAGTGTCTAAAAGTGCCTGAGAGCATTGTAAAGAAGTCTGTATAAAGTGTCTTCGGTCCTAGGGGTATACAAGGAGCCTTGTGCAGGTATCCCACATGTTCTTTTCCCATCCTGTGACAATGTACTGGAATTTTTAAATAAAGTTCATGACAATTTTGAAGTTGATTCAGAGTTTCATGAAATTGTCTTTTCATGTTCAGTGACCACTAGTTAAATCAAAAATGACTTCGCTTTTTACAGTCTGGATACCTGCATACTCAGTGCTTCTACTAATACTACCACAATATAATATAAATATTACTACACCTAGAATTACTATAGCTATACCTACAATTGCTATAGTTGTAATATGGGCTTTTTGATTATTATACCTTGATGTCAACTCTACACCAATATCTAGGGATAACTATTGCTACTTTGGCACAAGTAGTTTAATAAATAAACATAGTAATCTGCAGTAATGTGGAATAAAAACAGGCAAAACAGGCTCTGATAAATTTAGAAAACTACATAATTTTACTGTAATGCAACCAGGAAAAGATTAATTACTTTCTCTATAAACTTATTTTATATCATGATTTGATCAGACATATTCTCCAAAAATGACTGTTACTGATAGCTATCGGTGTAAGTCCCATTATGCAGATCTTTAGAATCAACATGTTTATATCCAACTGCCACACATCCCATTTTACTTCACCACCAACAACTTTAATGTAGCTCAGGATTTAACAGTACAAGAAGTGTATAAGAAGTGGGTGAAATAAATTGAAATCAACATTAATAAGAGACATTTCCAGTACTGTAATATGGATACTACAATTAGACTTTATCACATGTAATCTTGACAAGTTCTTAAGCCACATTTCTACCAAGCAGTATGGTTCAGTTGAGTCCAAAAAAGCTAAATAAAATAATGCGCAGTTAAAATTGCATATGCTACTTTCTTGATATTTAAGCCTCGATTTGAGTAAAAGCCAATGTGGCCTTGTTTATCTTCATCAGCATCACCTTTATTATAACCCTGACACACACACTGCTGTCACCCCAATCCGATCCGACCTGTCCTCTTCTGGCCATGGATGGCTGTGACCTTGAAGCAGCAAAGAATTTGGAAATCACAAACCTGTTGGAGAGCCGAGGGACGGATGGATGTAGATAGCTCTCTTGACGGATCTCATTTGCGGGGGAGGTGTGTGCTATCATTACAGAAAGTGATACCTAGGCCCACCAGAGAGAGAAGGGTAGACAGAGGGAGTAAGTTTAGATAGAGTCAAAGGCAGAAAGAGAAAAATCTACAGGGTCGCAAATGGAGACTAGGTAATGTGGGAATACTCCTGCTTCCTGTCTTTGTGATTCCCCCCTTTTCTTCTTTCACTAGTTTTTTTCTCTCAACTTCCTAATAAAAGCAGCAGAATCACATTTAGACACTACCATTAAAATGCTACGTGAAAGCATGCCACAAACTCGCTGAGCTGTTCATTCACAAACAGCACATGTACCCCCACGCACACGTACGCACACTGACACACACACCCTCAACCTCCATCTCTGCTTGATCTCTTATCATATCCCAGAACACCATACAGTTTCCCTCCCTCTAGCAATTCATTTCATGTTAACACAACATCAATCTCCGGAGTTGCCCTCTCACTCCGCACATCCATCCATCGCTGCGCTGTTTATCTCAGTCACCTTCAGGGAAAACAAATGATGTTTATATCCATCCTGCCTTGCTGCTTAGATCACCTCTACCGCACTGTGTTTTTGAGACGCTTGTTCATGCTTTACTACAGTTGGGACAAGTACAGTATCTGACCTGCTGGGGTGTTGCTGAGCTAAACTCTCAGTATATATAAGTTTAGATCCGGTCATCACTACAAGGTCAGATTGTTGGTTTGTTTGGGCATGACCTACAACACCAGATCTAAATCTTTATCAGATCTGGTCGTTGGTGCGGTGAAGTAGTCGCTCTCATATTGTCTTCAGTCTGTGAGCTCTTCTTCTCAGTAGCTCCTTACATGATGTCTCCTCTCACTCCCTACAGGCTAATTGGCCCTAACTCGATCTGAAACGGCAGATAGGTTCACCCATAATGCTTAGCGTTGATGTCTATCTGCTGGGGGATGCTCTTCCGTGTGTCAGTAAAAGCAGCTCACTGAATTAGCGTGTATTAGAGAGACAGAATGTGTAGTGAAAGGGGGGCATGGGGGGCTTGTGCAAAAGGCTCAACGTTTTCTTGGGGAGGAGGTGGGGGGGGCATGTTTGTCTACAAGTCCGTGCCAGACAGTCTGCATGCTACAGTGCTAACACACCGATCACTGGCTGTTCCCAAATGTCAATTTGTGCCATGCAGGTTGCCTGGCAGCAGTGTGAGGTTGAGCGAGCATGCTAATTTGATGAGCAGCAACACTGAAATGAAATTGATGCTGATTTGCTCACTCTCTGTCCAGCTTATCATAATTTCAAACCATGTTATGTAAGACTAATATTGGAAATTAACCCCACTACAGTAATTGCTGGAGTCTGGAAGTTGTCACAGTCTGCTGTTTGGCCGTGACAAGGTTAAAGATTTTGGCTGAAACACTGCAGAAAATATATATTTATGGGTTTGAGACAAAATATTTTAATTTTATTGTTTGGTAACAAATCATCAACCTTTGCAAAGTTTAGTTGTAAAGTTTGAAGTTTGTTAGATATGCTTTGATGTTTATACAAACGACACACACACACACACACAAACACACACACACATATACTGTATATATATCATTGCCATGTAAGAATATATAATGCCTGAGATTTTGTTTTATATTGTTTTATGGCATGTGTGTTCCACTTCTTCCAATATTGCCTTCACCCACTTGAGTCATTTAATCACTTTACTGATGATTATATCTCAAAAATCTCATTGTGTTAATATTTTATCAAAGTACTAATAGTCAACCCTACAGCATGGTTGCAATATGACTATAAGACAAAGACATAGACATTGTGATTTGTGCTGCAAGTCAATTAAGACTCTAGGAATCTAGGTAACAATAATATGCTGTGAATAGTCAATTTTCAAGAAATGAATGAACATCTGGTTAGAGGAGATACAGCTTCTTCTTTATTAACATCACGGCTTAATTTACCAGATGTTAAACTAGAATTTCTTAATTTCCTAAGAACCAAAGTCATGTAAAGGTGCCTGGCATTGCCAGCCACATCCATATCAACTGCAGATTTGATTAGCTGATGTCCGAATATAGAACAGCTACGAGGTAATGTCTCTTTTTTAAGACACCCGAAGAGTGCACTTTTCATTTCTCATCAGTTAGTTATGGTTACTCACTGATGTTTAGTGGTCTCTAATTAGAACATTAACCATAGCTTGGGCTAGCTGCCTTTCTTCTGTGGCCTTTTCAGCCTCTAACAGTTCATGAATTCTTGCAATAATAGTTGCCCTGGGGGGTGGCTGGTATGATAGTTGCCTGAGGCGATATGGACAATGCCTTGAAGCTTTGACCATGTTGATAGGCCCCGTCACTGCTAACGTCAGTGCTAACATGGCAAAAAAGTACTTTGCCTAAAGAGGGCACTTCATAATGTATACTTTACACAAACTTTACTCCACATTTCCTCAGTAAAGAGATAATTTTAACATGTGCACACAACACAGCAAAGTTTGATTTTATCCAAACTTCTTATTTGACACGTCTCCTCAGTCCTAGTAGTAGTTCAGCCAGGTAACCATCCATGCTAGAGGCTATTTAGGTCAGATAGTTTTATATGAATGAATGTTAGAAAGTAAATAAAGCGTTAAGGTCTCTAAATTAATTGCAAATGCTGACTGATCTATAGAAATGAACAATCTCTGTGTGGCACTCGAGTGTAAGTTGCTGTGCTAGTTTGCATTGGACTGCTGTGAGTAATCAATGTAAAAGTTGAACAATAAGAGTCAAAAGCAGGGAAGCGCAGTAAAACAGAAAACGTTTTTTGCTTATCATTATGAAGTAATACTTAAATCAGAAATACTTTATTAATCCCAAAGGGGAAATTGGTATGTTAAAATTGCTCCTACTAAAAAAGTAAAGTCACACTGTGGGAGAATGCAGTAAGATAAGATAAACATGGAAATAATCAAACAAAAATGGAAGTTGAAAGAGGAAAAAAAAAAAAGTATATTTGTAGAAATAAATGTAATAATATAGTAGTAATGCTGCAGTGTGTAACCGATGACAGTAGTTAACAATAAAATAAATGCTACTTCATGTGGTGCAAAAATTACTTATGGTTGCATTTACTCCACTTATTCCACCCATGTCCAGCAATGAGAAGGCACCAAATATTGTATAATGATGTGTACTGGTGGTACAGTTGAACTGCTTTGGTCCTTTTTCCTTTCTCTGTCTTTTTTTTTAAAAAGAAAATCCGAACTGCTAAACTTCAGCTCCTAATCTGTCTCCTCTCTATGCATTGCTCACAGTTTCTCTACAAGTTCCTGTGAGAGTAATGGGAGCTGCTTCATGAATCATTAAGTACATTTTACTACAATAGAGTGCGATTTGGCTAAATGGATGCAGACGATGAGAGCTTTTCCATCTTATATCTGTATTATTTAACAATGCCGGTTGGTCCGGATGGGAGCGTGTGAGCCGCAACTAGTGGCCATATTCATTATCATCACTCCACATCTTTCTCCGTCTGTTTCTCTCCTCCTTCACAATTCTCTTATCTTGTTATTCTGTCACTCTTCCATTCTTTATGCCCTCCTTTCAGCGTCACTAGTCATACTGCACGAGCTGTCTCTTTATCTCTGTCTCTGTCTCCCAGAGGATTTGTATCTAATCTGTCTTCCGACAGAAATGTAATTATTGAACTAATGGTATATTTTATTCCACAGGACTTTTTTAACACACTCCCACTTACAGTAAATAAGTGTTATTCCAAATTTTAAATCTATTGTACGATAATATAAGAGCCCTTTGTGTTATGCAAGTGCAACTGCAAGTTGGACTGTGTGGGCGTTGCCACCTGTTGTTTTGGTTAAACAACACAAAGTGCTAAAGAGCTTGGTGGAATGGAATTTAGGTCGAGGGGTGTGGTGATTATTGAATACACACAAAACTAATCATGTAAATGTTCTTTTAACAGAAAAAAGGGCAACAAATGTAATTTTTTTTTTAAATAAAGACTTCCTCAGGAAGTTATTTTTCAGTCTGAATGTTGCAGAGAAGGCAGAAACGTGTTTGCAACATTATATATTCAAAAATATAAACATGATCTGCTGAAATAATTACTGTTTTAAACCTGAACGTCGGCTTTGATGTACAGTATACAACTACTTGGCAGATTTCTCTTACGGAATGGACTGAAAAGGAGGCTTCTCACACAGTATACATCTCGAGTTATTTAGAGATCTGTGCAGACTTATTTACCAATATAAATGCTTTTACCACACAATTTTTTAAATAATGATTTGAAGATATCTACTGTACCGGCTGCTTTGTGTTTACATTAACCTTGGACATTTGTTCCAAGTGTTTAGTTTGATCTTACTGATGCTGAGACATCTATACTATAATTCTGATCAAAATACCTTATCCTAATCCTAGATTCCACCCTGAGGATGGTGTTTTGGAAAGCTAGACCAAAGTGGAAAGAGTTCAACCACTGGCATTCATGAATAGTATGTGAATAGAATGAGTAGTTGTTTACGTGAAAATCTATCCTGACTGGAGAATATGAGATAGGTCAGCAGGTATTTTAAAAATACCCAGAATTTCATTATAGTCCTTAATTGTTTCATACGGTTTCCAAAACAGTAATGAAGAGCTTCTGCAGCAGCCACAATAAATGGCCGATTAAAAAGAAATGCCAGTCTAGTGACCAGAAGGCAGATAACGTTTACTAAATACTACTTCTGAGAAAAGCTGTTTGGAGAATGAATGTGAGTAATTATTGCCAAATTAGACTTATTTTTTTCTCACTTTTTAAGTTCCTTCTATTTGTTTTGCTGAGATTAATGAAACAAGAACCTTAAATGCACTTGGCTGTCCAATTTGTAATTATTTAAATGTGTACTGTTATACTGGGAAGCGAAAACCGGAATTGATAGCCTGTTAAGTCTTGCTAAATGCTAATTGCATTTAATTGATCTTATTTATAATGTTTATAGCTTTTCACACATGCATAAAACAAAGGTGAGATTTATCAAACATAATAGTATATTCCTCTGCCATTTTACCTATACAAGACATAAGACATTATTCATGCCCAGATTCTCTCTTCTCCATCCATCCATCCATCCATTTTCTACCGGTTATCCTGTTAGGGGTCGTGAGGGAGCTGGAGCCTATCTCAGCATCTTTGGGCGAAGGTGGGGCCACCCTGAACAAGTCGTCAGTTCATCGCAGGGCTGACATATAGAGACAAACAACCATCCACACCTACGGGCAATTTAGAGTGACCAATTAACCTAACCCCCAGTTTGCATGTTTTTGGACTGTGGGATGAAGCCGGAGTACCCAGAGAGAACCAACACAGACACATGGAGAACATATATACTCCACACAGAAAGGCCCTAACCCGAATCGAACCCAGGACCTTCTTGCTGTGAGGCGACAGTGCTAACCACTGCACTACTGTGCAGTGATTTATAAACAAGACCTATTGTGAAATGGGTCATGATTGGTTTGTCTTTTTTTTTTTTAAAAAAAAGAGGTCCTTTTGGTGACAGGTGGTTAGACAGATTACAGCTGAGTTGCCTCAGCCTAAATCTGGTCCAGAGTCTGGTCTCATGTACTGGGATCCCTGAAATTTAATAAGGATAACAACGTTAAACAACATTTAATATGCCTGGTTGTGAGGCAAACCTCCATCAGTTAATGGGAAATAAATAGGATTTAATAATTCAACTAAATTTCAAAGGGAAAATTTATTCTGAACAAATATTCAATTGAGAATAAAACTGTGAAACATATAGTGACGATGTTCTGATCTGATTTTGAAATGAAACCTGAATTTCACCTCTACGCCTCTTCAACTGAGAGAGTACTTTAGCGTGGTACTGTTACCTGAGTGATCAGTCAGGACCAGAATACACATCTCAAATGAATAATTCAGCAGGCAAGCCACAAATAGATTTACTGTAGTGGCAACAGACGTGAGGCTTTGATCCTCTCGGAACAATAAACGGCTGCGATCAGATCCTGGTTGTTGTATCAGACATCCTACAGTGTGACTGATTAGCGGCACTGTGAAGTGGAGGTCATCTCACCAGAATAAATGGGAATCTCATTAATGAGTGCTGTCAATGTTTTGCTACCAAATGTGCACTCACAGTAATGTAGCCACATCACAGCTGGCTGAAAGTCATCCATAGTCATTTACCTATATCTTTGCTCTCAAGAATTTTGTTGCACTTCAATGCACCACAAAATGGTAAAGTGGTGTCTGTCATGGATTAAAATGATTATATGTAGCTCCAGGCCTTCAGACGCCACAACAGATAAATAATTCAACCTGTGGCCAATTATTTTGTACTTAGCTCCCGTGGGTGACGACAAACTGAATGCTCTATTTCCCTGTGACACAGGAAATAGGGCTGTGTCAGATTGAAAAGATGGTGTTGCACATTTAGCCATGGGACACTAATCAGTCACAAGGCTCAGATCCCAGACCAGCACAAGCCTGGAAAAAAACCCCAAAACAAAACAAAAAAAAAAAAAAACTGCCTTGACCTTCATTTGCTTTAACATTCAGGTTTCAAGGCTACATGTGTGCATGTGTGTGTGTGTGTGTGTGTGTGTGTGTGTGTGTGTGTGTGTGTGTGAGTCCCTCAAGCTGGTAGAGGTGAGTGGGGAGCGTGACACCATCATGTATGCATTTATTCATTGATAAGGTTGTCAAGCCCTGGAGACTCATAGACTGAACCTATGTCTTCTCCATTCAGCCAAGAGATCAACTTTCAAATTGGAGAAATTGTGATTTATGGTGTCTGACAAAAAAATTCAGATCACAGTTTAGGTGGGTTAACAATTTGGTTTGGTTACTAATATCAATTAGGCTCGTCTCTTTGATATTTTGGGTAGTGGTCTTGGCATTCTTAGCCACCTAGTCTTTTAATGTCTGTATGGAGCCTGACATGCTGCAATTTAAGAAAACATCACTGAAATTCAACATAAAAAATTAATGTCTTTATCGGTTTCACAGTTCCTGTTGCAATTATTTCAAAAGTGCCGCATAAAATCACAAATGACTGTCAACCCTCGCACCTCATCCAAAGCTTCTTTGGCTAAGTTCAGGTGCAAAATCATGGAGGTAAGTTTGTCCATGAACCTTACTGGGTAGCTGGGTACTTACTTGTGTGACCTACCACTCAACCCCAACCTCCCAACCTCCACCCCTCTCAGGTTGCTGTTAACTACAGTCTCTTGGTAAATGCCAAGCATTCACATAGCATTTTTTCTTCAGCTGGAACACTCAAAGCGTTTTAAACTTTCAGTCACCATTAACACACATCATACATGGTGACAACTGTGAAGGATGTCACCAGCTCATCAGGAACTGTAACCATTCTCAACCCAATGGCAACACCAGGAATAAATTGGGGTCCAGTAGCTTGTTCAAGAGGACTTAGATACGTACAATAGGATTAAAACTGTAACCTTCCGACCACTGCTCTACCTCCTGAGCAGCAGCCTCCCATTTGGCATTTAGTTGGATCTTTGCATATTGATGCTTACATTTGTGGTACAATAAAACCTGGTGCTATAGGGTACACACATATCACGAGTGCAGAACAAGGCTTTGTTTTCTCTTTTGAAAAAGTCAAGCGACGAACCAGTTTGCTTGCCTGCTTCAGTCGCTGCAACATCTGTGTGTTTGCCAGGATAAGTGGTCTCTTATATGGCATCCCAGTGAGGCGTCAAAAATTGTCTTGTAGGAGCGCTTTAAAACTGTTAACCTGCTCTGATCGAAGCAAAAACAGACCATTTTGCTCCAGCATCTGAAATTAAGGAGGAGAAAATACTGATTTCTGTGTTGTTGTCAGAGGAGTTACTGTTTCGACATAGCATGATTCCTTGATGATATATTAAAGTTGTTTTTCATTTAGTACAGTAAATATATTATATATTGTTCCTTTAAATATGACAAGTTTTTTGATTGGTGAAGTTATGAAATGAGTTATCTGTAAGTCGGACTAGATAATGGAATAAAATTTTATCTGATGAGAAAACAAGCATATCCCAACTTAGTGTGTTTCTGAAAAGAAGACAGTATATCTTTCACTAGATAGTCAAATATCCGTCGAATTATCATCAGGTGCAATATTCTATGAATCATTTTGTTGTTAACTACTGTCATTGGTTACACACAGCAGTATTATTACTAGTATTATAGTTATTTCTACATATATTCATAAACTATATATTTTTTTACTACTAGTATTTTTGTTTTACGTTTCCTTTTTTATCTTATCTTACTCTACTTCTCCTGTAGTGTGACTTTACTCTTCTGGTTGGAGCAATTGTAACATACTAATATATCCTTGGGGATTATTAAAGTATTTCTGATTCTGACACTGATTCTAAAATAGGTGTGTTGTTATAGTTACAATAAGCTAGAAAGCTAATTTTCTTGTTTGATTTCATTTTCAAATATTTTCCCTTTGATCTAGTTAAGATTGGTGGACTTGTGGACACTGTTCTAACTAGATTGTGCTACCAATATGTGGCTCGAGGAGGCGGCACATCAAATAAATAACAGGTTGGAAGTTGTTCCACTGTTTTAACCAGGGCATCAATATTAAAACACAAGCCCATCATGACACTCTATAGCCCGCTTGTACTATATTCTCTGTGAACTTTCGTCGGAGATCACAAGAGGGATTAAATCATTGGCCAGACTACTCTGGATGGCGTGCTGCTGTACTCACTCACAGTTGGCCCCTGGGCGCCCATCTTGCTGAGCATTATAGCAAAGTGGGACTTGCAATTATAAGTTGCCTGAGGAGGAGGGGGGCTTGTTATATGGGAGCCAGCTTAGCCCTGCATCTGACTTCAACAAGGGCCTTCCTGCCGTCCAGCTACAAACACATGGAGGAACTGGGTGTTAACATGAGTCCTGCTGAGAGTGGTTTCATTACCCTGATTAGAAACTACTTTGAACAATTTTCTTTTTCGTTGTTTCACTCAACCACATGAGAACAGCACAGATAAATCCAACTCTCAGTCCCTTTTCACACAAATGGCAATATTTGTCCAATGGAATGAATGACAATGGCATGGCCTTGATGAGGATATTTAAGGATATTTAAGCTATTGTGTAGGGTTGCAAAATAATCAAAACTGTGATAAGTACAACATCAAAGAATCAGCACTTATTTGATGAAGTGACTATAGAGCACAGTAATGAAACAGTGTAGTTCTGGAGAGATGCCCTGGGCTACAAAATCTTGTTGTCCAGTTATTGTTGTTGTTATTTTGTCACATCACCATGATTTAACTATTTTTTTCAATAAGTTTGCAACAAGAAACGCTGAAGGCAACACCAGTGAACTGCAGACATTGTTTCTGCTATTTAATGCAGGCTGTCATATCACCCTGCATCCAGTGTCTAACTGTGTAAATTCTCGCTGCATTCAGATGGTGTACGGGCCACTGAGTGCCATCAGACATAATGAGAGTACAGTGTCTCAGGTACGAGTCCATGTATGAACGTTTTAAGAGCAGCGTGATGTCAAAGCACATCAGCATTACACTCAGGGCCAATGGGTGCAGGCATTGTCAGATCTGGCCTTGTCTTTTGTCACAGTGTTCCTCCGCCACCACTTACACATTCCCCATTGCCATAGCAACAGTGGTTTTCCTTACTTTGTAAGAGTGACGGCCCTGAAGATGTTGAATAATGCTGATCTGTTGTGAGAATCGATGAATGGAGCAGACAATGCATGATGAGTTAGTCTTGTCAAAATGAGAGATCAGCCGTTCAGCATGATCAAATTCATCAAACGCAGACACAGCAAGTGAAAATAATACTGATACTGATAACAAATACTGATTAGATCTTTGGCATGCAAAACGATAAAATTCACGTTATAATCGGGCAATGTTATTAAGAGTGTGACTGTCCATGTGAATGCAAAAATCCTTTCACAACAGCAGTAATAGTGTGTAAACATGTACAGCCTCACATTTAATTGGTTCATTTTCAGGAATTTCTTGTGTAGAGAGTACAGCGTATCCATATAGTCACATGTTTGTTCCCTGAGCAAACAACTGTAAGGTAAAAGCATGAAAACTTTAACTAACTCTAACAGCTCCATTTAGATGAAATATGCTTCCCAGTTCATTCTTGACCTTGAAACAAGCATCTGATGTGCACAGTGAGGTACCGTACTATAAAGAGCTCTAGAACATGTTAATCATGTGAACTCTGATGTAAGATTGTCACATTTGCTTCTTTGCTGAGGTTGCTCAGTTTTGGCCTCAGTTCCATGGTAGCTGCTGCTAAGGTGATGTGGTTGAAAGCATCATAGCTATACAACTGGATGTTGAATTTGGATTGTTTCTTCACAAATATGAAATATATGAGGTTTAGCTGCTCTGCAACTATGGCTTTCATGTGGACTGAAAATAATGGCTGCAGGGTTGATATGCTGCTGACAGGTGATTAAAAATAAAAACCTCCAGTCAAACAACAGGGAACAGTTTACAAGGACATGTTTACTGCAGTACGTAAAAATAGTATAAATAATAGTTTTTGTTTTCTATAGTATGGGCCTGATTTACTTAGACCCTATATACAGAAGTCTAGATTGCATGTGAATTCTAGCATAGTGCACGTTTCATTGGTGTACCGATTACCACAAAATAAAAACTAATGGATACCCCAAAGGTGAAATGAGTGTGCATCAGATTTTCGCATTTCTGTATTCCTGTAGCATTGAGATGTTGTCTTTGTCTTCCATCTTTTACTTCTGTTCCACCTTTACTACATTTGGTCCTATGATTTTAAAGTATGCTTCGTCTGAATCTCTGTTTGTGGACTCGGTCACACACAAAGTGGGTATGCATAGCTGTTTGACGAGGCTTGGTTCTTCCTTTTATTCCTACTCTCTATATAATTGCATGGTTGTTTCTTTTAAATGACAATAATGTATTCATGTATTCAGGAAAGCTTGGGAGGGCTGAGCAAATGCCTGCCAACTAGACTTTTAATCATAACAGAAAAAAGCCCGGGTAATGACATCAATTTTACTATGTAGCATGGAGGCAAACACACAAATCACTCACACAGGCGAACACACAAATCATATATTCCTCTTCACTTACATCCAAACCGATGACAAGAGGATGGAGCACTCCATTCAGTGTTTTACCAAGGTGAATACACTACTATGCACTGTGTTCTTTCCCAAACAACGATGACAACACCCACTGCAAAACAGGCACGAAGTTTACATGTGGCATAAACAGAAGGGTATTTTATTTGGCACATAAAGAACCTCACTGTTTTGCCACGTTTTCATCAGTTATGGCTCTGTTGTCCAAGTCTAAGTCAAGCCAAGATGTGAAAAGTTACGATACTGAAGAATTATTGGAATAGTGAAGCAACTCTATGCGTCTTTATTTGACTTCCGCATTGACTCTTACAAACTGCACTAATAAGCAAGTCAGAGTTCTGTGCAGGCCTGAAAGTAAAACCCCAACTCAGCTCATGTCTTTTAAACCTGACTTGACTGAGCAAGGCATGACCTACATTTGTGGTTGGTTATCAGAACTGAGATGTTATCCCACTCATTCCAGTGAAAGCTGCTTGATAGTTTTTTTTATGTCAAAATATTCTCAGAAGAACGGTGGTTCGAGTGGTCTGCTTGTTGGACATCCTGATGGTCCAACACAAATGGCAAGTTTGAAAAAATGATATACTCTGTGTAGATTAAATTCTGATAATAAAAAAAGCCATTTAAATTCATTAATTTGCTTTTTGTAGTTATTTTGTAGGAGAGAGAAGGTTTGGACCGAAGTATGTCTTTGTCACCTGCCCTTTTAGTGCCACTGTATATCCCAAATTGCTCACTCAAGATAAAAATTGTATTGAAAACAGCTTTCGTGCAGAACTTTTAGGTTTAGTGATGCCACGCAAGTGTTTCTGTTAAGTCAACATTACATTTTTATGAATGAATATATTGTGAATATTTGTGTGGAGTGTACAAGAAAGTTTTGTGTGATGGTTGACGGATTGCAATTTACCGTGTTCTAACACATACTCAGCATGCATTATGGTCAATTTTAGGCACAAGTGTGGTAAAGTTTAGGAATACATCTATTTTACACAGGATACATGGAGTTTAGTCTCCTAGATGAAAGTCGTATTTGATACAACTCCTTAACTGTGCTGGGACATTTTTGTTATGTTAAAAACGTCGCACTTTGAAATCCTCTTAGGATCTCATATTCAAATTGACAAGTTTACAATTGAGTGACAGTTTAAAAGCCCGAAGCATAAAATATACTTTCGGCATTTGTAATAGTCAAAGTAGTTTTGATGTCCTAGGAATGATACCTCAGAATTGTATACATACCTGAAGCACATCTTAATGCAAGGCTTCAATGCGTCAAATTACAAGGCTCTCAATATTCCACAAGATGAGTGTTAAAATTACAGTGACATTTCTTTTCCTGTCAAAACTGTGTCAATGCTAGGAGTGTTTTTATGTGAATACAATAGTTCAAGCTAATTAATTGAATATTCACATAGTTTGCCACTGTCATATTTACCTTTTCTCGTTTCATATGCATCACTAATGATTATTAGTGATGCATATAGTATTGTTGTCCTCATTTTAAGTCATATTTCATGTTTTATTTACTTCTTAACACTTGCTGGGACCTATCAGCGCTATTTCTGTTTGTTTTGCTTTGATGAGGTAGCTGCAGGAGTGTGTGGTGGGATTTTTATGCCACAAGCATTCCCCTTGGATGTTTCACAGTATGCGCCTGAGCCACCCGCATGTTCAACTTTGTCTGTATTTTTCCTGACAGAAGCTGTTTTATGGGTTAACCAACTATTCTGTTCCACACACTTTCAGTGGAGACCAACCTTGCATGTCCTCATGCTCATGCTCATGTCCACCTTCTACCACCTCAGCCGACACAACATCCCCTGATCCTTTTGTCCCTCACTGAATCTAACTCGTCATGGGCAGAGGAAATATCCTGGCCTTTAAGTGAAATAAGGCCACTCGTCTTCCACTGGGACTATATCTCTCTGATCCTCCTCCAGTTCACATTATCGTGTTAGACTCTCAAACATGTCCAAGCCTTGAAATGTGATTAATTTCACATTTAGTCTCTGAACATTTTGGAGCAGAATTTGAACACCAAATCCAAGGCATTCTGTTTTTTGTGCTCATTGGGAAATGGGCGTGTGAATTGGCATCGTTTGGACTATTAAGATTAACGATGATTTGAATAGAGACTGGTGTGTGTTTGAAACAAGGAATGGATGAAGCAGTCTTACTATAATGTTTTACAAAACGAAGAGTTAAAAGCTGTCTATATATGACAAAGTTTTAAATGTTTGTGTCGCCACACATATCCAACATTTAAAGTCATGGCAAAACAAAAGTCAGAGTCAAAGGTTAAGAATTGCAAAGGTTATGAACATTACAGATGATGGAATATTATTAATTTTACTCCTTTTTGACTCTGACTAAAATTTCTAACTTCTTCATTTTCCTTTTCTCAATTTATTCATAATCGGATTCTCTTATACAACATTTCCAATTTTCCAAAACAAATTTAATCTCTTATTCCTGCACGATGAGATGGACATGCCCGTGTATGACCAAAGCAGTGCAATGAGTTTGCTGACACTTGCTTGCATCTTTGTAATCTTCAAGTAAATGCTTTTTTGTTTTCATCTAGAACCAAAATGTATTTTAATGGGTAATAGTATGGCACTGAAATCTGGTAAGGAAAAAGGCTGAAAAAGAAAAACAGAATGAGATATTGTTATTTTCAGAGAAAAATAACACCGGTTTCATTAAGTTTGAGGTACATTTAGGTAGTATAAGACAAGTTATAGTTTTAGAGTAAACCAGTGCTAGGTTATTCCAAAGAAGAATGTAAACCTTCATAATTCTTTCTGAACATTTTTTTTTTAGAAATTTTGACTCCATAAAAATAGTCCAATGCCCGCTCACCACCAAAATCCAAACATATTTTTATCATTAGTCTTCTTCTCTGTCATGTCATGGTGCGGATGCTGTTTATTACGGAGTGTCACTGAACACATCGTTGCAGTCACAACT
This sequence comes from Mola mola, assembly GCA_001698575.1. Taxonomy (NCBI): domain Eukaryota; kingdom Metazoa; phylum Chordata; class Actinopteri; order Tetraodontiformes; family Molidae; genus Mola; species Mola mola. The sequence continues at coordinate 2,997,958 of KV751356.1, read as the reverse complement.
AACATTTATGCTATGATACTGGAGACCAGTTTAAATAAACATCAGCTTTCATGTGTCAGTGGCTCATCTGAGCTATAGAAAAAGCTGAAATACTGATGGGCAGATCAACAGACGAAAAAGAGAGGCAGTGAGAGACAGGCATGCTGGTTATTTTTAGTACACAGTCTCCGCAGAATCTTCAAGCTGATGTATTTTTATCTGACTCTAAGGGGTTGAATACAGGTTTTGTTTTATTTTGAGAGATGTTAGAATGAGACGTAACTCTCACCCTGTCTGCCTGCTTACTTTATTATTTGTCTTAATCCTTTCTGTTTCCTGTTTTATTAAGGCAGGTAAGAAAAGCTGAGGAATATTTTCTATAATTATTCTAAATCATACGGGTTGACCCACTGTTTAGATTTTTACTCAAGCATTGTGCAAAGACATTTCTATTATTAGTGTCTTAGTGACCTCTATCCATTATTGGCTCTATTTAATAATGAATCGAGAGTATGCAGCTCAGGTATGGAAATCAAAAAATGTAAAAGTAACTGCTTTTAGTATAAATAGATATTTTCTAGTCACAGGTAGTTTACCCTGCTGCCGTGTGGCCTAACATACAGAAGTATATATAGCTATGCCAGATTATTATTATTTTTTTTTTTCAAAATGTAAATATTACTTGTGTTGTGATTATTTAATTCATTAACTTTTTATATTTTTATATGAAATTGAGGCATAGGAGACTGTTTTTTTTTGTCCAATAGATACTTAACACGTGTGTCATGTGTCATAATATCATAATGTGACTAAATGTATTTTAAACTGTACCATGATTATTTTTTTTTTTGAAAGTGACCCAAGTTGATTTTATTCTGAACCCAACAAAAGCACAACTGTAGGCCTTATATTTTCCTGCAAGTCTAAAATTCTTAAAATTATATGGGATTCGGTGACTTTAAATGAAGAATTGTCCTTGAAAGATTGCTATTTGTATGCCATCCCATGATTTTGCGCTGTACCAACACAACATAAACAATCAGTGGGTCTGACTGGACTGAAGTGAAGAATATGCATTCAAAATAGACAAAACACTTGCAAGCAGCACAGACCGCAATAGATGTTTCTAGGGAAAGTGATGGACTTCAGGATATTTCTTGTAATTTTTTCTAAAATTTTACTCCTCTGTGTTGCTGCTGTGTTGCTCTGTTGTTTTTTAATATTGCATTGGTTCAGTGTGGTTTTTGTACTATGATTTCAGTTCCCAGGGCAGTTCTGAGTAAAACAACTCATGCTGTCACAGTAACTAAGTCACTTTAAAACATAAAGGGAGAATACTGAAATTGTATGGGTGATGGGTCATGTGTGCTTCTTGCAGTATTGATCATGTTTTTTTAAATTTTTCTGATGATTTTTTTTTTTTTCTTTTGAATGTTATTCTCTCGAAACCACTGTATGTTACCCAAGTGAGTGATCATATTCTTTGACAGATTAATGATGCGGCTGTCTTAGAGCCGTATTTGTCCTCCTTGTCCTTTTCACTAATAAATACTATGTGTGTCAATGTTACAGGAACAGCTTATAACCACACAAGTTCATCTTCATAAGTGTGCTTCCCATCCACACTTCTATACACGGATTTGTTATTTATGCTGTTGCACTAATCCCTTTGGGTACCTTATTGTCTGTATCACTAACATCTTCACTTCAATCTAAAAGGAGAACAAAATTTTTAAATCCTCCTATCTCTTGACCCTTCGAGTCGCTGCCTAATTTTGCCTCCCCAGCCTCCCTTCCAACGTCAGCCACTTAAAATTACAATGATTTAATCAAATCGAAACGCCTGGAAATTTTTGATAGCCTATTTTTAGCTGCAGCTTCTGGTTGGTTGCCAAAAGCTATGGGTTTAGAAGGCTTCCCCGAGTGAGCTGCCTGTCATGTCACAGCGAGCTGTATAATGAGGACAGGGAGAAAGCATGTGTGTGACTGGAGCTGAGGGGGAGAACGTGGGGAACAGCAAATCTTCCTGTCATGTGCAAGCACGTCTGTGTTTTCATTTTTTCTTTGTTTGGAGTTGGGCATGTGTTTTCAGCGACACCTGCTCTTCTTTTATTGTTGTTCACTCTAAATTAGTGAAGGGAAACAATTTATTGAAACCCATCCTTTGAATTGAGTGAGTGACAGCAAGAGATGCTGTTTTGGCTTTTGTCTGTGCAAAAAAAAACTGCAAACAGCTTCTTTTATCGTGTTCAGGGATTGGGAGATGGGAGTGAGAAAGAAGGGAAGCCCTATTCTCTGCCAAAGATTACAACCATGTATTTTCCCCTTTCGCTGCCTCCTCCACCTCTCGTTTTTCTGCCCCTTTGCCGTTCACCATCTTGAGCTGTCAAAAAAAAGAAAGGAACGGGAAAGGTTCTGTTACCATGGCGGCGGCTGATCAAGGGAAAAGTGCATCCCTGTCGGTTACAGAATCATGCTTTTATTTTGGGGACTTTGTGGTGATATAGGACAATTCATTACAAGCCTCCTGTCCTTGGCTGTCTCTGATATTCCCTGGAACTCATCGCTGTCCTTCCAGGCTCTCACTTTATTTTCATCCCATTTTATTTAATAAAAGAAATATCATCCAGCCCTCATCTCTATAGAATAAGGCTGAGATTGAAATCAATTACTTGGCTGATTAATTATGTATGCGCTGATGGTCTTTAAATGAGCCAATCAGCTAACTACTCTTCATAATTTTGATTTAACCACTGTTTAATTTTAGAATGTAACAATGTAACAGAACATCATGTTTTTTGTTTTTTTTTGTTGCCAGTCCGCAATTTTCTCCTCTTCCCAAAGTCTGGCTCACTTATCACACAACATGCCAAAGCAGATGTGCAGGATTTGTGTACAGTTAATTGCCCCGACTATGAAACATGTTCATCAAAAGTTCTGTTCTGTAACCTCACAGGGCTTCTTAGGAGGTCTGTCATTTCAAACACATGCTGCAGACAAGCTTTAAGTTTAGAGACTCTGTCACAATTTCAAGATCGATAAAGACATCACATGCTTTGAAGTCCTGCTTCAATTACATATTGTATATGATTCAGAAGGAGACATATTTGGTGAGACTTTTTTTGAAGACCATGAGGGGATGCATGTATGATAATGCCCTCCTAAAGTTTTGTAAGTGTTCTCCTAATGTTTTTGCTGTAGTATTAGAACTACTGTAAACTGCTGTAGAGGTTGTCTTTTTCGTTGTAATGGCAGCAGTAAAGTTTTGTCCTAAGCCAATCAACAGAGCTTGGCTTGACTCCTACTTAATGCTTTATAATTGGCACTCACAGACTCACAGAGTGGACATTGGATAATGGTGTCTTGCAGTTTCATTGTCAAAATCCTCCTATACGTCAAAGTGAGCACTAACCACCCAAACATTCTGGTCCTGTACTAGACAAGAAACCTCTTGAAAATGTATGACTTCCATAAACATGTATATACAGTCGGGAATCTTGGCGCTCCACAGCTACTGCTGTGCCTAACAACAGTTTTTGTCTTTCATCTATAGAAATGCGCGGTAGCTCACAACACATTATCTAAGCAAACTGAAACTATAATGTGAAAATATATGAAACAAAAGTATGTAAGAGGCAAACATGCCATAACTGGAAACAAAAATGAAATGCGTGAAAATGCATTAAAATTCGATGACCACTGAGAAGTAAACGTACGCTTTATTATAGATGGATGCATCTACAATTAAGCACACAACTATTATTAACTAACTATTATTTTAATGATATTTTTATTTTTAACTGTTGTGTTATTTATGTGGATTATTTTGAGTAACTAAGATTTAGAGATATTAGGCTTAGAGATATGTTGGAGCCTGATGGTGCTTGTCTTGAAGTGCTCAAAGCACAAAAAGCAAATATTGGAAAAAAAAACTCAATATCAGTATCTCTTTCAACAAACCATGCAGTTACTCAAGATAATCCATAATATTTGAGTAGTTTCATGTAGAAATTATAGTCTTTTATTTATCACTGTGCTGAAATAGTCTACATCTCACTCAGATATGACAGGCCAGCCAATTGAGCTAATTAATCTACGTAACTAATGTTACAGCACAGGTGAGGAGAACGTTTACATCATGTCCTGTCAAATGAACAAATATTATATAATTCTATTCCAACTGCCCAAAACACAGTTTGTGGATTATTGTAAGTCATGATTTCTGGAAAGAAACATTGCTGTTTTTCTACAAGTCACACCTGTGTTTAATAACTGTCGGTATAATTAAAGAAAAAAAACAAAAAACTATGAGTTTTTAAGTTATAAAGAAAAATCAATTTTTTAATTTAATATAATAAAATATGTAAACTCCATGACATTTGGTCTTCATAGGAAGTGGAGTTTCAGTAAACCCTCCTTAATGCACTTCATTTGTATTGCATGTATTTAGCAGACCGCCCTATCCAGAGTGAATTACAATGAGTGCAGCAGGAGAAAACAGCATAAATAAACATAAGGACCTCAGGCTGCATTCCCCTTCATTCATACTTTAAAGGTCAAAAAAGTAAATAAGAAAAATATGAAGCTGTCACTGACTTCTTGGCTTTGTTACTGTTTAAATTTCAGCAAATTGGCCATTGTGAAAAAAGTAAAATAACAACAAAACACAAAAGTGTTTCCACCCAGCATTTCCACCCATAATATACCATGGTATATTAATGCCCTTGTTGGTGGAGAAGATACTATTGTGCATGACTGGTGAATGATTCCAATGACTGACAGTGAGGCGAAAACCAATCATCAAAATGTGAATAAGCATGCGTATATGTGTCTATGTGGTTTCCGTACATATCCAGTGATTAAGTTAAAACAGCTTGCAGGTGACAGCAGCAATAGAAGGAACTGTGTACATTTGTGTATTCTTCGTGTGGGTGAGTGGGAGGAGGGTCAGTCTTTTCAACCCAGTATGAAGTGTTGCACTCAAGTTCAACCTTGTAGTCATGAACTTACCTTCATAAACCACCATTTTGTATTTATTCAACCCAAGTTAGAGGTAGGGACATGAAAGCATTTATATGAAATGTAATTAGGTATCATTAGATCAGAAATGACGATTTAGTCATTATCAACTCATGTAAAGCTGAGTAACCTGTAGTCAAGTTAAAAAAGTCTCTAAAGTTTTCACCGTTTTTTAAACACAGTGTAATGCAAGAAAGGACTAACAAAGCAGTATGTGTATGTATGAACCAAATGCATCGTATATCTGCAGCTAATTTTTTTTTGCGATGGATGTTGTACCGCCATTTACTATCACTTTTATCAGATTTGAACAAATGTGTGAGTCTGCATCGCTTTGTCAGTTTACCACTCAGTCAGCATCACTCTCACCAACACACAAATTTTCCCTATCCTATTCCAGAGACAAATATTTGTATCTAAGAAATCCGCAATAGTCCCAGTTACATTTCATGATTACAAATTGTGAACAATCTTCCAACATAGCATACTTGCTGTATACTAGCTGTATAGGGTATACAGTTCATGGGCATTGAGAATATGTGTTGTTCTACATATTGTAAATATCTATGTTTTATAGAGAACCCTATCAAACCCTAACCCTCACCCTAACCCAGGGTCAAGGTAAAATACTGAGCTAAAAACGTTAGCAAAGTTAAGTTAGCAAAGCTGTATGCTGTTTTTTGCTGTATGTTGGGTTTTTTTTTTAAAATTCCCCCTAGCTGCCAAAACCTCAAATCTGGTGGGATCACTGGGTGCAAAAAATCATCAGCAATCAGCTGTCAAGTTTATTTGTCTTTTGTTTACACGACCTGTCCTTTAGCAGGTTATCAGTGTTGGTTTCTAGTATGTTGTCAGCAGCAGCAGATGGTGGTGGTGATGTGGAGGAAGTATGTGTGTGTGTCTTGAGGGGGACGAATGGTTGCTTTGAAGAGACACTACAACAGTGAGTGACAGACACAGAGCAACAGTCAGAGGTATATCGCTCGCCAGGGGTCTCTGCTTCCAGCTTGAGCCATGCCCCATGTCCGTAGGAGAGAGAGAGACACAGACAAAGAGAGAGAGACATCTTTATTCATCCATGCCGTGGTAACTCACTGTAAAATAGGGGTTAACTTTGACCTTGCTCAACATTGAGCTATACAAAATGATTTTATATTAGAAGAATATCTTGTTGTAATTTATAAACATTTGAAAAAACTGGCAAGGATGCAGATTTGAAATGTGTTGCATTAAAATTAATAAAGTATCTTAT
>KV751356.1:2968806-2982229 GCA_001698575.1 Mola mola | reverse complement strand
ATACCACTTTGTAAGAAAGCCATATTTATTTTTAAAAAGTTGCAATTAATGGCTTAAAGATGTATTCATTGAATATGATTAATAAGAAATATACCCAAGGTGTTATCAAACAGTTTGTGTGCACAGAGCAACTTTAGTGTTGTTGTATGTATGTGCATTCATTATTCAGTACAACTCAGCCTGATATCTTTTTTTGTTAAGTTTCTAGGTTAAAGGTCAAGGTCAGGAAAAAAACACGTCACAAAATTTCAAGCAATCGTACATTGGCCAAAACTCAACCACTTTGCTTCTCAGTGTCAGCATTTAATCCCAACATATAAGTTTGATCTTGAAAGGTCAACGTCACAACAGAGGATTTGTATTTCAGATTCTGCATATAAGAAGGACGGAATTCTTCCGAATTTCACCTAGTGCATCTTTTTAGCTAGTTTCACTATTGGAAAAAAATGATAAACCCGGTGGCATCTAATTTTTTTTTTTTTTTTTTTTTAACAATCTAACCGTTTCGGTACAAATATTTTAGAAAGCTAAGTTAAAAACAACACATTTTGTGAAAATTAAAAAGGTTATATAAACATACATATATTTTTAAAAATTCGCCATTTGACCTCTGTGGGCGGTCTTCTGTCTCCTTCAAGCTCAGGTCCTCCAACAGAGGCCTCGGAGCCTGAGGCTCCTGAGCAGTATCTTAGCTGTTCCTAGGATTGCGCTCTTCTGGACAGAGATCTCAGATGTTATTTGCGCCTTCAACACCATTCAGCCCAGGCTACTGAGGAAGAAGCTGGAGGACATGCGGGTGGATTCTCCTCTGATGCATGGATCACGGACTACCTGACGGCCAGTTTGTAAGATTACAGCACTGTGTGTCTGAACGTCTGATCTACAACATCGGGGCCCCCCCAGGGAACTGTGCTGTCCCCCTTCCTCTTCACCACCTACACTTCTGACTTTCAGTACAGCACTGAGTCGTGTCATCTGCAGAAATTCTCAGATGACACGACCATAGTCGGGTGTGTGGAGAATGGACGGGATGATGAGTACAGGAACCTGGTTGATGGATTCGTGCGTTGGTGTGGAGAGAACCGCCTTCAGCTGAACATAGAGAAGACAAAAGAGATGGTGGTGGACTTCAGGAGGAACAAGCCCCCACCCACTCCTGTCTGCATTAATGGGATACATGTGGAAATTGTCCAGACCTACATGTACCTGGGAGTCCACCTGGACAACAAGCTGGAGTGGTCCAACAACACAGAGGTTGTGTACAAGAAGGGCCTGAGCCGGCTCTACTTCCTCTGGAGTCTCAGGTCCTTCAATGTATGCAACCGGATGCTCCTGATGTTTTATCAGTCTGTTGTGGCGAGCGCCATCTTCTTTGCTGTGGTGTGCTGGCGCACAGAAATCAAGGCAAAGGATGCCAACAGACAGAATAAACTGATCAGGAAAGCAGGTTCTTTTGTCGGTCTCGGTTGGCCACCTTGGAGCAGGTGGTGGAGCAGAAGATGCTGACCAAACTGCTGGCTATCATGGACAACACCTCCCACCCCCTCCATGAAACTGTGAACATTCTGAGGAGCAGCTTTAGCAACAGAATGATCCAACCCCGCTGCTACAAGGAGCGATACAGGTTGTCGTTCCTCCCCAGTGCAATCAGACTTTTCAACACCTCTGTTACTAGACACTAGACACTTTACCTGGTTAAATCTATCACCTCCTCCTACCTGCACTAAACTCTGCACTCTGCACAACATCTGTACATACTGTTAGAATTCTACAACTGCCAATACTGTGTCTATTTTTGTACTTTTATTTTTATTTTATTTTATACTTCTATACCTTTATAATGTTATATGTCAACTGGTCCTGTACAAGAACAATATTGCTGCTGTGACAAATTAATTTCCCCTCGGAAAACCTTTAGGCTAACCCTAACCATATTTTGAAATCATGATATACATGAGTTAAAAATGTGCCGAAAGAAGCTGAAACTGGGTTAAGCCATCATAGTATATATCACGTGTAGTTTCATACGTCGGCAGACTTTATGTGTGTACACAGTGGAAAAGCCCTAAATCCAGATTGAAATTATAACTGGGCAATCATACAGAAACAGACGGCAAACTACATACAAGCTGAAACCCCCAAAGCCCACAGGTTTAATTATGTGGTGTGTAGAAGTGTGTGTGTGTGTTTGAGATCCTCTTGGACTGTGTTAACACCTCCAGGGTCCCTTCAGCAGACCAAAGCAGAGTTGTGTGTGGCGGTGGATGGTGGTCTCCGGCCAGAACCTGAGCGCACAGCCTTTACTCATAGCATCAGACAGATGGTGGCAGTCAAGGAGGTGAGGACAGAGAGCACTGTGATTGGCTAAGCCACTAGAGCAGTTTCTGCAAGAGAGCCTCAGCAGAGTAATGGTCTGCCTGGTTCTGCGTATGTTTGTGTTTGTGGGGTTTTTCAGTGGGAGGATGCCGAGGTTTGCCCATCCAACGTGTTGCTCTGCCAACAGATGTAGGGATGTACAGAAAAAATGTTTGACCCATGAGCGTTGTTCTGTTTTTAGCTTTCTGAGTGAGGGTTGGAGCTACCAGGATTCACCACAGAATATTTCAAATACTTGTAGGATTCATTTTGGCAAACCTCAGTCTAAAGATAAACAAAGCTTAGTTTCACTTATAATATACTCCCTAATTCAAATACTCAATATGAATCAGAAATATAAAGCCTTTAATGTCACAGTCTTTGTTAAAATTTCCCAAATAAATTTGTTCTACGTGTGTATGTGAATAGAAATACATGTTGCTATTGACCTAAATAAACATTTTCAATGCTGAATTTCACAATCAAAATTATATTCACCTTTACTGTATTTTGCTAATGTGTACCTTGGTGACAGTATGATTATAATTGCAAAAAAAAAGGGCAAAATGAGCCACAGAGGTTACATTTAAGTGAGGGGACAAACACAAGTTCTTAATATATAACAGAATTTTAAATGACAAGGATGAGACCTTATTCTTGAAATGTGCCTGAAGATATAAATCAACAGGCAAAAACTCTAAACTTAAAATAAGGATGACAGAGAGAGCATATAAGATCAAGATCCTGTTTATTTTCTTACAGTCATTTGAACAACAATTGAAGGATACCCGTTGATTTGGACCAGCCAACGATTTAAACAAAGAACAATGTTAAATGTACACCAATCAGTATTTACTGTTTTTTACAAATTAAGGGTCATGTTACAATATTTAAATCATTGTCATAATTAGCAATGTAAATCTTTTCCAGGATTTTCAGGTGTGAAAGAACAGTCAATTAAAATCAAAAAGCTAAATTAAATGAAACGTTAATGATTAGTCAACATGGTTGTAGCATAGGCTGTGTTTTTTGTAGGATGATTTGATACTTCAAATAAAATCAATTAAATCTTATCCACTTCATTTTCTGGGAGCAGATTAGTCTGAGATGTATGTGAAAACAAAAAAGTGCTGCAGGAGGTTCTTGGGACACATTGTATGTAGTTGAAAAGGATATTTGTATCCACATATAAGATACATGCATTATCTATCGTAACTCCATTTAGGCCTTTAAAGTTAGTCATCTATGTGTTTGTGTTGGTTTGGTGGTTTGATGATATTCTCCCTGTCTATTCCGTCTGTCAGAATGTGAGCGATGAGTGCAGACTGAACATCAGTGTTAGCGTTTTCCTGCTCCATGTCTGTGCGGGAACAGCGTAACGCTCACTCACGCTCGCTCTCCGACACACGTTATACGTATCACTGAGACGAGAGGAAGATAAAGAGAAGACAAAATGACAGAAGTCATTTTGTCATATTTGGAGGGGCGCTCGTCCCCTCCTTCAAAGGTTTCATCCTGTAGAGAAGGTGGGGAAGAAGGTGGGGAAGAAGGGAGAGGGACAGATTTTGGGAAAGAAATGGGAGATAAATTTGGTACGCACGCATTGTCTCTATCAGCTCCTTCGACCAGGCCTAAAAAACATTCTAGGGTGAACACTGATTAATAAAATAAATTACACTGTTGCTAAGTAAAGACAATATTTCATAGTGTAACAAGCTGTTTCTATGTTAAGATGATTATTTAGATTGGTTGCACCCAAACTCTTTTAGATTAAAATGATCCAATACCAAACCTAGTGTTTAAAGTTTTTGTACCTTTACTTGATCTACCTCACTTTTATCCATCTTTATTTATGGTATATATTAGTGTAAATTCCAATACTGAAAATACTGAACTGACCAGAGCCTGACAGCACCTTTCATCTGCTGTCACCTGCAGACCACTAAGTTTTTGTCCTTTCCGTCAGCGGCCTAATGTCACATCCATGCCTGTGTATCAGTTGTTGTTTTCAACCTGAGGCTGCATAACTCCGGTGTCAGCGCTCTGGCTCTGGCGGCTCCAGTGCACCAAGTGGCAGATGTAATCTGCCAAGGGATCATGTGATTGAAGCTGTTTGTTTTGGAATTGTCCTCATGTCTTTTCTCTCAGTTGTCGCCAAACCGAGTTCCAGGGAGCCGTCTTGTCATGACGCAATGATGAGGAAGGCCTCCCTGGTTCAGGACTGCGACAGCAACCACATCCCATTGGTGCGGTTACAGAACTGAATCTGTTAAGCTCTAATAATCACTGTTTGTACAGTAGATCTAAAAATATGTAGTGTCCGTGACAGAGCTTATGAAGGATATGTTTAAAGAGCATCCCAGACAGTTACAGTTACTCTATGTTGTCCTGTTGACATCTACATATTCTTCACATTTCCCATTTATTTGAATGTCATGTGCTATCATTCTGCCCAGTTTTCCTTGACTAACGAGGAATGACTCAGCATGAGTGTGATAATAAGGCATGGAGTTAAATGTTTATTATTGATTCTTTCCTGGAGTAGGATTTCTGTGCTTCCTGTTGGTTTCAAGTGACTGATGTGATCTTAATGTGATGCAGTACTCATATGAAGGCATTCAGCAACGAAATAGCAATTCTTAAAGAGAAACTGGCAAGTCAGAATGAGGGTTTTATGTTTGCTTTGTTTACTGCTAATCTTCTTAGCAGTTGTCGTGCATAGTGACAACAGCAGCTCCTCATAGGGAGACAAAAAGGGCTTGCTATTTCAGCCACACTCACAAAGCCATAGTAAGTATAATATATGACTAGTTGCCAAGGAAGACTGTTTACACTTTTAAATGCAAATGTACCTTTTAAATATTTTGCTAAAATGCATACTGGCCTTGCCAGAGGTGATGCTGTCATTGAAATGAAATTGACTATATGAAAGTTGTCAGTCCAGAAGTAGGTGGATTGAAGCTTTAGTTTTACAGTTACATGGAAAACACTGATTTTGTTGCGTTAAATTTGAAGTCTTCGAAGGTCTCAAAATAAACACTATTATCAAACTTCTCTTGTAAAACAATTACTGCATTTCATTCCTTTTGTCTTCTAGAAAAAAATGACTCTCTGCATTGTTTACTTGTGGCCAGTCACTGCACATATTCTTTGATATCATTGAAATTTTGACTCCCCTACTGGCTATTATTAATCAATTAATTTATTTTGACATTCCCCCCACGAGCAACCACTCGGTGACAGTAGAGGAAAACGTCCTTTTAGATGGCAGAAACCTTTTCATCTTTGTTCTGTTTAAACTTACCGTTAAAACTTGTATCTTGGATTTTGGTTGAAAGAAAATTGCTTCCATTTAGATGATGGTATTAAATTACATGAAAAGAAAGGCATCAAATGAGATACTTTCTTGGTATATGTATCACTTTAAGGGTAATGGTAAAGGTGCTGCTATTGTAGTTTACTTAACAATACCCAGACCTACTCATGGACGATGCATATGGTAATCAGTTTAACCATTGCTCAGAATGAGGGTTAATGCTGAAAGTCCGTGTGCACGTGGGTTTTCACAGCACATTTTGAGAGTCGAACATGAAGAACGCAGGTTTGACCTCTGCAGCAGCCAGCCTGGCCATTATCACCGGGGTCAACAAGTAAGAAAGTCTTAAAGCTTTAAATGTTAAATGTAATTTAACAAGTCGGCTGAAAAATGGAGCGTGTCCCTGGGCTAAATTAGATCTGCATTGTTCAGAGTTGAATCATCTGTGCTATATCCACCCTGCGCTGCCTTCAAGGAGCGAGTTCTAAAAGTACAGGACCTTATTTAGCATGCGGAGTGTGTGTGCTGGAAATCAGGATGTCGAGAAGCATGTGCTTTTTGTAATCACATGGTAGAGCAGCGCCTTTGCATTTTTAATGTCTGTCAAAAATAACCTTGTGAGACTGTTTGAGTGTGTCTGAACAAGATTATCAGTATGTGCAACTGCATGGTTGTGAGCTCTATACATGTGTGTAAATGTGTGTCTCGCTCAACTAATGTGACATGATTCAGCTGTTTCAGACCGGTGTGCACTGTGGAGATGATGCATCTTTACTCTGCAAACATGAGCACAACACAATTACGGCCCAGCACAAGATGGCAATTGTCATTAGTTGGCGCAGCATCCCAGCAGCCATTGAGTCAGGCTCAGGTAGTCCAGCAGTTTGTTTCAGTCGAAGTAATGATGAGATAAAAACAGAGTAGGGTGAGAAATACAGGAAGTGTACGTGTGGAGTAGAAATGCCGAACTATCTAATACTTTAATCAAAACTGTCTACAGTATACCTTTCTTTCTCCAGACAGTGTTGCTGCAGAGTTGGTCACATGAGGGTTAAAAATCTTGCACTGATACTATATCTGTTAATCTGAGGCAGCTACAGTATATTTGTTAGACTGTTCAAGCACTTTCATGTTAGGAAGAAGCCACTTGGAAGTATCAGAACTAACAGAAAAATCCATGCTTTGACTCTGTGAATATGAAATTATGTACAAGTCTGCTTTCACCAGGAAAACATCATTACTTCCAAGTCAATCTCATGAAATGATGTCTGAGTCAGTGGTGGGCATTTCAAGCACAAATGCTATCCCATCATCACTGGGAATTATTCAATGAATATTTGAATATTTGCCCCACATTACCCTCCCGACACAAACCACATACATGCTACAGACCCTGTCATAGAGGGTACAATGAATGGACAGAAAGGTATTAATTCCCTTCGCTAAAGGAAATCAGGCTGTCATACGATTATGGACTCTTGAGGCTTGACAACAGCAAAAAAAGACAACAAAAAAAAAAAATCCATATGCACGCACAGCTAGAAAATTAATTGTGAAAAATTAAAGCCTTATTTCTGGTTTCACGCAAAATCACAAACCAGAATCACATATTTCGTCACGGCAAAATGTGTGTTGTGGGCTGACGTCAACTAAGCCTTAAAGATGCTGGTAATGCTTTTTACCAGATTCGCAACACAAATTTTACCACTCAGTTGTAAGGATGACCACAAGTCTGTGGTCAGAGACAGTTCTTCAGCATTATCATCATACAGTTTCTACATTTGGACAGTAATGATTTTACTATACTCTGCCTGGACGTATGCCATCAGACTCTGAAAACCCTCACCCTTCACAAATGCACATCAGTCATCAAACTTATTTTTTCTGGTGACACAGTTGGATGGTTTACTTTCAACAACAACTATGCTCTTAAATGACAGAGCATAGTTGTTGTTGAATTTCCTTTGGGATTAATGAAGTATCTTATCAATTTGTGATATGCTATCTTTGCCCAGCAGAATTTGTACTGCACCCAATTTTTACTTATTTTGTTTAACCAGCTCCCCACAGAACCTTTTGATAGCTTTAGTAGTCTTTGTATGTTTCTGCTGCATGTAGAGCTACTGTAGGATGTGGCAGCTCTCAGAGCTCAACAAATGCTATACATACCTTTGTTGGGAAAGTCCGTGCTACACACCTTTTACCAGAAGAATCGCGACATCGCCAGTTATCGCGTTATTTACAGGCGCCTGCAAAATTAACTGGAAAATATATATTTTCAGGCAAACCAGTAATCACACAAACTTTTGAATTTTTATAATTTTTTGAATATTCAAAAATTATGACCCATCCCTAGTGAGAGTAGCACACCAGTGTTAAGGCCATTTTGTGTGTCGGTATCCCGTGCCATTTAACATCATCCATGTTTTATTAGTTAGACATGCAGGAGATGGCAACAAGATGGGGATTTTGTAATGTGACATACTTCGTCACATGACCTACAGTCGCAGTTTGGTTAGTTTAGGTAACAAAATGGGTGGCTGGGTTTATGCAAAAATGTCATTGTTTGTTTGTTAATCCATCCAAAGTTAGATTATAAATTTTATATTATAAGCCTGAGATGGTGTTGGGACACAGGCTTTGTGAAATGGTCAGTTTTTACCAACAGTACCTCCATAAACCGGTGTAAAGTGGATATTGAATATTTGCCAGTCAGTTATTCAGTTATGATTATCTGCAAATTTTAAAAGAAAAAAGAGTTAGAAGGGACATGCGTAAATAAACCAAAATAAGAATGATTTATTGCAGCTGCTCTATGTTGCAAAAATAGATGCTAACAGCACAGATTGTTGGTTTTTTTTTGTTTTGTTGTTGTTGCAGGTGATGCGATTATTTTTCTACAGAACTCATCATTGTTTTCTGTGCTGAAAGCAGGCAAAGAAGTGCAATTTCTTTACATAGAGTAGTACGCTCTACTACATGGTGTCACCACAGAGGTTTGAAAGTGATCTCAACAGCACAAATGGTGTCTTGTTTGCTTTTGCCTACAACCTATCAGTCTTTTGAAGAGGACTAAGACTTTCATTTCTTCGTTTACAGAGTAAACGCAGTGCAGTCAGATGCCATGTTTGAGCTGGATACATGAAAACCTGAATCTTGTTGTTTTACATTTCAATGCATTTTTCCCATCAAGGTGATGTAATGAAGCTGAAGAAAAAGACAAAAGTTCTTGAGAGGCATTTGTGAACATTTTGTGAATAAGAAGATGCCTTTGAGGGGCACAAAAAAGATTGCTGTACATATTCAGTGCATAAATGAAAGTCTCTGACTCAAAAGCAAGGCTCAACACAAAGTCTGAATCATGGTTATTAATGATTAAGCAGAGGTTTATACACAGGTAGCTAGTCAGAAAAGGCAAATAACCAAGATAAATAAGAACCGGCTCATACACTTTTGAAGCTACACAGAATAAATACACTGGAACCCTTAATGGAAACAGACAAGACGCTGTAGCACCAGCTGAAGGGTGCACACAAACTAAATACACAAGGGAGAGCTCGGCAGGTGACACTTATCAAGGTGGGGCAGGTAATCAATGCAGGCAGGGAAGACAGTCGAGTGGAAAAACACAGGAGAGCAGGAGGTAAAGGGACATGGAATGAGAGACAGTAGTGAATGCGGAATGAAACAGGAAAAAACAAAAAACGTATAGACGGATAAAATGAACCAAACAGTATATTTCAACGAACTCAATCCAGAATGTCGATGAGCAGTCATGATGAGTAACCTTGTCAAACTGTTATTTCAAAGGTCATGGCTTCAAACATGCCGGTGGATGAGCACAACAAACACACACTTATTAAACAGAAAAGACACATGTTTAATATATGAAGAGCAAACTTACACACACAGTTCAGGAGTGGGCTGACCCAAATAGTGGCAACAATATATTTTGAGTGTGTGAGTCATGCAATCCAAAAACGTGGCAGGGTGTGAAACAGCTTCTTGTAGGCAGAGCACACCGGTGGAAGGATCGTGGGAGGAAGGTGAAGAAAAGAATAGTAGGCTGCATGTGTGGAAAATCACCTCCGTCTCGCTCTCCTGATAAAAAAAAAAAAAAGCGGATAGATGCTGGGCCCGACCCTCATTTAGGGAGCGAGAGAGCTTCGAGTATGCTTTGCAGGTGGTTCCATAAACATTTTGCAGAAGATGAACAAAACGAGATCTATCTGTGAGTCATCATCTACGAGTGTTACCAGAAAGAGTCAGCTGCTGAGTATCAACATTTTGCCTACCAAGGAAGTTATAGAGGTAGGATTTGTTTTTGGACCTTTATATATAAAACAGGCTTAAATTGATTTATTCTTGATTGAGGGGGAAATCATTTCCCAAACATCTACAGATCATGTTTGTCGGATTTGCTTGTTCATGTATGGGATATAGTCCTGCGTTTTTGTAGGCCAGCCTCCATGGATGCAGTGTCTGCAGAGAGCCGTTGTCTAACCAGTCTCAGATCAAACTGTAAAGCGAGGCCGTACTAATCAAATGTGAAGCAATTCAGTGTTTAAAGAAAAAAAATATTTTGGCATATTGTTTCAAAACAGAGCTTTTGTTTCTAGCTTCAAAGCTATTCACCACCCAAGTCACACTACAAAAACCCTCCACCCGCAGCGATGCAGTGCGTTTAGGACGCTGTACATTTTCAGCTCTCTCTTCAAATTGAAGAAAGAGTTGATTTGTCTTTCTATAGCAGACAGCCCAGATTTACGAACAGTCCATTTTATCAGTGGCAACACTTGTCCGTGTCATAGCTTTAGAATTGTAACTCTTTTAATCTTGGTGCCACTGCCGCTCTCACATCTCTTGATTTCCCTCGTTGCCAGTAACACTTTAACAAATTGAATTTTCCGTGATATCACCTCTTCTCCTCCCTACTGTCTCACCTTAAGCTGGTGAGTATATTGGGTGCTAATAAAGTCCTTATTTTTATGCATTTCTCCACGTTGTCAGTTAATATGAATACAGGGGTTAGCAAATAGTACCCAAATTGACTGTTCAATGTTCTCATCTCTGTCTGGCTCTGCCTTTGGACACCGTTGCTGAGAAACAAGCAAAGAGCGTGAGGAAAAACGACTTTCATTTGGAGTCAAATTAACTTTGTATAACCAGTACTGTTTCCTGTATTTAGACACAGAAAATAGCACAGACCGTGTTAGAGATGACAAAATGTTGGTCGTAATGTTATCTTGTAGGAGAGCATCACACATTTTGTTCAAAAGCTTTCGCCTGCTTCACGGCTTTCCCACAACTTCTTAACAAACCTCATTTGAGGGTTGTTGCTTATTGTCATTCTTTTACTATCACAATACAACATTTTAACAAGTTCTGCTAATTAGTAAGATTTTTTTTTGACTTTGAAAATAGATTTTAGACAATATAATTTTGCCAATTTGTCCACTTAGAAGTTTTTTGTAGGGTTTCATAGATTATTGAATGAATCATTAGCGTAGCAGCATATCAATGCAATAGCTCAAAAATCAAAAATGTCTAGATTTTCAGAATTTTCTGACATCAGGATTGGCCACCGGGCTGCATTTACTGAGTCCAATTTGCAATAAACAAAATGCCACTCAATCTGTAGCTCTTTCATAGTGACACCTTACATGTTTACATGCCTGCTGTGCAGCATTTATTGTGTGTACATCAGGGATTTTTAGGGATGTAACAGTTGGCTAGTTTGACTAGTTTTATCATGCCTAACAAGAAGTACCTGGAAATCTCTTTCACGGAATTGATTTTGATGAGGACTTTCTAATGAGGTATCCTTTATAAGTTTTAAGTTATATATAGTGATTAAAACATTGTTTTCTATAAATTCATAAAACCAATCAATCAGTATCTGTTCACAATAACTTGCAATAACCCCCGCATCAAGTAGAATACATACAATAAATTTAATTTGTTATTATACATCTCATCCATCTAAAATGTGTGCTTGATGTTTTTCATTAATTTAAAAACTTTCACCAACATTAGGTTGGAGACCTAATTTACCGGTTGGATCACAAACAAAAGGAAACAGAAGCTTGAATTTACCAAAATTAGTCTGAGCAGTGGTGACAGTAGGGATTGTGTTGAAGAATATACTAAAGCAAAAATAGTTTTAATATAATGTATCATCACAGAAACATTAGATAAGCCCTAGCTCTATGTTTAATTGCATGTGTTAATGCCAATTTAATTTTCATCTCTGCATTACAAATCTACAGCCAGTTGTTACTGCTGGCTCCTCACGATGAGTTACATGACATATGTAAGTCTTTTTTGCTTTTTACATGATCGGACTGACCACTTGTCTTCTCAAAAACAGATTTACAAAATATCTACGATAAAATTTAAGTGATTCACATTCACTGCTCATACCTCCATCCACAATTCCTGACAGCAGAGGTTCAACTTTATGTGTTCGTAAGAATCCATTTATCCTTGTCTCAAAGGCATAGATTGATTTAAATAGGCTCAGATCATTTAGCTTTCAACCTGTTGGTCACAAGATATGTCCAGAGCAATGCTTTTTTTTTTTTTTACTTTTTCCAAAACATTTAGTTCAATTATGTGCAATGTAAAATAGTTCCTGCCTGTAAATCTGATCACAGCTAGCACTGAAATCCAACAATTGATGAGCCACGACTCACTATTGCTCCATTGCAAGCCATGCCAAAATCTCTTGGAACCAGCAATACACATGGATGCAGGCCGAGTTTATAATGCTATAGCTGCTACTTTAATGCATGATTTAATGAGTAAATATTTCAACACTGACATTACATACAGTGCAACTACAACAACAAACAGGAAGAAATCTACACCTGCACGGAATCCAAAAGCAGTAATATAAATACAATGTAAAAAAAAAAAAAAAATAAGGCATCTTTTCCCCGCACTGATTCTATAGTCTTGTTTGGGTTAACCATTTTTGTACTGTATTTATGGCCAACTGCCCAAAACACTGACTACGTTGAATTAAATCAGACTGCATTTCCATGCCATGTGCTACAAGCCCACCAGCAGCAAAGGGGAGTGTGTGTTTGCTTGTTGCTCTTGTTAATAGATTGCTTCTCTCTCTGGAGTCCATTCAAATTATTGCAAGTTAATTAGACTTGTCTAACTGAGTTCATTCTCTTTCTCCAGATTAACTGAATGGATTGATCGTTGTGCAGGTATCCTGAGCACTTGTATAGAATGTCGAGGTTGAAACTATTAGGAATGTAACAAATGTTTTTTGTTTCTGTTTGTTTCTCTTTTCTAGTTTATTGCCTTTGCATCTTTGTTCTTCATCCTGGTCTCCATTACGACCTTCTGCTTGGAGACTCATGAGGCTTTCAACACCATCATCAACAAGACTGACTTGATGCTGAACAGCAGTGCCCCTGATTCAGGCCCGCAGTATGAGATTGAAACTGACCCTGCGCTCACCTATGTGGAGGGTGTTTGCGTCTTTTGGTTCACAATTGAGTTCCTGGTGCGTGTGACCTTCTGCCCAGTCAAGTTGGAGTTTGTTAAGAGTGTCCTCAACATCATCGACTTTGTGGCTATCTTGCCCTTTTACTTGGAGGTAGGGCTAAGCGGCCTTTCTTCAAAGGCTGCTAAAGATGTGCTGGGTTTCCTCAGGGTGGTGCGTTTTGTTCGTATCCTCCGCATTTTCAAGCTAACACGTCATTTCGTGGGGCTGAGGGTGCTGGGCCACACATT
>KV751356.1:2939486-2962593 GCA_001698575.1 Mola mola | reverse complement strand
CAAATCTTCATTGTGTGGCTCATCAGCTTTATCCCTCTGTAGTTGCTACAAGTCTGCACATCACCCATAATCTTAAAGATGACCCCAGTACACTTCTCCTCCATTCCTTAGGCATCTTCTCACTGTCCAAAATCATGTTGAACAGTTTCATCAAAAACTCCACTGCTCTCTCTCCTAAACACTTCCATACCTCTACTGGTCATCAGGACCAACTGCCTTTTTTCATCCTCTTTAAAGCTTTTCTAACTTCATCTTTCCTATTCTTCCCAAATTCCTGTTCCACAGTTTCCACCTCCTCTACCCTTTTTTCCCCCTCTCATTTTCTTCATTCATCAGCTCCTTAAAGTACTCCTTTCATCTACTCAGCGTGCTCTCCACACTTGTTAATACATTTCCATGCCTGTCCTTAATCACCCTAACCTGCTGCACATCCTTCCCAGCTTGATCCCTCTGCCTCGCCAGACGATACAGATGCTTAGTTTCCAACCTCTCATATAGTTCATCGTACACTTTCTGTTTAGCCTTTTCTACCTCCCTCTTCACCTTACGTCGCATCTCCTTCTATTCCTGTCGAGTCTCTTCCATTCTCTCAATATCCCATTTCCTCCTCACCAACCTCTTCCTCTGAATACTTGCCTGTACTTCCTCGTTCAACCACCAGTCTCCTTGTCATCCGTCCTCCGTCAACATGACACATCAAACACCTCCCTATCTGTCTCCATGTCGCTGTACCCAGTCATCTGGCAGTTCTTCACAACCACCCAGAGCCTGTCTCAACCTCTCGGTGAAGTCTTCACAGCAGTCTTCTATTTTCAGCTTCCACCATTTGATCCTGTGCCACCAGTGTATGAATGTGTGTGTGTGAATGGGTGTAATGCAACCTGTAGTGTGAAAGCGCTTTGACTGGTCAACCATGACTACAAAAGCGCTATATAAAAACAGGACATTTATCATTTACTTCCAGGTTCCTTTCCTTGACACCAAACCTGCCCATCACATGTTCATCACCTCTGTTCCCTTCACCAACATGCCCATTGAAGTCTGCTCCAATCAACACTCTCTCCTCCCTGGGATAACTCTCAACTCCCAGGGAGTTGAGAGAATTTTTCCATCGCTTCCATCTCAGAGCCAACTTGTGGGGCATAACAAAAGACAACATTCATCATCTCACCTTCAATTTCCAGCTTCACACTAATGACCCTGTCCGGCACTCTTTTGACTTCTACAATATTCTTTGCATAATCTTCCTTCAGGATCACACCTATTCTATTTATCTTCCTATCCACACCACATTAAAAAAAAAAAAAAAAAATCCATGAGAGTGCTGTAATTTCATGATTTGGTCAAATTAAATTTCAAATACATTATTCCAATTTACTTGTTATTCTGAGATTGTTCCAAATGAAAATCAAGTGTTGATGGTTATCAGGGCTCTGAGACCGTCTACCATGTTGTCGGAATACACTTGGGAGCACATCGTGATGGTCACTCTTGCAGCAGGCCACTCTTGTTTTGTCGATGTAGGCGGCTGTGCAGCTGTGGCATCATCTCTGCTGCTTCGGTCACAGTTGCGGCCATGCTGCCACCAATGCATAAATCAACTGTTCCCTGCGACCTGTTGGAATGGGCCCAACAGGTGCTGCCTATTCAATAGGTTCTGAAACAGCCCCGGGTTTAATTTACACCCTTCTCCTCTGTGAAACAAATGGTGCTCTATGCAGGATGGTAATGA
This sequence comes from Mola mola, assembly GCA_001698575.1. NCBI lineage: Eukaryota > Metazoa > Chordata > Actinopteri > Tetraodontiformes > Molidae > Mola > Mola mola. The sequence goes on along the minus strand of KV751356.1, from coordinate 2,960,861 downwards.
GGCCACGTTTCCATTTGTTGTTCCTCATCACTGCTCACGCCAGGTGATTGGCATGCTCCATTAATGATCTGGCTGCTTGTGCTTCCTTGTTTATTTTGCACTGAGTGACCGAATGCAAACATGCATCACGTGCTACATATTTACAAGTTTCAGCTGATATTAGGTGTGAAGTACAAATAACTGGAGCATTAACGATAAAGGTCTTTTTAATGATCCTCCTAATTGTCAGTATGTTTGGTTACATCCTGAATTTATTAGAGTCAGTTATATTTGATACATTTGTGTATATTAGTCCCAATGTGGATGATTGTAGAAACATGTGCCTAAATGTGAATGAGCCATTTATACAAGCACGGGTTCAAAAAACACTGATGATGATGATGGCGATGATAATGATGCCATGAGATGAAAGACTGCCATTGTAAGATTCTTCAACCCTGCTACTTTTAACAATTACAATATGTTTTATTTGACTAATAGCATTGCACATAACTCTGGCAGACTGGAATTTTAATCGCACAGGCATTTCTTAAATGCCATTTGTGTGTGTGCTTTTAGGGGTTGGGGATCTGATTTTAACATTCATCTATTTATAGTTCCATGTCAGAACATTAGCCTGTTAGCTAACTGGCCTGCTAAATAGACTGATTGGCTATCTTGAAATCCAGCTAAATTAAATAGCAAATATATATTTTTAGCAAGGCTAAAAATCCTGCCAAATTCTTGACGACAAGTCACTGAGAAGTTACAATTCTTAAAATGGAGATATTAGGTAAAGAAGTGTACAAACCTACCACGCTCAATAACCGACAGTGTCTTCTAAACAAAATTTTGTATTAAAAGTTACTAATACAATGAAATCTATAGTGGCCAAAAGGCTCAGCGCACTGCAACTGCAACATTACAAGTAAGTAGACAAAATATGATATTATTTAGTAATAATAATTCGATAATACGAGAGCTGCAAACACACAACACAATAAAACAAAATGCACTGTACGTACAGTAGCACAGATGTCTATAAACATGGATGTTTCTAGGTGTTTCTAGGGGCAACTGTCCGGTGGACACAGGGGACATCCATGTCTTCCTAAATGGTATATGAGTCAGATGTTACATTGGCAATTGGCAATTTGATAATAATAAGCAAAATGCAAAAGTTAGGATCCCAACAGATAACTGTGGGTAAGCTAAGCTTTGCATTTTGACATTTTTAAAATTGAGAAAAAAAAAACCCCAAAACAAACTAATTTTAGATTATCTTACACCTCTGACGACTCTGACATTTTTGCTGAATGATGTGAGTCATAGCTGAACTCATACTCATTCAGACTGTTTTTCCCACTCTGTCTGAATGTGAACTGAATTTGTTTTCAAATTTAAAGCAATTTTGCTATTTTAAATGATCTGTGCCTTACACAAACGACACATGAAGTTACTTTTCAATGAGATAATGGATCTTATCTAATATAAATGGAACAAGAATCTACAGCAGGAAAATTACCCACTTTGTTTGGCTCTACCCACTGAAGATAAACTCAGCCAGTTAGGTTACTTCTTCATTTCCATCTTAAAACAGTTGTCTCTCTAAGACTCAGTGTCATTGTGAGGAAATGTGCTGAGCATGCACTCACACTATGTTGCTCTGTCTCACTCCTGTCTCCTGTCCTGTCTCGGTTCACTCGGCTGGCTCGGACTCGGATCGTTGCGTGCCTGCCTGCCTGCCTGCCTGCCTGCCTCTGTGTGTTCTTGTCCTGTTCCTGCACAACCACAACCACCACAACCACCAACACGTCTCTGTCGCCACCCCTCATCTGAAGGCTATGAGAAATCCCGGAGCTTAAACAACATAGCTGGCATGGCTGGTAACGCCCTGAGGGTGTCTCCTGTGACCTCACCCTATGGATCACCCTGCCCGCTGCGGCGCTCTCGATCCCCTATCCCCTCCATCCTTTGAGACAGTCCAGCTCTGGGCCACTTTGGTCTAAATAACCCCAAACACTACCCCCCGAACACTCAATCTCCCTTTTATATTGTATCTGATCTCTGTTCTCCATATAGTCACTAGTGGATAAGTACTTAACTTTGTAGCTAAGACTACTGTTAGTGGCTTGGGCAATAAGAGCAACTCCTTCCTTTTCCTTAAATGTGCTTGGCTTACACCCTTATGTAATTAGTCAGCTCTGCCGTGTCACTCTGAGTTCCCTTTAGTTCAATATTGTCATACTTTCGGACTTGCAATAAAAACAACTCAAACTGGTGGTTTCAGAAGTAGAAGCCATAACATTTAATAAAGGACATTTTAATAATCAGGGATATAAGATGTTGCTATATTTAGATAATTAAAAAAGACGTGCTTCCAAAGAAAAAAAGAAACAAAAAAAGAAAGAAAGAAGGTCACGTCATATGTAACCTCACACAACTGTGACTGTGTTGTTGTTTTGCTACTTTAAACCATAAAACCATTTTTGGGAATGAGACAGAGGATTTGTCACGAAGGACTGTTTTGACTCACACAAGCACACGTACATGTCAGTCACTGCTCACCTTTTGCATTGATCATCCTATAATCATCGTCTGCAAGCAATGTGGCATTGGCAGAAGGGACGGGGCAACACATGAGAAGAGATTCCAAAAAAGAAATATATACTGTACATATATATATTTATATATACACAGTATATGTGTGTGTGTGTGCGCATATGCATATACAGTGTATGAAGGAGTATATTTAACGTTATTATGTTGGGGTTTAGGGGGCTATAGTCAATGTGCATTGAGTCTCATTTTGCCATTGGTTTCACCAACTCAAAACACAGGATGACAGCTGGATATTCAGTACCAAAGTACTGTTGTGTCTCTGGTTGTTTGCTCACAGATAACTGCAAAGAGGTTGTCTTTACTGGTTTCACACAAGCAGAGAGCAGCGTTCTGTCCTAATGGCTTGGGGGAAGACACCGCCATGGTGGAAAGGTAACCTTTTGAACGAGTCTGAGGTTCATATTGTGCTAACCCTTGCACCAAATTGAAATTAAGATTTATGTTATTGTGTGTGTACTAAAATGGAAGGGTTATTCAATAATCCTAAGAAGAGATACCTTTGTGTGTTTATGGAGACAAGCGTGCATTTTAATCAGTGCATAATTAACGTGTTTATACTGAGATATGTTACATGTGGAAATAAATCATCGAGAAGAACAACCCAGCTTTCCATCATGTGCCACCAACGTTAATTTGATCTGTTTGTTGCATGCAACTGAGAACCTACACAAACAACTTTTCGCACTCTGTGCACAGTTCACGCTTATGTTGTCCATCACCAAACTGACGCAGCCTTCTCTTTTTTCTTTTATTCAGTCATGGTTCTTTTTTTTGTTTGTTTTATTTTTGTGACTGACATTAATTGCCTCTTCGCAGAAACAGGTGTGGGACAGCAGACATAACAATGCAGCAATGCACTCCACCCATCCCAACTGTACGTCTGTACCAGTAGCAGATTGTTGCTAAGCAACTGGCTCACAGCTAGACGCATCTTAGACATACACTAGCTTGGCAAAAAAAAAAAGTGAACATTAAAAAGAAGAGCCCTTGCAAACCTTCTCTTTGTCTGTATATGAAATTTCTGAATCACCCCTCCCCCTACTGCAATACACAGTCAATCTTGTTGTAACTCTAGGTATAGGCGTAAGGAGTACCAGAGATTTGTTCTGTGCGTGTATTGAAAATAGACAGTGTGTATGGCAAGTTCTTCTGACATGAAACTCATCAACAAACACAGACAATGCATTTCTGATATTTAGAGATGTGTTTATATTTTATTTAGACAACTCATTTCCTTTTTGAATGGCGGTTGGATGAGTATGAGGACCTATTGCAGTGGGAGGACCCCCATTTGGAGCCATAAGGTCACTCCTGACAGCCGACTGACAGCCGCCCAGCCGATGGCTCAGTTAGCAGGGGAAGGAGCGTTAATGATCACACGGACAGGACTTTGACGAGCATTTACCTTATCCTGGTTTCTCTTATTTGTCCTCTGGAGAGTTAACAAATAAAAAAGGAGAACAACTGAAACTGGATATGTCTTCAAAAGAGACTGTATAGATATTGCTCCTCTATATAGGACAACTACACAGCACATCTGGGCCAAGTGGCTATGTCCAAACATCTGTCTTTTGATGGCGAGTCGATGAGTAATGAGGTGGTTCGTTACGCCGTGACACTCACTTTGTTTGCTGTGGTACTCCCCCCCTTGCAATAAGTGTATTAAGATGTATCAGTTGAGGCACTTTGTGCTCTAAAAATGGCGTGTATTCACATATGAAATTCAACATACAATATATACAGTATAGAGAGGCAAACATGCTAAGTTGAATAAATGTGACATTATGGTCATTTCTGCTTTTGTTTCCCTTGGTAATTTTCAGTAGGTTAATTGCTCTGCTGTGTGTTAATATGTGTGTGTGTGTCCTTAAACTCCAGGGTAAAATCTGCAGTTTGAAAGGCGAGGTTCAGCGGATCCCAATGAGCAGACTTGATGCTGTCACTCTTCCAGTTAGTTTAAGCACACAAGTTTCCCTGTGATGCAGTTGCCGTTGTAGAAGCCCCCAACCACTGCCGCACATTAAACATGCAACTACATCGAAGCTGCAGATCTCTTCAGAAACCAAAATTATTCTTACCAAACTACTCCTCATAACTGCTGCTGTTAAAAAAAAAAAAAAAACTGCATAACTTGATACTTCCAAACTTTTCCCCTTTTGGGGGTCAGAGCGAAAGTGTAGCAGAAGTTATGAAGTGGGACTTCTAAAATGTCTACGTCCACACAGTAGCAATTCCACGTACTCAAAAATTCTGATCGGATTTGCAATAAGCACCCAAAAAACAAAAAAAGCGCCGACCCACACTGTGATTTCAGCAGGCCGACAGAAACAAGAAGGAAAAAAGACAACATGTCGCAAAAACACAGCCTGAGAAGCCAACAGGAAGCGCCGGCAAGTGGTGCAACTCATTTGTTACGTCGACTGCAACCAGTCATTGACGAGCTGTTAAGTGTCACCCTGTCCCCCCATGATCCCCCTCGTGTAGTACACACGCTGCTTTACTCTTTGAAATGACAAAGGGGTACCGTTCTTTGTGTAAATTTAGGATAATGTAACTTGAAAAAAAAGAAAGGGTGTTTATTTTTTGACTCCAGAACATGTATTTTTGTGTCTTACTGTTGAGTACATTGATCTTACCTGTAAAAGTAATGGTAGTCTGATGCTGTGCTTCTCCATCGTGTCCACAAACTGTCCGGCTTTTGAATCGAGTTCATGTTTTGTATGTTTTAACTGTGAGGAAAATTCTAGTTTGAAGTCTGTATTTGTGGAGCATTTGTTGGCATTCTAAAATGCATGCTGAAAAAAAATATGTCAAATTGTAAAATTAAGAACAAATAATAAAGGAATACGATGACATACTGTATATCACTTTCAAAATACAATGTGGGAGATTCACATAAACTGTTTATCTTTTAACTGATTCTGTCTTTCTTTGCCTCGTCTGACCATCTTTTCTTCCTGACAGCTTTTATGGAGTTTTAATGAAAAACGTTTTACACCTCACAGCCTAACTATGGATTCCATCTTTAAATTTTTTTATTCAATCATATCCATAGATGTTTCACTGATAAGCCATTACGACTTCTGTCTTACAAATACCAGAATGCAGTAAATAAAATCATACACAAAAAGACTCAGCTATGTGAGTGACAATCATATTTCAATAATACTTGATCAAAACCATGAAAGTTATCATTTGTACTCCTAAAAGGATTTTGGAGACCAGTGGCGATGAAACTACAGACAGAAAGATGGTTTCTTAAAAAAATAAATAAATAAATGAAAAATACACAGGATTAACTGATAGAACTTTTGAATATCTGAATTATATAGAAAAGATTACTAAAGCTTCTTGTTAATGATCCAGTAAGAAACTTACATTTAACTCCATGTAACTAAGCATGCAAACTTAAACATTAAATTACCTTTATTAGGTTGCACTGCCATTGAAATTGTTATACAGTCACCCAGATCTACTTCATATTTCATGTATTATTAGAAATCCAATTAACTTTTCTGAATGAAATGCAAGCTTGTCTGTTAAAAAATAAAAGATACACTAGCAAATAATAGAAGCCAGCCACTAGGGGTCACAAACCAATATATTTCTAGTGCTGGTCCCAAGGACGGATAAATGGTGAGGGTTGCGTCAGGAAGGGCAGTGTAAAAACTAAGATGACTGGGTAACTACAGCAACATTGATCAGGGAGACAGGTAGGGAGGTGTTTGGTGTGTCATCTGGAAAGAGGACGGTGAAGGAGACTTGGTGGTGGAACAGGAAATACAGGAGAGTGTTCGGAGGAAGAGGTTGGTGAGAAGGAAATGCAATAGTGAGAGAATGGAAGAGACTCGACAGGAATACAGATGCAACGTAAGGTGAAGAGGGAGGTAGAAAAGGCTAAACAGAAGGTGTATGATGAACTGTATGAGAGGATGGAAACTAAGGATCGTTATTGTCTGGCAAGGCAGAGGGATCAAGCTGGGAAAGATGTGCAGCAGGTTAGGTTGATTAAGGACAGGGATGGAAATGTACTAACAAGTGAGAAGAGCATGCTGGGATTGGGAAAGAGCAGTGGAAGCGAAGCTAAGAGACGAAGTGATGATTTGTGGGCAGCAGTATGGTTTCATGGCAAAAAAGAGCACTACAGACATCATGTTTGTTTTTAGAATGCTGATAAAGAAATATAGAGAAGGTCAGAAAGAGAAGCATTGTGTTTTTGTGGATCTAGAGAAAGCCTATGAGAGGGTGCAGAAGGAGGAACTGTGGTTCTGTATCAGGGACTCTGGAGTGGCAGAGAAGTATGTTAGACTGGTGCAGGATATGTATGAGAGCAGTATGACAGTGGTGAGGTGTACTGTAGGAGTGACAGATGGCTTCAAGGTGGAGGTGGGACTGCATCAAGGATCGGCCCTGAGCCCCTTCTTGTTTGCTATGGTGATGGACAGACTGACAGAAGAGGTCAGGCAGGAATCTCCATGGAGATGATGTTTGCAGATGACGTTTTAATCTGTAGTGAGAGCAGGGAGCAGGTGGAAGAAAATGTGGAGAGATGGAGGTATGTGATGGAAAGAAGAGGAATGAAAGTCAGTCGTAGCAAGACAGAATACATGTGTGTGAATGAAAGGGAGGCAAGTGGAACAGTGAGGTTACAGGGAGTAGAGGTTGAAAAGGTCCATGGTTTTAAGTACTTATGGTTAACTGTTCGGAGCAAAAAAGGAGTGTGGTAAAGAGGTGAAAAAGCGAGTGCAGGCAAGGTGGAGTGGGTAGAGAAAAGTCTCAGGAGTGATATGTGGCAAAAGAATATCATCAAAAGTGAAAGGAAAGGAAACCAGCAATGTTGTTTGGTCCGGAGCTGGTGGCACTGACCAAAAGACAGGAAGCAGAACTGGAGGTGGCAGAGTTAAAGATGTTGAGATTCTCTTTGGGAGTGACAAGGATGGACAGGATTAGGAACGAGCACATCAGTAGGACAACACAGTTCGGACGTTTTCAAGACTAAGTTAGAGAGGCCAGATTGAGATGGTTTGGACATGTGCAGAGATGGGACAGTGCATATATTGGTAGAAGGATGATCAAGATGGTGCTACCAGGCAGGATGCAAAGAGGAAGACCAAAGAGGAGATTCATGGATGTGGTGAGAGAGGATATGCAGATAGTTGGTGTGACAGAAGGAGATGTAGAGGACAGGGAGAGTTGGAGGACGACGATTCACTGTGGTGACTCCTAGAAAACGCTAGGTAAAGCTAAACGAGGAAAACTAGCAAATAATAGAAACTAGTCCCATCAAAGTAAGGCACTGTCTCAGTCTTTTCATATTTTCAACATCATATAGTCATGATATTTACAGAAAAACATTTGTTGAACTTTAATGTTTTCTGCCAAATTAAACCAAAGAGCTAAAATAATAGGAACACATTTCGTCTGAGTCACTTTTATCTAGACAAATTTGAAACCGTCACCTTTCTGTGATGAAATACTGTTTGAAGAAGTTTGTGGGGTCTTCTGTGTTCAAACTCCCCATTTCGCTCATGCAGGAGTTGTGACTCTTAAATGTTGTTGCTATATGGGTCACTTCATGGTCCACTGAAGATCTTGTTGAATCAACCTAGATTTAAAAGTGAATTTGTTCAATATGCAGGTAATGCTATCACCCAAAAGAACACACACAAACTCAGCATGTTCTCACTAAATGATGTAGAAATAAAATGACCGTCTTCTGTCATTTTGTGTGTTATCAGAATATATTTTTGCTTTCAATGTGTGATTCATCATTCATTCATTTTGTTTTCTGATTTTAGTTGCATTTTATAGAAAAAAAAAAGTCAAGTGAAGCGGAATAAAGACATGGAAAGAGCTGGGTGGTCAATCATTTAGATAAACACAGGACTTTCATCTAGTAGACCAAGTTAATAAGCATTGACTTATTTCAATTCACACACATAACGTAATATACCTAACCTAACCAACCTAACCAAGTCCAAACCAAACAGCACCTAAAGCTAACGTGAGTATGAGAAAAAAGGTAAGGTGATAAAAGTCACCTGACTTCTTCCTTTTCTGAACTTCTAAATCTCATGAGCAAGTAATGGCATTTGTGATGTTTAGAAAGCTTTACGTATATAAAATGATGTGCTACATGTTCTTAAAAGTCCTATTCACACACCACTCCATGAGAACATGTTGGCAAGCCAGATGCTGGAACATCAGGCTTCAAAGCAACATATTACGTTTCAATTAGGGATGAAAAATTCTAATGTTAGCAATATGTGAACAAAATGTACTGTATGTATTCAGGTACAGTATATACTAACGCAGAATAACTCCTGACAGCACAAATTTGATGTTTCTCCATGAGATCAATTAGAATGTAATTCTGTAAAACGTGCAGCCTCTCGTTGTTGCTGCTGCACCCTTTCATTTACTTCAATAACGCAGGCATACTTTAACCCGAACATGCTGCTAAGAGCAGATGTGAGTGTCATCCTCCAGCGAGACAAATAAAGCAGCGGGTGCCTGAAGGCAAAAGATTTCTCCCACAGGTTCGGACTGAGATAATGGTCCTCTCCTACTTCCTGTGTACCCTGTTCATTCTTCCGCTCACATCCAGCAATCAGCAGCACTCGGCACACTGTATATCTGACACATCCCAACTATCTTTACTCCCGTCGCCATGGAAACAGCCACCCACGTGCCAAAGAGATGTAAACAGACAGTGTGTTTTTTTCAGGGCAGGACCACACACCCCACTTCTTTCTCTACCTCTCCTCAAGTCTCCCCAGTCCTGCTCCTCCCTCTTCACCTCCCTGCCTGGAAGATGGTGGGGTACCAGCTGCTAAAATCCAAACTACCAAATTTGTGACATGAATATTGCATCAGGCTGGAGAAACTCTTTTTGCTCCGTGACACACAAAGACATTCACCCTGACCAACAGAGCAGGTGTGTAGATCCTACATTTTTATGTTTTATTACATTTTAATTTTTTTTCTATTGCTAGAGATAATACAACAGCTTCACTCTCTTTCTCCAAATGATGTCACCGGCAGCACTCATATCGTGGATATTTTGGATATGTTTTAAAATGGGAGGAAGTTGCGACATGGCCATCTTTATTTATGTCAGTGAGACACAGCAAGATTCATCCAACAGGGGCAATGATTGTCCACAGTAAATATCAGGTCAACCTGGCTAGTAGTTCTTTATTTTCACCTGTGCAAGTTAACATTTTTGTATATAACTCTAAAAGGAGTTTGAATTGGAGATATCCCAATCTGACCTGGATCCTGAAAGTTGATCTGGATAAGTTTGGGATGTAACTTTGAAACTAATGGGCTGATTTTTATGGAATGTGTTGTTTCAGTAGGAAACTTTAATTCAGCAAAAACAGACCAGTGATAATTTTTTTTTGTCTATAGGGCAGTTTGAGGTGGATAAGGGAAAGATATTCACTCTACTGTTTTGTCACTTGTTTATAGACATCTTAATCAATGTTGGATGACTCACCAGCCAATGTTTACAATCCTAAGACATACAGTACATACTAACACAGTGTTGCCACCTCTGGATCTTTTGATAAAATCCCATCTGACAGATGATTATCAGCCTTTGAGTATTTACACACACTGAACAAGTGCAACCAAGTTGCTTGGCTCTGATACACTGCAGTGTGGCATTTAAATCCTGATAAGAGGCATGTAATGATAGCGGCGTAGTTCGCAAGGCCAGAGTGAGTTAGGCGGTAAAGTAGGGGCTCCGCTTACAGGCTTTGTTCTAGGTGCATACTCAAAAAGTCACAAGAACGCTCTAAATTACTCACAGGCTGACAAAGAGCCCCTTACTGACAGCCATGAGGGCAGCATCTAGCGTGCACTAAGCGCTAGAACACACATCGCTGTAAATACCAGATGTAAGGGACAACAACAAAAAAAAACTGCATGACTGCAGAAAGAAATGAGTCCACACATCAGCTGCGCAGGAAACTGGCCCTTCAGCCATCCTGTCGACTACTTCACCACTGTAAGTATGTGGGATAATGATGTGTACTCCTCCATAGTTTTGAGTTTTCATCCTTTATTTAGCTGCAGGAAGAGAGCTGGAGGCAGGCACTGCTATGCAAATGTTCTCTTCAGCTACATTAAAGATGTTTCATAACACTTGTTTACTGGTTTTGACAGGAGGAAGATTTCAGTGACAACTTGTGAAAGCTGATAAGAGAGCAGCTCTAACTATTAAAGCGTTACATTATTTTGGGTATAAGTGTTAACTGTATATCCTGGTTGACCTGTCTGATTTTGCTTCCCTGCAGATTTTCTTGCACCACACCAGTGTACTTGGTTTCAAGGTCAGTTTGATTTGTCCCCTCTGAAGGAACAGCTGGCCCCAGTGAGGAGCCCAAGGTTTGAATGAGTTTATATTGCAAGAGAGGGAGTAGTATTTTTTTCCTGAATGGGCTATTTTCAAAACTGTCTCCTACATGACGACGCCCTTCATTCTCTGGAAAAATATGCAATGAAAGTACTGCAACAACTACTCATTGTTATCAATTAATCGCACAATTTCAATTGTATGGAAGAGGATTAGGGCCAGAAAAAATTTATTAGAGGATGGAGATATTTTTTCATTATGCACTTTGAGAAAGTCAAGTCAAAATGCCCAGAAAAAAGACAAAACGCAGCATCTGTGCAGAAGAATGGCCGCATTCGTGTCAGCTGCAACTGCAAGAAAAAGGACAAATGCAAGGGGATTGATGGTTACAACTGTGAGCAATTTAGAGGAGATATGTAGTATCACAAGACACAATAAGACAATTGATGATGAATTATATTTCAACATTATTCTAGACAACATTTCAATTTTTTCCTCAACATTTTTTATAGTGCATGATGAAAAAATCTTTGTCCGCTAATCATTTTTTTTTTATCATACCTGGCTCCATATAATTGCTCCTTTTGTCCAACCAACAGTCCAACAACCTAAAGTCTCCACACTTAATTCTTAAATGACAAAAACAGCAAGCGTATGTATGTGATATAACGAAAAAAAATAATATCAAGACCTTTGTTACATTTTGTTGACCTCGGTGTTACGCCAACAGTATCCAACGATGTAAAAACAAAAAAAAAATTCGTAATTTTATTCAAGGTAGCAGTACATTGCTTTTTCTCACCTCCCACCTGATTTTTTTTTTTTTTTATGTACAATGACACATATCATGATTTAAATAAAAAGCCACATTATGGCTAAGAAAAGTGATCACTTACTTTCTGATGCACTAGCTTGTAGCGAAGAATCTCTTCCTTGGAATTTGTGTCTGTATTGATATGGCAGAAATACTCCGGTGTTAGAACTTGCAGCATATAGTAGACTAGTTAAGACTAGTTTGTTTTTTTTTTTAATTACAAAACAGCAATATGTTTTTAATGGTTCAATCAATGGCTGAAGACTGAAGCAGGACATTAAGACATTATCATGTCCATCTGTAGTGTTCTGCAGTGATTGTTGTTTAACATTGAAAACAATTCCCATAATCCCATGCTATATCACTGTATCTTCAAATTGAGGAAGAAATCATATAATCAGAAATCATATTAGGATTTATTGATTAGGATTATGAGATTTTCAAAGTAGTTTAAATTAATTTTCATTTGACGGACTAATCCATCATTTGACTAATTGTTGCTGCTCTAGCTGAAACTCTACAAATATCACTTTCTATACCAAATAAATTTGCTGCTAACCAAGGTGTCAGTGTGAGTGTAAAGAAAGACAAGAAACAAACTGACGGAGACAGAATGAGACCGCAATAATCAGGCAAATGTCTCTTCAGTGATGCTCGGTGTGTCAGGTGTCAGATGATTATGTGAACCTCCTGAGTCTATCTCAGGAGTGTATTTACATGCTGTACTGCAGCCAAAATCACTTTTAAATCCCACTACTGAACAATGAGTGATGTAAAAAGATTTACAGTTTATTGAATAGAAAGACTCTGCAATTTCCAACATCGAGTAGTTCTGTGCACTGAAGAAGTATAGCTTGCGTGCTTTTCCATAAGCCATAAGTCCTAATGATGAGCAGGAGGAGAGAGAGGTTTAAATATTTCACATCAAACATTCCCATTGATCAGCCAAAGCCTCTTATCCAGCTCAACTGCCTCCGTGTCACTACACACACAGAGATCATAGGCTGTGCACACCCAGCAGCCTGTTAATGAAGTAGCCGAGCTAAGGTAAGCCTGTGCATACCGTTGCATCAGGATTTGCACCCCTATACGCAAGCTAAATATAGCACAGTCGATCATCACATTCTGTGTCTGTTTTCACTCCTTTGTTGTTAGATTCTGTCTCAAGTTAAAGTTAGTTTAAAGAGACACCTACTTTGCGTGTGAGGTACTAACACATAGTAACAGTATTAGGAAACATGTGAAAGACTCAACAATCAGCCCTCAGAGTCCCAACAAAAATATAATATTAACATCTTTTATTACTGAATGCATTTCCTAAGTTGTCAAATACCAACATGAACAGTTTCCTGGGTAATCAGAAATGCTTTGGCTGCCACCCAAAAGTATGTGTATTTGACAATACAGGAATAACACTCAAGATCTTTACTGCTGCTTTAAATTACTTGCATTCTGTTGCTTTAAAACTAGTATTGGCCACCTCTAATGAATCCTGGCTCTCGAAGGTGAAGATGGGCTAATAGAAGTAATTAACTTGCCTAATCTGCCTGTTGGAGGGGGAGCTGGTCCTAACTCAGATGAAAAAACGGGCTTAATTCCACTATGACAAATGAAAATGAAATTTTTCATTTGTGAAACATTATCCACATAGACACATTAGCCGCATGGTTTAGTGAGCATGCTGAGTGGCGATAAAAAATTTGACTTTAAGGGCAAAAAAGGGTTATTTGCACATTCCTCCCTCAGCCCGACTCTAAGCAGTGGAAACAGATAGCTACTAACACACACTTTACACTGTAGAAAAAGTGTTAACCGATTGTTTCGCCAATATTTATTTGGCCCATTTGAGTGTCCCATCTGTTCTTTGAAGATCAATATTGTGCCTCCATAGGGACTGTTAGATTGGGCAACATGGTTGATTAACTCAAAGTGTCACTCACAACAAAAGCCCGAGCAATGAATGTGTGTGCGTGGGCAGTCCCTGTGCTGAATTCATATTCCTTCAAAGACCATGCCCTTCAGTCTAACTGTAATTGAAACATATGGATGTGGCTCAGCTGAACGTTAACTTGTAGGCTCCAGGGATTTTACCTTCAGTGGTGCACAGATATTTGAAAGAGGCGACAGGGTGACAGTTTAACACCTTTGACATGAGCAATGGCTGGTTGAATTAAATGGCTGCAAAGACACTGTTGCATATGAACAGACTGAACTGAAGTGTATTATGCATGATAGAAAAATGCACAGAAGTGCATCCAACTCTGGACTCCAAGAAATACAGTAGACAATGTTAAGAGTAGACTTGCAATTCCTTTGTAGAATTGTATTGTATGTTCATACATACTTGTATCAATTAGCATACACAGCATATCTGTCTGATTTGTTTAGACCCAAGATTCTATCATACTTAAAAATCTGGCTCATAACAATAAAAAATAGAATTTTCAACTGATTTAAAGCATTCATTTTGCTGTACTCACTGCACTCTGTTCCCATCTGCAGCAGAAAAAGAGCAAAGTACGGGACAGTGAGCAGTGGCATCAGCTCCGTTACGATGAGCGAGACAGTTTTGAAAAGTGAAGAAGTTTCCTGCGAAAAAAAGGCAATTTTTTTTTAAAATGTTTCTTGTAAAATTGATTAATTGGTTGTAATTTATTTACTCATAAATTTACTAATATACTACTTTAAAATTGTCCTTTGTAACTACTTCATATATTTCAGTTCAATTACAATAAAAAAAATAAGAGAGCAGAGAGAGAAAACAGAACAATTAAACTTTATATTGTCTGTCAACAAGCTCTCTTTGCCCTTGTTGGTTGTTAAAGTGTTATGTAATTAAAACTTCTTTTCTCCTCGTATCCTGATATTATCATCTTAAATTCCAGCAGGAAAATATGGAGAACAAGTCATGCTGAAAAACTCCACTGTTGAATTTGCCCCTTTCATGCAAATGCAGATAATATTAAGACTTATTCACACTGTATAATCCACATATTTAAAGAATGATGAAGGTACAGCAGCTGCGGATGACTTTGGATGACTCTGATTGGCTGCCAAGCCCATTTAATACTGTTGCTACTGTATTGCAGAGTGCAAAAGAACACTGCTCCTAGATTTTTTTTTATTCTTAATAATTCAATTATTAAAAAAACATTTTCATTTTGAGTTGTGATTTCATGTGTCCTTCATTATGGGACAGAAGTGAATGCAGTGTAATTTTTAAATGTCCTATATCAGTTTGCTACAACATGCAGGTGTGTTTTAAACAGACATAAGAGTGAAGTTAGTGGTGAACTATAACTGTGATGTTTCATGATAAACAACTTTATGATACCATTTCCCTGCTTTACATCCAGCAACAATGATACTTGTATGTTGTTTTTTTTTGCTATAAGCTTTTATAATCTTCATAGGTCACTATTATAACAACCTGTTTATGATGAATGTAGAAGGTTGCAAGTGATCAGATCATTTTGTATATAAGAAGAGTCAAATGACACACAAAATGCCCCTCTTTATGTGACACAGATTCTGAAACAGAGCGCCTTAGTTATCAAAGCTGACAACCATGTTTTTGATACTCAAAGTTTCTTACAAGAGCTTAAGGGTTTAAGGTAATAAGGTAAAGGGTAAGTGCAAAAATAGGAGCACAAATCTAAAATCCAAAAGCAGACAGGGAACACACTGGAACAGAACATTGGAATCTGGGCGGTCAGAACAAATTACATTAACATAGCTTCAAACAAGTAATTGCAACATCCTGAGTTGAGAATCACATCCCATCACACAGCTGCTGCATGTTGTAATCGGAACTTCTCTGTTTTTTGTTGGGCAACCAGTTGGCTGTGTGTGTCCATGTAAGTCATGAAAATGGTAATCTCATGAAGGAAGGTTTACCACAAACAAACTTATAGAGGAACACAAGTGTCTAGTAGTAACATTAAATGGTTTCCTTAATTAATAGCAAATTCTACAATAACAATTATAATCAATTAACATGTTTATAATTTAATTTATTAATCTAGAGCTGTGATTACAAACTAATTAACTATTTCATGTCTTAATGGGTAATAAAAAAAGGAATTATAAAAATAGCTAACAAATGAAATATCATTCCATCAGTATAAATTATTAATATTTCAAAGGGATTTTCATATCACTTTTCCAAACAGTTAATAAATTCAGCATTTAAAAGCGCATTAATGAATTAATCCGAGATTCAGCAGTGTCAAACCTGTAAATATTGTAAGATAACATGAGGATCATAATAAATGAATAGGAAGATGAATGTGTGAATGTGACGGCCACAGGCCCGTGCACTCCCTCCTCTCTGAAGGTAACATGTCAGTTTTGTATGCTACTTATAGCTGTGTCACTCCCAACCTGCCATAGGCTGGTCCGGTTGCAGCCTTCCACCCGCCTGACAGGTGCTGGAGTCATATACCTGTATATGTATATGTGATCTTTGATTTCACACCTAGTTTAACAGCTTTGCTCATCCGCACAGGGCTAAACGAGCTTCAGAGCTTCATTAGCAATTGCAAACTGCCTCACACGCTGTTATGAAAGAAAACCTGATGAAGCTGCCGGCTAAATATGGGAGAAAATTATGGATGGCACCCCAAATGTTGCTGTTGAGGGAAATGAACAGTAATTGTAGAGGAAGATAATGGCACAGACTGATACATGAAAATCATGTTTTGAGCTTGTAATACAACACACATCATGACCGTCATGGCTGACGATCTTTCTACTTTTGTTCTGCAATCTGTCAATGTCAGTCTCCAAAAATCAAATTCAGACAAGCCCATGTCTTCTAAATGGAAAACCCAAGGAGCCAGTCCTGTCAATTTGAGGGGGTGGGGTTTAACATTATAGAAAATTCAGTTCAGTTTATTTTTTCATAGGATTTATTTTTTTCCTTGACACAAAAAAGGAACAAATAACAACAAAACCCAAATTTCAAAAAACTGGTTTAAGGTATCAACAGAATTTCCTTATCAGTGCATCCATAGGTGTAACACATACAATCAAATTAGAACTGAGACCATCTTGGCAGTAGTATTTTTTCACAATGAGGCACTGCAATTTGACAAGATTTTTTTTTGTTTCCTGAACAACCAAGCAGCAAAGGAAATTTTGACTATGAAATCCTTTTTATCTGTTTCAGCAGAAAAAGCAGCTACCTGACATGAATCAGACTGTGTTGTTAAACTGCATTATCTTTTATAAAAAGCAGAGCTCTCTCTAGATGAGTGTTATTTACTAGTAGTAAAGTAGTAGGTGGATGTCTCATATTTGAATGAAATTGTTCATTCTGCCTTGTCATATTGTGACAGAGGCTGAATTACACCCCTTGTTGACATTACAGTGTCATAGTCCACTCCTGGTTTTCCCCTCTACCAACACACTCTACATGCCTGCCCTAATCAAGATCATTAGACTCACCTGTTCCCCCCAGCCAGTTCTTAACCAGCTCCTCCACACCCACTCTCTGCCAGATTGTCGTTGCGTCATGCACTACTCTCCAGCACTCTGTTCTGGACGGATCTCCTGGTACCTGACCTGCCTTCTGCCCCTGACCACGTCTCCTCGTCTCTGCCCTGGTAACCTGACCTGCCTTCTGTCTTTGAACCTTGCATCTGCCCGCTCCCTGTCAGCCTGGACTCCCTCTCCGGAGACTCCTGCCCCATTCTGAACTTAGACTGTGCTCGCCGACCAGGCTTCCTGATTGTCGTCTGTTTGGATTCTTGAACATTGTAAGTAAAGTTCTGAACTGTGCCGGTCTAGATTTGTGCTGTTCTTGGGTCCTCTCTCACACCCGTTACATACATTACGGTTACAGACATTGTTGTTACATTTCTCTGTGGGCTGCGATGCTAATTCAGCCAAGAAAGAAAAAAAAATTTCAAGAGGAGTTTCCTACATAAGAATGTGAGTGACATGCCTGCACTCGTCCCTCTAACACTTCAGCTCACTCTGTAGGTGCTCAATCTAAAATAGCACTGGCAGGAATTACATAATGTCTTATGAGGGCTGTGGTCACATGTGAATAGTTTGTTTGGTAGTAGTTTGTTAGATGAGCTATACATTCCGTGTTTTAGATGTACTGTTTATTCAGGCTGTCTATGGTGACAGGATCAAAAAACATTACAAAGTGAAGAGCATCTTCCAGCTAGACTCAGGGTTATCAACTCTGACAAGGTTACATTTTTATCAGCATTAGTTTGTTTGTTAGCTGTCTATTGTCTACAAAGTCAAAGAAATCATTCTGATTTATTTTTTCTGGAAGTTTCTGGCAACAGTGACAACAGATGATTCAAATTTTGAATCATCGTCTTTATCCCAGGCCACTGTAGATTATTTAAAAACTGCTATATCTCAAGAGTTTCCTTACAAAATTATTTATAATTTTATCTCAAATATCTTTGGGTCGTTGTGTTCCAGGGTTGAATTTAAAATTCGGAACGAATTTGCATAAATTTGCCTGATAAGTGCGGGTACCCCCATTGAACCCCCCTCCTAACCCCAGAGGGGAGAGGAGAGTTGGGTACCACTTATAAGTAGCTGGAGAGCGGTGTAGGAGACATTGAACCCCCCTCCTAAGATAAGATCATCATCCTTGAATTCTCCTACAATTGTGAAATTCGGGTGTTACAGGAGATTCATAAGTGGATAGAAAAAACAAAAAACTGGGTTGGAAAGCTGGCAAGCAGACAGGCAGGCGAGTAGTGGTCCAAGAATACTGGGGAGAGAAACAACAGTTAAGAACACAACCAACTTGGAAAAATTTCGAGACAAGTGAGAGGCCTGAAGCGTAAGCTACCACTGAAGTGGATTCAAAGATCTGGCGATGAATGGATGAAGAGCCGGGGTAGATATACTGCAGGCTGATGAATTGATGACAGGCAGTTGAACAGACTGGGAGAGGTAATAAGCTGATTGCAGACAGGAGTGTAGAGCCAGGAGAGCCACGCCCTGGCCAACACACACACCCACAAAAACAAAACAAACAGAGAGAGAGACAGACAGGGGAGCACTGGAAACACTAGGGAATTGTCCGGTACCATAACACACATAATTTCAGTGTTAAAAAAGATGGTCAAAACATTGACCTTGAAAGGCCAAAGGTAAAGGCTGGGAAGAAAAATAACCCCCCAAAATAACTCTCTTTAACACTGATCATTAGTTTCTCTCTATACCTAGTAATTCATATAATTAGATGTATAGCTCCAATCACTAGAGTCTACTGGTTTCTTGAACTTTCAGTTCTATTGTTTCTTTGTCTCTCACGCTACACTGACACATTAAAGCACTGCACAAGGGCACTCATTTATAAAGATTCATAAATGTCACAGCAATTAAAAATATGCTCATATGTAGCAAAAAAAAAATTTAAATTTAGAATTATGAATACCTTACCATTGTGGAAAAAGTAAAAACTATTACATTGCGTTTGAATACTGTTCTGCACAGCTTTGTAATGCCCTAATGTTGCCAAACATGCCCTTAATGTATTTGGCCTAAAACATTAAACAACACAAGACTCCGTGGTTCATGTTGTTTATTTGTGCTGAGGTGTATTCAGGTGCCATATTATTTGGAGAATGCTGAATGTGTCTATGTCTTCTTGCAGTCACCGACTCTGAGCTGACGTGTAATTAACAGAAGACATTTAAAATCCACCACACTGAGAATGAGCATACTTGGTATGGCCTGCACTCTAAAAAACACTCTAAATAAGTAAAATGGCTGCTAGAGTTTTCATCTCTGTGCACAGGAGTGAGCAGTGTGGCTGAAACATGGTTATGAGTAGTTGCCTCTAAAAATTGTACATAAATAAGATTTATAGGACCCTCAGGTTAACTCATTTAATGTTGGTTTTGCTACTACTCTTGCAGTATCAATTAATAAAGCAAATAAGCTGAGAGCTTTCGCACGCGCTTGTGTAATGGACCTCACATGTGTGTTAATCCAACCCTGGCATCAACCTCAACAGACACCTTCCTAATTTTACTTTTCTAAAGTTACTTAAGAGGTTTGGAATTGCTCATTTTTAACCTTTTGCCACATTCATAGATCTCCAGGTTGTGGGGATCTATACATGTGCTAGTTTAGCCTCAACCTGTGTCTACTCACCACTCTGCCCCTCACCTGCAGCCGGACAGATTTTCAATGTAGGCAGCCTTTAAATAAACTGCTGTTTTGGAACATGTGCCAAATTCTACTTGAAACAGACCTGTGTTATTTATGACGTACTCAGCCACTCCCCCTTTAGTTTAGCAACTTGACATTAGTCTCAATAGCTCTGCTATACATATTCCAAGAATGAAAGTTATTAGGTTCCTTCAATCCATTATAAGAGATATGTTTCGTGTGTTTTATTGATTGACAGTTGATTGTCTCAGTCAGCTTTAGAGAAATTTCTGTCTCCACTAACTGTGGATTAAATTAAAGCCTTGAAACATCCCCTCAGCAGCCCATTGTAGAAATGACAGATGCCACATTCATGTTTCTTTAGCCTTTTCCTGTCTCCGTCACAAAATAAAAAATCTTAACAATTGGACCCAAGCACACTTTAGACGTGTAAATCATCTCATATTTGGAAGACAAAGAGCAAAGAGGGTTTGAAAATGAACGTTTAATACAAAATTAAAGGTGTTGGAACTTAAATTCACAGAATAGATTTTTACTGTTCTCAGTTATCAGATGGATTATGGCCAGAAGCGTTCTCAGAGAGAAATTCTAATGTGCTTGATAGTGGCTGGAGCCTTATGCTAGGTTAAAGAACAGCATTAATTAGAGCAGAAAAGCCTCTTCCACAACCCTTCTTCCTCTTCCTTCCTTGGAACAGGGAATAATTCAGATGGACGTGACTTAGATGTACACAAACGGCCTTATCATGTGCCAAGTACCAGTCGGTGCCTTATTCTCTATCCTAGCTGTCTCACTGTTTGTTTTTGTTGTTGTTGTCGTTTTACCTTGTATATCTACACTGCAATGTTGAAATTCTTCACTACATAAGAAAATATAAAATATATATATAGTACCACAATTCACCAACATTTTCTTAGAAAATGTAATGAGTCATATTGCACAAAATCAAGCATGTCATGCATGTGTGTTTTCTACATTGTGAATCAATGCTTGCAATGAATACAGCTTACAAGGCATCCGACAAGCAGTGCAACACAATGAGATAGCAGCAGTCAGTAAAAATACCCTAACTTGCTATGAACCTGACAGAACGACTCTGTTTCTATCCACATACAGAATTCATTCATGTCTGCAATTTCCAATGACAACAAACACGCAGGAACCACAGAGGAAATCAAAGCACAAGTAATGTACACAAAAGATACAAAAAAACAGCAAGGAATAAAAATTATCATCCTCATCTCATAAGAGATTTATAATGTTCATAAATAGACTATCAAGTAGCAATACACACCCCAGACATAGGGAAAGTGTGCATGTGTGTTTGTGTATACTTGGGAGGAGAGGTAGGGTTATTGATCTTTAGGCGCCAGGAAACCCGGTACTCCCATTTCCACTGTAATGAAGCATAATCGCAGTGAGAGTGGAAAATTTGCCTCAC
>KV751356.1:2918582-2929932 GCA_001698575.1 Mola mola | reverse complement strand
CGTGTTCTCTTAGCTGAAGGAGGCAGGTTTGACGGTGAACCTGTCCAAATGTGAGTTTGGGCAGGTCACTGACTTATCTTGGGACAGTAGTGGGAGGAGGTCAGAAGGCAGAATTATGCAGTTGTTCACATGATTAGATTTTTCTGATGAGCCTGGTAGCTCTGTTTTCGTGGCTTTGTTTCTGTTAGATTTGTTTCTTCCATTTGCTTTAGGATAGAGGGTGGTTTTATTCCTTCTTTGTGATGTATGTTAGACCCCTCTGTATGAACTTTAGTATGGGGGTCATAAGAGTAATATATAACATCCTGCCTGTTATAGGGTGAGCGCCTCCAGGTAAGAGGCTGTGGTTTTACTGATAATATATATAGTGCAATATATTACTGACTCCAGATAGGGCACACGTTGCAATGCTGAATTCAACTACAGAATGAAATTTCAGAATAAATTTGGGTTTTGGGTGCTGAATTTATTGCAAGGAGTTGAAAAGTAGGAGGGATTATAAAGATATGGAAATATGGGGATGGTCTATTTTAAACAAGCTGAACATATTCAGGTACAGTTAATTGAACTGTTGGCTGCCTGATCTATGTGTGTTCACAAATTAATTTGTCTTTTTATAAATTTGAAAGCAGCAGAAAACAGTACCCCTTTAGGAATTGACTGATCATGTCTGGGAAGTTCCTTCTTGACGGGGAGCCAAAAGAGTGCTCTCAAAAAAAGTCTTGTAAAGTATCTTTGCAGTTATTGAGTCAAAAACGCAGTTTTTTTTCACAGTAGGTATCTACTCCATGTTACCAGATACTTGCAATAATATTTTGAGTGTAGTTACTGGCAAAAACAATTTCTTCCAGACATTTTGACTTGCCCAGCACTGTTGTATTGTATAGAATCGTTGAGCCCATCTGTCCTCATGTCTAAACTCCATACTGAAGTGTAGAAAAAAAAAAAGAAGTTACATTTTGTGATATTTTAGAGCCTTAAAGACAGGGAAATAGAACTTGAAAAATACCAGAATTATCCTTTAAACCTAAACCCAAGTAGGAGTCCCTACCAGAATGTTCATATCTTTCACAGTCTGCTAGACTTTTCTGGAGCGGGGTGTAATTGCAAGGAGATTTCTGTTTGCAAAGACAGTAAATATACCTCTCCCTCTAATGAGACCATGTGAGAGAAACTGCACCTCAAACAGCATGACAGAATGAATCAGTTAGAACTGACCCTTGGCCTTGCTTTCATCTTTAATATTATGAAGGTTTTCAACAAAACCATTTGTAGGTCTGATTGTTTCTGATCTGCCTGCTTGCCTGTCACAGCGAGACAGATAATTTTCCTTGTTACCTTCAGGGTCAACTAGGCCGTGTTTGCAAAGACAAATCCGAAATTCAATATGTCAGCCGTGCCTACACTTCCTTCACAAAGATATTCCAGAGGGCCATGAACTTTTCAGATGTATTTCCGTCTGCTTCAGACAGAAATAAAAGTGACTGTGTACGTTATTAAATGGAAAGGCAGTCAATTTGAAAAGTTCACCAGTTTGGTACTGTATTATGATGAAACATTTACTTTATTTGACAGCAGCTAGCTGACCTCTGACCTAACAGAAAACTAAAAAAATAGCCTCAGTTTTTCCAACCCTAGCCATGTGCCTAAATACACACAAAAACACTGTAAGCTTCAGAATCTACAATGTATAATTTTTGTAACTGTGTTAACATTAGGGTATGATCACCTTAAATCAAAAACCGTAGTGTATATGTAATGTAATCAATAATCAATCAATAATTACTTGGTAGCGTCTCCCCCTTCCATGGAGAAAGCCATCTTGCACCACCGTATTACTACAGCCAAGAGCAGACAAAAAGTTTTTGTGGTTGTATACTGTAGTGGCTTTGAAACACAACCAATGTAGAAGACTGACGCCAGTAAAAAGGTGAAAAATAAGAAGAACAAGGAGGTATTTGTCAGCAGTCTGCAGTCAGTTTGTCCCAATGATGCGCCTTATGTTCACACACTTGACTTAGGTCTCCTAAGACTCTTGCATGTTTGGAAGAGAACAACATCAAAAAAAATCCTGAAAGGAAAATATGTTATGTTGCTGTTAATTTTCTGTAAACCTGTAAGTTATTTTATCCATCCATCTATTTAACCATTTATTTTTGGCTGAATACACATAAGAAAAAATTGACTGTATTTAGAGACTCAATCAAAGAAAGAATGCAAGCTAAAGAAAAGCTGTGTGTGTGTGTGTGTGTGTGTGTGTGTGTGTGTGTGTGTGTGTGTGTGTGGTTAACCTAAATGTGGTTTCCGCACCAATCCCCCCCTTACCTCAGGCACACTGCACAAGCAGCATGTCCATCTTTTCCGGCAGAATTCTCTAACAGACGGAGCTGAAGTATCTGAAGCGGCAGCGAGTCCGCACTTACACCCATCAAGCTGCCAGCGAGGGTAGAAACAGCAGCTCCACACGCAGCTCATAGGCAACCCGTTTTTTGTGCCGGGCCAACAAGTGACTCCAGAGAGGGAACTAATACTCACCCCACCAATGCAGGTAAAGGTTGAGACACACAGAACCATGAAGAGCAGATGTTGAAATAGTGACCTTTGTTGATGCTGAGAAGCCGCTTAGTTGGAAAGGGATGTAAGATTTGAGATAGTTCAAATGCGGAGTGGGAAAGTGTGTCAAGAACACGTTTGAATATTGTAAACTTTAAATGAAGCAGGCACAGTGATTTGAATGGGAAGACTGTGGCTCAGAGTGGCGATCTTGAGCAAGACACTGAACCCCAAATTGCTCCTGATGCTGCACCATCAGTGCACGAGTGTGTGAATGGTTAACGCTCCTGATGTGCGGGTGGCACCCTGTGAGGTAGTCACTGCCACCAGTTTATGAATGTGGGTGTGATTGAGCTAATGCAAAACCTGTATTGTAAATGCGCTTTGAGTGGTCAAAAATGACTAGGAAAGCGCTAATTCCAAAGAGAGGCAGTAGGAAACATTGTTTCCTGCTGTTTTTTTTTTTTTGTTTGTTTTTTTTCAAAGAGCTTGTTTTTTTTTTCATCAAAATATTAAAGAAAAGCAAGAAAAGATTGCAGCTGCCACATCGAGGTCTCTGTTTTAGGATTGAACTAGGCTGACATGTTTGCAGGTAATGAGCTTGTTGCTTGATATTTTGTTTATGCCAAGCAAATTGTTGTACAGAAATGGAAAATAGAATTAAGAAGAGCCTTAATATAATTGTTCAATAGAGATTAAAAAAAACAAAACAAGTTTGACTTTTTCTGTTCAGGTCTTCAATAACCAAACTTAAGGAAGTCAAAATTCTCAAATCTGCACGCCAGAAGGAGTTTTACTCCCAGAGGGATGAATAGATAGGACTGTGTTTCATAACTGACTTCAGAATCAAATCCTCTGAATCTCTTCAAATAACTTACCAGATCTATTTATATTTGTCTTTCAAAACGTGAAATGACCTTAAACGTAAACCTCAAAGGTTCAGCTGGATCAAAAGGTTCGCTGGACGAAGAAGCCTGATTAACATTTTTAAGTTTCTAACACAACCTGTCGAGATAATGATGTGATATATCGATAGATACATACACATTTGGTCTGCAAAATGAATACTGGTGTAACTGAAAGATCAAAATGACTCAGCAATTCTTAAAATTCACTTTTCACTTTTGTTCAAGGACTTTGTTCCTTGGTTACGGTTACAGGTACAGTGTTGCAGTAGGGAGTGTTGTCTTCCTCACAGAAACACGGATCTGCATTAAAATCACCTTCAGTAGCCAACTTGAAATAAATTATGTAAATAAAATGTAAAAAAGTTGGCTAAATAAGTAAATGTTTCATCCCATAACTTGCTGTATCATGTATTTTCAAGCAGCTTCTGTTATTAAATGTTGCCATTTTCAAGAAAAACACCCAAACCCAAATCAGAGTTATGGATTTCTAGAGTCATGTTATATGCAAATAGCAACACGAAAAGGTGCCGATGCAAAACAACATGGAAATACTACGGCAGCTCCTGCATGTCAGGAGTTGCTTGGCAACAGGCACAAGTGCCATCTCAACAGCAGAGAAACCAACCTCTGCATACACAGCGATGATGACTCCACTCTGAAAGACGGAGCAACAAAGTAACACAAAGTAACTGCAGAGTGATGACGTGGTTTCCTTTCGAAACGTTGCACAGGCGGCTACAGCGATTGAGAGCAAGTTAAAAATGAATGAAAGTGAAAAATCTAAATCAGATTCT
The DNA here is from genome assembly GCA_001698575.1 of Mola mola. Lineage (NCBI taxonomy): Eukaryota > Metazoa > Chordata > Actinopteri > Tetraodontiformes > Molidae > Mola > Mola mola. Next base: position 2,925,677 of record KV751356.1, on the reverse strand, counting down.
TCATTTTGGCTGGAGTTCATTCTTTCCGGTGGAGGCTGAGATCTGCCCTGCGTGTATTCCTGAGAACAGCAAGAAAACCTGCATTTAGTTACTACGCCAAAGGTTTTGAAACATGATGCACTCGTACTGTCGAGGTGAAGCCGTGATGAAATCAGTGAGTTTGTCAAAGCTTTATCACCTTGTGTGCTTGTGGACACCAAATATACCATCATCTTTAATGTTTTGACAATGGAGCAATAATCAGCGTTGGTTAGTGTTGCTTTTAAAAATAACTTGTTCTATTACAGCATTACCTTCTGAGTAAAGTAACTTAGAATGAGTAAGGGTACCTTTAAGTTATGGTCTCTCAAAAATCTGGGAATAAATCCAGTGACGAGGGGCGTCATTTTATTTTCATTATGAATCTTAAATCATCGAGTTCACTAGAAGAAGACCAGTTTAAAAACTGTGTCAGATGAACACATTTTTGTCATCTTCCTCTCAATAGTTGTCATGACTCACCACCAAAACTACTGATCAGCACTCATTTCTATACATAATCATTAACTTGTTTTGGATTGGCCATTTATGGTTGAATGTGGTCATGTAGAGAGAAGGACATACATTGTATTATATTTCCAGGTGGGTCCTGATTTATAATTGAACTTACTTGCAGATATGCATGAACTATTTTTAGTATATATTTTTTTGCACTGATCCTGCGGTCCTGGCTCAGGTTTATAAATAAGACCCTTGATTACAGACACTGCAATGAGGATGTTCATTTGAAATTGTTCAAACAGAAAACAACCTCCTTCGGTTTTCCCCTTCAGCTGTGTATTGTACATATATTTGCACTGAATAGCCAGTATTCCCACATTTATTTATTTTTTTATATTTGTACTTTCACATCTTTTTTTTGTCTTTTCAGTCCATCATATGCAATTGTGGGGCCTTTAAAACTGCCTCATGGTCCTTACAAACAACTGACTGTATGTAGAGATGGACAGATCAAAATTGAATCCAAAACACCTTGATCACCCCCCTGGTGGCAGGCTGCAGTATGCTCCCCCTTGAGACGATGAGGTATGAATACACGGTTCTACTGCACAGTGCAGACTCTGACTAAATAATGTCACCAGTGCTCTCATGTAGGATATTTTGGCTTAATTTTTATAGGCTTTAGAGTTTTGAGTTCACAATAAGTTCACACATTTGCATTTTAAAAAATGTGGGGACAACTGTGTTTCTTTCTTGGTGTGACCTGTCAAAAAAATTACTAGTTTTAGCTGAATTAATGAAATAACTGATCAATTCTACATTCCTACAAAACTGAGAAAATGTGGGTAAGTGTTGAGCTATATATAAGAAGGAACATCCAGTTCTTTTGACTTCTAGAGATCAAAACTCACATATTTCCACAGATCAATTTTCATTCACTTCATTTTACTCACACTGAATTAAAATGGTCTCATCAAGAAACAATAAATGCAAGGTTTTTGAGTTCTCCTCTGTGCCAACTACCAATCTGCAGGCTGAAAAGCACTTGAAAAATATGCTCTAGTCAAAGTGAGTATGCTTTGAATCAAAAGAAGTCTTTATCTTGTATCCATGGTGACCATGACATGTTAAATTTGCGTCTATAACCTTTAGCTGAAGGTGCTGAGATTTTCTCTTTCAGCAAAAAGATTTGTCCTTGGAGCATTCAGCAGAACTTAAGCCATAGAAAAAGTTATCTTTTCATCAAGGAATGGAGGTACTTTCTGTCATTTTGCCATGAACACACGTGTTGAGAGTTTAGAATCAGACATTTTGAAGGCAAAAAGCTGCTGGCAGATTTGGTACAGGAACAGTTATGGAAATAAAAAACATGAAAAATGACTGTATTTCTCTGCCGCAAGATGAATGACGGAATGAGAGATTCAAATGTTTGACCTGAGCCAATCAATCAGCTTAAAAACCTGCCTCACTCCTAAATGGATTGTCATGCAAACTGAAAAAATATGGTAAATGATGTCATCAGACGACCTGAATTTCATTCCTAGCAAGAAACGTGAACGTAACACACAGTCTTCTCCCTTCTGCTAACCTGATAGGAGTCATTACTGAGGATTGGCATATGGGTAAGTTATGCTTCAGCAGAAAGCCATCTAGCACAATGTTTGGCTGGCAGGCCTTAACATTTACAGTACACAGTCATTTTATATTTAGACAAACATTTTGTAGTATGGCCATTTTTCTCCACAGTTACTTGTATGAGCTTGTTAAAAAGCCTGTGTAATACATCAAAGTTTATTCATATAGCAAATTTAAACAAACTCAGTTGACCAAAGCACTGCACAATAATTAAAATAAGATATCATCAAATCCTGATTATGTAAAATATATTAATAGCCTATAATAGTTAAACATAATAATGAATAGACAAAATAAATAAGCAAGTAAAATCAATAAAGCAGCAACAAAATCACCCTAAACAAAGTAAAACGAATGAAGTAAAAGCCAAAGTGACAAGATGGGTCTTCAGCAAACTTTGACATTCCTCAAATGATTGTTGCGCTCTGATCTGAAGAGGTAGCCTGTTCCAGAGCTTCAGGGACACCAGTGAAAAGGCTCTATCTCCTTGTGTGCTTCGATTGTACCTAGGTACTTCCAGGAGCAGCTGGTTGGTAGACCTCAGTGCTCTGGCAGTGGTGTGAGGCTGTATGAGCTCAGATATATAAGATGGTTCCAAGCCATTTAAACATTTAAAAACAATTAATAAAACTTTAAAATGTATCCGGAAATTAACAGGGAGCCAGTGAAAGGACGTGCTCCTGCACATCATGTGCGTCTTTACAATTAACAGGCGGGCAGCTGCATTTTGTACTACCTGTAAGCAGCGCAATGATGACTGGTCAAGACCAACAATCAAAGAATCACAGTAGTCTAAATGTGATTTGACAAAGCAATGAATGAGTCTCTCAAAGTACTTTCTTGGGAGATAAGGCTTTACCTTTGCAAGGAGTCTTAAATGAAAGAGGTTTGTTTTGAATGCTGATCTACTTATCGAACCTAAAAACCTGTCAAAAATTACACCAAGATATCTTGGAAAACCGATGACAGTGAGAATGCCGATGGCACTGTCATAACCTTCCAAAAGATTTTGTTGACCAAATAAAATTATCTCAGTTTTATTTTTGTTCAAATTGAGGAAGTTTGCTTACATCCAAGATTGGATATCCCGGAGACAGTCAAGCTAAACCTGGATTGAGGCTCGATCATTTGTCTTTTAAGGCATAGATTTGTACATGAATGAAGCATATATAATGGAAAAAGGAGGGGGCCCAAAACAGAGCGCTGAGGCACCCCACAGGTCACCGGGGAGGCAGCTGAAGAATGATGGCCCAGCTGGATAGAAAAACTCCTATCTTATAGGTAGGACAGGAACCATTCGAGGGCTGTACCCCTAATGCACACACATTGTTCTAAACGTGACAGCAGAATACTGTGATCCACCATATCAGAGGCAGCTATCAGGTCTAGGAGCACCAGGACAGCAGAACAACCAGAATCAACATTTGAAAGTGGGTCATTTAAAACTTTTAAAAGTGGAGTTTCTGTGCTATGACGTGATTTGAAACCAGGCCAGAACTTCTCAGAAATGCCATTCAGATCAATGTAAAACTGCAGTTGTTCATATATTACATTCTCCAAGACCTTTGAGAGAGAAGGAAGCTTGGAGATGGGCCTAACATTAGACAGAACAGTGGGGTCAAGATTATGTTTTTTGATGCGAGGCTGGACCACAGCCTGTTTAAAGGCAGCTGGGACACAGCCAGACATCAAAGAGGAATCAATGAGATCCATAACACAGAGACCAATGGTAGAGAAAACTTACTTAAAGAGGCAGTGAGGAATGTTGTCAAGGCTGCAATTTCTGAAATATATCAGTTAAAGATTAAAGACATACCCTCTTAAAGCTCTCAAAGACAACTAGGCAAATTGGAGAGACAAGCAGGATCGGATGTGGTGGATGGTGGAGAAGACCTGATAGAAGAGATCTTGTCCATGAAAAAACTCAGAAATTCTTCGCACAATTTAGGTGAAGTCTCAACACCAGTGTGGTCACAGGGATTTATGAATTCAAAGTATTAAAGAGAAACTGACATTTGTGGCTATTACTTACAAGGCATGATTTTAAAAAAAAAAGTCTTTTTGCAGCTTTAACAGCTCTCTGATACTCCACTAAACTGTTTTTCAAAATGTCTAAAGACACCTGAAGGTTATCCTTCTTCCACTTTCTCTCAGTGCGTCTACAAGTGCGTCTGAGAGCACGAATGGTGTCATTCAGCCATGGATCTGTCACCGGCTTCGAGCGTTTACACAGAAAAGGAGCCACCAAATCCAATATGTCACTACAAGTAAGATTAAAAACGACTTACAACTCATCAGGACTGAAATGACAATAATAATCCTGTGTATGGAGTACAGACTGATTAAAGGCTACAGAAAAACAAGACGCTGTTTAGGAGTTGATTGTGCGCATGATTTAACCTGGGAGTGAGGCGGTGTGACGTTAAATAATAAAGCAAAATGATCAGAAATATGTGTATCACAAATCTGACATTTAACGTTAGACCAAGGGACAGCACAAGGTCCAGTTTGTGTCCCTTTTCATGTGTCGGACCAGACACTGACTGCAGACTGATGTAGATAGTCTACTGGTAAATTTAAATTACAAGATATTTAAAATTAGCTTACTAATTTTCATTGCATTATAATGCTTGCCTAATTTTTCATAATTATTTATAGTTATAATTATTTGTAGTAATATAGAAAAACAGAATTAATGAAAAAAAAAAAAATGATTACAACAAACTCCGAATTTAAACCTGCATTATAATAATTAAACTTTGGGCTAAAACAAAATTTTCTCTTTTACAAGACAAAAAGCAATGACTTTGATGCATATTTATATTGACGATAGAATATAAAATTACAAGCAACATACATATTTAATCTTAATCTTAAAACCTTAATATAGTATAAAACAATTAATTCCACTATTTCGCAAACGACCAAGGTTTTGAGACTTCAGAACTGAACCAGAGTCAAAACGAGAACCGTATCCGTCTGAAGTCGCCACACATGAGGACAGCGCTGATTTCCTCACACACAAAAAAGGAGCCTTATAAACATTAGAAATAGAAGTATGCAGTAAGTAGAATCATTTTCAGAATATAACAGGAAATGAAAACACAGTTACCAGGAATGAACACAAGAACACACAAGAATTCCAGAACTTCAATGACTATGATAAATACTAATAATACATAATTAAAACACCATATACAGTAACACAAGTAATGAACAGGAAAACCACTCACTACTCAAACGCAAAAAATAATAGGCATACATTTAACAAAGAATCGTGCATAACTGTGACAGTGAGTCAGTCGTGTCATGACAGGAACACACCATATCACCTGAAAAGAAACCACCACATGACCGTAACACGAGTACAAAAATCTGGGCCAGAGAAAGGTTATTCATTATTTTAAGGTACATAAAGCTATGTTTATAATGTTATTGAATATTGTATATTCATTTACCATATAACGTCATCTAAATCAAGTCATGTTAATACAGACAAATGTAACCATCATGATGCTGGCTGCATTTTTGAATGATATATTGTGATGAATATGGATATTGATCAGTATTGCAACACTGACTGTGATCGTATTATTGTAAGCCGTTTTGTGCTGTTGCCAACCAACCCCCGTTTTTCAAACAATACTAACTACAACTAGTAAGTACAGTAACACTAATAAGTACTAATAAGTACACCTAATAATTTCTATATGAATAGGATAGGTGTATTTCTTAATATTTACTAAATGTAGCATTTAGTAGGAGAAAGAGGGGGGGAAAAAAAAGAGTGTAGACTGATGAGGTCCTTTTTTCTACTTCTCAGGGATACACACACTCATCGTTCAGCATTAAAGTTTTTCCTCAGGGTCTTCTTCTCCCAGTAGCAAACATCATGACTCCAGGTATAGCGGTCAGAGTTTGGCAGAATGGAGGGGTCAGAGATTGTGCTCATATCCAAGTATGGTTTCATATCTCAAAATAACATTTCATAACACAGAATTGTGCTCTTTTTTTCACCTCTATCTCACACACATGCACATACGTGTGCTAAAATGCATCTCTCTGATTGAAGAATGCTGTGCAGAGTATAGGTTGTCCTTCATGCTACACTCCTTCTATTCAGCAGCACCCGATTCTTCAAATCCTTTCTGTTGCATACATGGTCAACCATGCCTGACTTATATATCCAGGTGTACTTTTGGCACAAATAATCCATTGGTAAACACACCAACATGGAATGTATATTAGCAAGAATAGTCATAGACAGAGGTATTCATCTGTGAAGCTGAAAGGATAAATAAAACTGAAGTTTTTAGTTATTATTAGGACAAATGTTGGCAAAACACAATGCATGGTGGGCGATCGTTTCTATTTTCATATTGTTCCGCTTGGATCCAATCGTCAGGGGTCGGTGAGAATAGGTAAGTTATGCCACAGCAACGTAATGCCAACATTGACAATCCAGTGTCTTACTGTCCTAAAAGTCTTGTATTAACCCTTTTAAAACCCTGCATATCTGTGGTCCCTGATCCCACTATAGTACGAAATAATGCATTGCAAGGCGTGTAATTTTAGTTTTAGCATGCTAATTCTGCAGAGGGATGTTTTAGAAATTTCAGTGTATAGTCACAGGAGTAGGAGAAGTTAGCATTTTTGAAATAACATGAAAATAGCACAACATTATAGTCTATTTACAGAGGGGCTGCTTGTTAGCAGGCAACTGCTTGGGGCCGCAAGCCAGAACAGGGCCCGGAGGGCTGACACACTTTAAATCACAGCAGTGGCTCCAAAAGTGCAAAGTTTGCAATGACAGTAGGAAACTACAGGACACCACCATCTGACACCACTCACTTCTGTTCACTATTGTCCTTTGCTTAGTTCTATCAGAAAACTATCCAGGTTTAGGATAAATACAGCTTGTTTTTTATTTTTTTTTTTTTATTCAAAAATATCTTCAAAATTCTTTTTTTTTTTTTAGAG
>KV751356.1:2896093-2906598 GCA_001698575.1 Mola mola | reverse complement strand
ATTTATTGACAAAATTTGTCATTTGTTGGACATCCGGACAAACAGCAAGAGTGGAATATTTCATTATACTCAGATCAAACAAGGCAGAGCAGATCCAGTATAAACCTTGAGCCAGACTATCACTTACATCTGACCTGAAATCTGTTCAGAAACATACCTGTGTACTGTTTAGCCATATAGACCAGTTGGCTGTGATATTGTTACCTGTTTCAAAACGGATGATTCAAAACCATGCACCAACCAACTCATACCAATAGAAGCATTTATTTGTCAACCAGTGTGACAGTTCATCGATTTTGAGTACAGAGGACTACCACAGTCCTTTCTCTTTGTTTTATAGCGTTTTCACAAATATGTGTATTTCTAAAGCAGACAGTGCAGCTTTATTACAATGCAATCTGTCCAGCAATAAATACTAGTTTTAAGGCCCAGTCTGTATAATTTAAGATTATATATTTGCAAACACATAAAAAGATAGATAGATAGATAGAGATGACTTTATTAATCCCCGTGGGAAATTAATTATTACAGTATCTTCTTAACCTTGTTAAAATTAGTGTGTAATCACATTAAATCAAAAACCGTAGTGTATATGCAGTCTTAAAATAATCCATTTATAGTTACATTTTTTAGGGTTAGGGTCTCCTTTCCCCTGAAAACGCCATCATGCTTTGCCATATTACTACGGTTGCCAAAAAATGGGCAAATACAGCTTGAAAACATGTCTCGCAATAGTATTCTGATGTGACATTAGATTATAACTAATGAAAAGACTCATTAAAGATGAGTTTCTTTGTCTGTAGTCTGCTTGGACCTATGTTAACCTATGTTACTCTAAATGGAGAATTCTTTGTGCTTAGAGAGGGAGGGGGCCGTGAGGCAGCAGTCTGTTGCTTGCATTCTATTTCCTCACCATTAGATGCCACTAATTTTCACTGGTCCTGTCAAGTGACATAAAATGAATCCCTAACTATTTTGGATAATTCATTTATCCTGTTATTTTTTTAAAGAAAAAAATTAATGCTTTTCTTTTTCATCTAAAATCGGTCCATTAATAATATCTGGAGTTTCTGCTGTAGGTTTGATAAAACAAGTACTTTCAATGTATCTTTTGCAGACATCTCACATTTAAGGGGCAACATGTAAAAATTACTTAAAGGCACACACCAGTGATTTCCCATACTGATTTTAGTTTACTGGTTTTAATTTTTAGTTTGAAGTCACAGTCAGCTCTGGAGGACCAAAAACTAGTTGGAAACTGCAGTCTGGTTTAGAAAATAAGGACATGGAGAAATACAGTCTTCAAAAAGATTTGGAGAATTTGCAGATGCTGATTCATCTCCCAAAGGCAGAAAAACCTCTTTAAAATGCACAAAGAGCAGCGATTGCAGTCCCTGAAGCTTCACGTCTCCCTGTAGGCTTAAAGAAAAAGAGGCTCCCATACACAAAACGAGTGGACTAAAGGTCTGCTGTTCATTGAAATGATAACTTCGATAACATTCCCAGTGACCATAATTTTTTACATTTGATTATCTTTTTGTAAATATTTTCTTTTTTTTTCCAAAGGAAGTGATGCACTGCTTAAGGGATGGATGATCATAAAAGTGTTTTCCTCTGGTGTAGAATTAAACATTTTAGTTCAGGGGAGTCAAACTCATTTTCATTTCGGGTCATAAATGACATCAAATGGCCAGTTGTGGTAGAATGTATTGATAAAACTACTTATTAAGAAACTGTTAAAAAATGATGATAGATAGCTGTATTTGCATTAGATTAGTACTTTTTAAAATTTAAAAATATTGAACATCTTTTTACACGATTACAAAAATATGTTCAAGCACACTATTACATAAATACCATTTATTTATCAGGTCAAGAAACTTAAATTACTTCCAGTGCAGTGTAAGTACAAACATTATCAAAAACAAGTTACTAACTTTGGTCAAAACCTTCTGTCTCAATAAAGAGGTGCAGAATTAAGCTGCAGCAAATAAATGTGGGCAGCTAAGAACAAGTGTGAAGGGTGTGAAACCAACGGCCGCAAACCTTGAATGAATCAGATTAGATTTGACTGTATGAAAACATCAACTTGTAAACAATGAAAATATGACACACATACAAAGCAGATCTTGTAATTAACACGAAATGTCAATTAAGCCATCACATTTCGCACATAGGATGCTTTCCTCATTCACGATTATATAAATTACAATTCGTTTTAATTATCGGATTTTTTCATCAACAGCTAATGAAAAAGCCAGGTACGTCACTTCGGCAAGTTCGTTAACTCGGTTTGCGATGGTGTTTCTTGTCAAAGAAACGCTGTTAAAAGCCTGCATTTGGTCGGGACACACCTGCTCACACACCTTAAGCATGCAAGCTTCAAAAATGCACCCTCCGAAAAACACTTTGCAGCTCGGGCAATTTCTTCAGCGACAATAAAGCTGGCTTTCACCGCCGCATCACTTCTGGCAGAGGCTTTTGTAAACATGTTTTGCTGGGATCGCAGTCTGTCTTTTAATACTTGGGCAAGCTGACGTTTTTCTTTGAGGCTAACAGTAGCATACTTAGCTCCAAGTTTTGTTTGGAAATGTCAGCGTAAGTTCTACTCCATCACCGAAACAGCTTCGTAACATAGAATACCGGTCTTTCTCCTTAAAGCACAAATAGGTACTCAGCTTCCCACTTTTCGTTAAATTTTCTACCTTCAGCGTCAATTTTTCTCTTCTTGGGCATTTTGGTATAATTTGCGGGTATTTTTCAACTTCATCGCTTGCTGAAAACCGCTTTAGTGACAGAACACTGCACTCTAGCGGCAAGATGTATTCATTGCACGGATTGTGTTCTGCATTGTAGAAAGTGTATTTTAAGTGCATTTTAGGTCACTGTATGCTAGAGAGCAGCTGTTTTAATTTAAGACAAATTTGTGCCTTTTAATCACTCGAGGGCCACATAAATGGTCATGGCGGAGTCGGCCGGAGTCGGCCCACGGGCCTTGAGTTTGACACATGTGTTTTAGTTTCTCATGAGAGCATAAGGGGTTTCAACATCATGACATTAACATTAAATTTGGTTTGAGATCAAACAGTGTAAAAGGAACACTGTCATTTTGACAAAAAATGGGAAAAAATTAGAACAACAACTCAAAGATGGATATAGTAATGTACCAGACAATAGTACTGAGGCAGTCTGGACACGCAATAACTACCATTTTGTGTTCCAAGGGGCGTTGTATACGACAGGTTAGTAGACAAAACATTAGGAAATTAAAGAAATATCATCAGCTATAACCAAATAGTTTATTTTAATGTCATGACAACCTATTGTGTTTTTATTGTATATTTTTATTGCCGGACAATACAGACTTGCTACTGGCTATTCTCTCACTCAGTACGTGTGCGGATTTTTTAAAAATCTTTATTATGTTTGTAACATGCTAGGTTATATTTGGTGAAGATTATGGTGATTTATCTAATAAAAAGTCAGTTTTGGTGGCAAAAAAAATTCTGATTAAGATCAGGATGATGATTTCCAGATAAAACTTTGTAAATTTAGGAGAGTTAAAGTCAAAATAGATGAGGGGTTAATGAGAGGGGGAAAAAAATCCACAAAGAAAACAGCAAAAATCTAAAATGTATACGTTTCTCCTTAGTTTTCTGGGTTGCTTTACACATGCCCTGTTTGCATAGAGAGTTGAAATGAAAAAATTAAGAACATTTTTTTTTGCAGGTCTAATTTTGCCTTTGTTTTAAGCCTGTAAATGCACTAAGTTAGTCTTTCAACACTACATTGATCATTTCAATAAGCTCTGACATTTACATCAAGTGTCCTCTAAAATTGTGTATGTGTGTAGAAGTAAAAAGTAAAGGGACATAAAACATGTAGTTTGAGATTTGCAATGCGGTAAACCACAGGAATATTTGGGGTTTAACACATCCAAAATGGGATGCCTCCAGTAATTGAAAATAACTGAATGTTTGTTTGTCTGTGAGTCCCATGTGGTATGTCTTTGGTTTTTTGTTTTTCTTTGGCTGTTTGTTGTAGTTATTATATTTGTTGTTAGCACTGTACTTTGTCTTTTCCATTTTAAATAAATAAAACATTGAGTCAAAAAAGAGAGTTACAGGAAATGGCCATGCTAAGTGCCAACACTTCCACTGATGGATAAATCAGCAAATGTGGTCCGCCTGTGTAACGACTGAAGCTGAAGGCTGAGATGCTAGACATCATGCAGAGACAATACATCAACTTATGTAACTTATGAGTGTGTTGTGATATTGTGCTAGAGAGTGACCACAGTTATGTATATCACTGTAATGAGGCCGCATGCATCACCCGAGCAGGCTCCATGTGGATGACATCATGAAAATGATCCTAGTTAAGGAGACAAGAGACTTTTTTTTATGAATTCATTTGGTTACATTACAACCACATTTATGATATAAAGCTGCAAAACAAGACATGCACAATCCCATGTGTAAACACGGGTAGAATCCCATGAAGTAACAATAACATGATTTTACAGGACTACGGAGGAGAAGTGTCATTTGCATTATTGCATCCTTGCTCATTCGTCATGCAACAACAGAGTTCCAGCGAAAAGGTAATGAAAAGGCTGAGATCTTAACTGAGTTTTGCAAGGAGATGACCGAGGAGGAGGGAGGGGGGAGGCATGGTCACCGTCCTGTGCTGATGTTTGCAGGTGCAAGTGTTGCTATATTGTTAGTACAGTCATTTTTTTTTTAGTAGGATAAATAGGAAATCTGATACCTCTGGGTAGTATTCCATGATATGTTTATTTTCTTATTGGAGTAGAATTAAATTCATAATGAGAGCACTCCATAACCAATTGCCATGGTTCCGTAGCCAAAGACTGATACTATGTCCCTTGTTCCAAAAAAGTTGGGATGCTGTTTAAGGTTTAAATAGAAGCCAAATATAATGATTTCCAAAACAATGAAACGCCATATTCAGTCAAAAATAACACAAGGACAATTTATGAAATGAACAAAGAAAAGGGATCAGTATATTGTAAAGGGCCACTGGTCACATCTTCAGGTAGTGAAACTCCTTCCTCCACCTTCTTACCCAAAAGTCTTCCTCCTTTGTACAGCTTTTGCAACTGAGGAGTGTTTGTGTCAAGTCAAGGATGGAAATGGTAGAAATTGATTGGCGACCTAGTGGAAGTGTAGTGATGCATATAAAACAAACAGGCAGGACAACTCAAAACTCTTTTGTGGGCTAAGCAGTCTTGCAAGCATGAAAATAGGTGTGCCTTGTCTAAAATCTGTTTGAATTTAGCTCATTTAAGCTCATTTAGATTGATTTATTTATTTATTACTCACTTGGGCCTCACAAAACAGTGCAGACCATGTGTTTTTAGTTAAGCAATGGGAAGAAACAAATTTCTTTTCGCTTTTCTTTTAAGCCTCCAAATAAAATCTGAGGATGGCTGAAAACACTGTACCTGCAACTGCAACCAAGTGGTTTCTTGGATTTACTCAAGCTCATTTGCTTTTGTTCCTACAACAGCTGCAAAAAAGTCAGAATGGGCAAATTTCCGGTTTGCTCTGACTACCCAATGAAATACTGTAAAGGATTTACAAATAGATACTTATCGTAATATGATTTTCTCTTCTTAGCTGCTGAAAGTTGTCCTTCAGATGTAACAGATCCGTACAAAACATCTGCAACTGCCTGTTCAATGTGGCAAAGGGTAAATGGGCAGTTATGTTATTTCAACATCTTGATTACAATTTCCAATAGAAAACAACTGATCAAAGCGCTCTTGATTTTCTATGATGCCCGCTACAATGCAGGGAAAAAATGTTCTTACTGGCTTAATTTTGTTGACTCGCTTGTTTATTTTGTGATTTAGCCTTAGTCTTTGCGATTCTGCCATGGGTTGAGTAGGTGACTTTACATTTCTTTTTTTGTTTGTTAGATACGACATTTTGTGTGACGTGCATTAGCACGTTTGATTTGCAACAGAATATTTTGCTACCTACTTAGATTGAACAAAGCCCAAAACTATAACAGGCACCCAGGTAGTCATGAAATAAAGTGGAAGAATCAAGTGGAAATTTTCCTCTGTTGGTAGCAATAGATTTCAAATTAGGGAAGTGTTAAACATTCATCCTCTGTGGACCTAAGATATCTAGACCAGAATTCACATGTTATTTCAGAAATCTCATTCTGGACTGACAGAATGAGATGCTTTGTGTCCCTGCATGTGTTGTTGGTCCTCGTACATGCAGGACAATTGAAAAGCGTATTTTTAATATTCCATTTTTTCATTGTTGTGATGCAGCAGCCCACATGATATGACACTCTAATCAACCCAAGCATGAAATTGATCGTAGTCTGACAAGAAATGCACGCATTCATATCAAATTAAGTGCCATCCTTTTAAACCAAGCATGAAATCGATCATAGTGTCCAGACACAAACATCATAATGGTTTCCGGTCTGAAACAGCACTTATTGCATGAGCTGAAACAATCATATCGTGTTCAAAACCTCTGTGAATAGTCAGACATTATTAAAAGACTATTTTCAAAATATTGTAATATTTCACTTTAACTGTATTGCCATAATTATCAAAATCAAAACAAAAAATGTCTTTCAATTTACATGAAATAAATGCAGATTGAAGGTAAACTTTTTGAATTGATATTCTGCTTTTGTCCATGTGTTGGGGACAACAATTTTAAAGCTGCTAAAGTAATTCATTTTCATCAACAGTGTAACAAATAACTGAATTACTGAAGCAATTTCCTGCAGCTCTGAAGAACATTAAAGCAGCTTTTGGTTTTGCAGAATTTTAAACTCTCCACTGGTGGGAAACAGTTACCTGTTTGGTTGACTCTCAAAACTCTCATCAGCCTTGTTTGTGACTGCAGCCCCCACTAACCCACTGACATGTTAGCTAAATGTTAACACACTGAAGCATTTAGCTGCTAAGGTTGGTGGTTGGTTCGTATCAAACTTTAGGCACACGTATAATCAAAGGCACGACCCCAAATTTAGGTTAAAGCTTACAAAGGAGGTTTAGGGCGAGGCATGAGAGGAAGTTTTTTTTCATTATACACTTGAAGAAAATAGTTGAAAATGTTGGGAATTTAATGTTGTAAAGTCAAACTTTCAAGACTGCAAACATCGCATGTACAAAATGCCTCATATAGATGAACTAGTGAAACTGTAGTTCAGAATCAGCTTGAGTAAAAAATTATTTTTTCCTCTTTTTGGTCATAAGCACAGTTTAGTCATCAGTATTAGGACTTTTACAAGTTGGGGCTGAAAACAGCATCTGTACAGAAGGATGGTTGCGTTTGTGCAAGCTGCAACAGTGGGAAATGGATAAATGCAAGGAGACCGATGGTTACAGCTGTGTGCAATTCAAGGAGGATATGTAGCATCACAAGACACAATAAGACAATTGATCAAGTAGTTTGATCTTACAGGTGTGAAACTCAGGCAGGTGCAGCGTCTGATTGATTTGTTTCTCAACATTACATTCAAAGTTTTGTCATTATTTTTCGACTTTCTGACCTTTATTCTTTTCGACATTTCAGCTTTTCTTTTCTTTGTATGAATGAAGGTCCAATGCCAATGGTTTCCTTTCATACAGCCCTTGATGAATTATAACTGGCATCTTTTGAAGCATTCACTTTTCAATGACGTTCTTCATGGCTTGACGTAGGTGGCCAAATATTCCAGCGCCATTTCTGAGTTTTTCTATTTCAAAGCCATAAACGCTTACTCCAAACAAAAGTTCGCTCTTGTTAATCAGACAGAGTGGGTCTGCTGTGATGTGGGACAACCTTGAGATTAAAAAAGAAATGGATGAAAATAAGTCAAAGAAAATATCAGTGGGTGACATTTAATAGGTGTGGCACAGTGGGTGGAGTAAGGCTAAATTTCAAGGTTGATACCCACTGGCGCAAACTATTGGCCTTATGTGTGTGAAACTTTAGCAATAAAGGCCATCCACACTGCAGGTTTAAGACAAAAATCAATACATATTTAATAAATCATTTTCAGTAATACAATCCCTCTTGTGGCTCAAAGATGCACTGTAGATAATCTATCTAGCTAATGCAGATGATTTTTAAAGTTTGCAAATCAGAAATCACAGAGTGAGATAGATACCTTTGCATGCAGTCGGAAATTATATTGTCGTTGCAATTATCTGACTGAGGTTTTTATTTAAAAGGGGTGCTGTAAAAAAAACCTGCTATTCTTCTCTTGTTTTTCTGAAAAAGTAGCTGCTTCAGTAGCGCCCTATTCAACTTTCTTACTGATTTCCAGTTACACCTGTCTTACATTAAAATCAAGCAGGTACCCTGTAGTTTCTCCCATACATTGTATGCGTGAAACATTTGTGTGAGAGAGCTTCTTTCAGTTATCTGAAAAACCCCATGACATCTGCTACAATACACATCATGTCTGTGAGAGAGATGAGCCACGGGGACGCAACAGCACAGGACCCACATGTCAATGAACAAGAAAACCCTGTCAAATACACAGAATGACAGATTCCCCAGAGAACACCATTAACAATTCACAGCAGAATGAGGGGTCATTTGCATACAAATGGTGTGCCTATAGACTCCATCACTGTTTCCACTTTTCTGCTTGAAGGAAGCAGCCTCCCACCAGTTGAATGGCAGAAAATATAAAGGAAATGGCACATTCAAATGTTCTTCAGAGTTAGAAGTCATTCTTAAGATTGAGCAGAAGTTTGGGAGGTAGGGTTGAAGAGTTGTATGATCTAATGAATTTAGAAAGAAAGAAATAGTCCAATAAACATAAATTATTTTGTCTCATTCACATTACTGCCTTTCTTGTAATGCAGATAATCCAGTTAATTTTAGTCTTGGGAAGTAAGTCATTTTAGGCTTCACAAACGACTCTGCCAGATATCCCCTTAGATCCATGTTTGCAACAAAGCTTACGTGACAACTTCAATTTCCCTCCAATATTAGTAATGTGAAAACTATATCTAGGTGGACAACAGTACACATCTACATTTTAAAGCTCTGTGGTCGCAAAGCTCAGGCTGGCATGGATTTACCTTTTTATCATAACAATTTCTTTTGCACTTTTTTGCCTTGTTCATGCCAAGACCACAAACCTAGTCCATTTAAGAAAATTTGTGCCACATTTTCTGATTTAATATGTGACCATTGCATTCTCACAAAGTAAACATGGGCTTGAAATTGTCAGAAATATTTCAAAGTGTTTCCCACCCTCCAGTGTACTGACATCTTTCTTTACAGGTCATACTTTGCTAAACGATTTGGCTTGGACCAACTGGCTGTGTCCTGGAACTGGATGGAAATCTCATTAATCTGTCGGCTGACTTCGCCACCCCTATCAGTCTTCACTGGCCATCGAATAATAGGCTTCTATTATGATAGTCAGTGTGGAATCACCCAGACTCATGGACCAAGAGTAGTGCATTATTCCCATCAAGGCCCTGCAATGCTCTACATGCTGCACAAGTTTACATCAGTGAAAATAAAGGTCATACTATGAGATGGTCAGGAGACAGAAAGTTTTAAATGTTGACTTTGACCTGTAATAAGTGGCTACAGTTGGTCTTTTTCTATATTTTTGGTTGGACCCATCCATCATTTGATGAAACATGTTTTGCGACCATAATTTATAGCACTACCCATATTTCACAGTTTCAGCTGAGATTATCTCATAGACACATTACTGCAGCCAGTTAAGGAAAAACATGAACGATCATTAAATCATGTGTGCCTTTCAAGTGTTAATGGATAACTGTACATTGACCTCTGTCTCTCCAGACAGATTAAATAAACAGAGGATGAGAGAGAGAAAAAAGGATAATGGAAGGGGAATCTCATCCAGCATGTCTGATGGCTGTCACTGGTCAGTTGTTTGCTGGGACACTGAGGAACATCAGAGACATGTGTTGACTCAATTTCTGACCAGGGTTTCCATCACATTAGTTGACTGCAGCTTGAGGGTGTGTTTCACTGTCATTCAATGTCAGGTGAAATGTAAGTTATCAGAAAAGCATTGAGGAGGAACATTCGAACAACAGATGAACCCCGTATATGACAGGAGAATATGAATACCTTTTATTTGATGGTGTTATTGGTACATCATCCCAAAGTGTGCATGTGTGTAAACATCAACAATAACATTTCATCAAGGCAGGCAGAATATTTATTGGTTCTAAAGTATTAATGGAAGTCTCCCATGATCCCTTTAATCGTGGTTGGTTTTGGAGCACAGGCAGATTAGATACAACCACTAACCTTGTCATGGCAGTGGTTGTTTCGTTTCGTTTCGTTTTCTGCCGCTTATCCGGGTCCGGGTCACGGGGGCAACAGCCTGAGCAGGGAGATCCAGACGCTCCTCTCCCCAGCCACTTCCACCAACTCCTCCAGGGGCACACCAAGACGTTCCCAAGCCAGCCGAGAGATATAATCTCTAGCGTATCCTCTTGGTCTGCCCCGGGGTCTCCT
>KV751356.1:2872333-2894953 GCA_001698575.1 Mola mola | reverse complement strand
ACCCCAGTGATGGGAGGGCCCAGCCCAAAGTCCTCCGGCTCTGCCTCTTCTTCAGAATGCGTGTTGGTGGGATTGAGGAGATCTTCGAAGTATTCCTTCCACCGCCGAACTATAGACTCAGTTGAGGTCAGCAACTCCCCTCCCACACCGAAGACCGTGTGGACGGGGTTCCGCTTTCCCCTCCTGAGTCGCCGAACAGTTTGCCAGAATTTCTTCGGCGCCGACTGGAAGTCTTGTTCCATGGCCTCACCAAACTCCTCCCACACCCGGGTTTTTGCCTCAGTGACCACCCGAGCCGCAGATCGCTTGGCCTGCCGGTAGCTGTCTGCTGCCTCGGGAGTCCCACAGGCCAACCATGACCTGTAAGTCTCCTTCTTCAGCTTGACGGCCCCTTTCACCTCTGGTGTCCACCAGCGGGTCCTGGGATTACCGCCACGACTAGCACCAGCGACCTTGCTACCACAGCTTCGAGCAGCCGCCTCGACAATGGCAGCGCGGAACATGGCCCACTCAGACTCCATGCTCCCCACTACCTCCGGGATGTGGTTGAAGCTCCTCCGGAGGTGGGAGTTGAAGACCATTTTCACAGGGTCCTCAGCCAGACGTTCCCAGCAGACCCTCACTATTCGCTTGGGCCTACCTGGTCTGTCCGGCTTCTTCCCCCGCCACCTGATCCAACTCACCACCAGGTGGTGATCAGTTGACAGCTCTGCTCCTCTCTTTACCCGAGTGTCCAGCACATACGGTCGCAGATCAGATGATACGACTACAAAGTCAATCATTGACTGTCGACCTAGGGTGTCCTGGTGCCAAGTGCACTTATGGACACTCTTATGGCTGAAC
Organism: Mola mola; assembly: GCA_001698575.1. Classification (NCBI taxonomy): domain Eukaryota; kingdom Metazoa; phylum Chordata; class Actinopteri; order Tetraodontiformes; family Molidae; genus Mola; species Mola mola. Next base: position 2,894,110 of record KV751356.1, on the reverse strand, counting down.
ATGGTGTTAGTTATGGACAAACTGTGACTAGCACAGAAATCCAATAACTGAACACCACTCGGGTTCAGATCGGGCAGTCCGTTCCTCCCAATCACACCCCTCCAGGTCTCGCTGTCATTGCCCACATGAGCGTTGAAGTCTCCCAGTAGGACGATGGAGTCCCCAGTAGGGGCACTCTCCAGTACCTTTTCCAAGGACTCCAAAAAGGGTGGGTACTCTGAACTGCTATTTGGCGCATAGGCACAAACCACAGTCAGGTCCCGTTCCCCAACCCGAAGGCGCAGGGAAGCAACCCTTTCGTCCACGGGGGTAAACTCCAACACATTGGCTGAGAGCCGGGGAGCTATTAATAAGCCCACGCCTGCTCTCCGCCTCCCACCTGGGACAACTCCAGCATAGAACAGAGTCCAACCCCTCTCAAGAAGACTGGTTCCAGAACCTGAACTGTGCGTTGAGGTTAGGCCGACTATATCTAGCCGGTATCTCTCAACCTCACGCGCAAGCTCAGGTTCCTTCCCCATCAGAGAGGTAACATTCCATGTTCCGATAGCCAGCTTCAGCAACCGGGGATCGGACCGCCAAGGCCCCTGCCTTTGACTGCCACCCGATCCACATAGCCCCGGACCTCTATGGTTCCTCCTGTGGGTGGTGGGCCCACATGAGGACGGGCCCATGTTTCCTTTTCGGGCTGAGCCCGACCGGACCCCATGGAAAAAGGCCCGGCCACCAGGCGCTCGCCTACGGACCCCTTCCCCAGGCCTGGCTCCAGGGCGGGGTCCCGGTATCCCTCCGGGCAGGGTACACAATTCCTTGTTATTATTCACCATTATAGAAGTCTTCAAACCGCACTTTGTCTGGCCCCTGACCTAAGACCAATTTGCCTTAGGTGACCCTACCAGGGGCAAACAGCCCCCGACAACAGAGCTCCTAGGATCATTAGGGCACCCAAACCTCTCCACCACGGTAGGGTGGCGGTTCCAGGAGGGGGGCAGTGGTTGTTTTACTACATATTTTTTGTGTTACATGTATTTCTTACGAGTTAGTAGTTATTATTCCTGTTTATTATCACAATTAATATTACTGTATATATCTACTCTGCCTCTGCTGTCCATATTGGGCCCAAATCTATTCAGAGTGACTCTTTTGGATGTTTGTAGTCTCAACAATTAGCTCTTACATATTGCACATCAAGGCTATCATTATACTTGTGTTCAGTTCAATACAAGCAAAACTGAAATGGCCTTAATCAGTTAATTCGATTTTACTGATGAAGGGTTTCGAATTGCAGCTTTGATTTTCTTTCTTTTTTTTTTTTTAAACTAAATTTCAGATCAGGAAACCCATTTACATTTGGTTGAGCCGGATGTTCAAAAACCTTAAATTATGCAACTGCCACATTTGACTATTGAGATTTAAATTTAGGAAGTGGCTGATATTGAGAAAACATACCGGTGGCTGGAGAAGACTGCTCTCAGGGACAGCACAGAGGCCCTGATCATGGCAGCACAAAAAACAGCTTGAACACAAGGTCGACAGAGGCCGGGTTCTATCACATCAGACAGGTCCCAAGGTGCAGACTGTGCGATGATATCCCATAGAGAGTGCAGCACATAACAGCAGAATGCAAGATGCAGACAGGTAAAGCATACTTGGAGAGTCATAACCAAGTTGTTGGCATAGTATACAACAACATCTGAGTATGGACTGGAAGTTCTAGGATGGAAGTGGACAACACTTCCAATGAAGATTGAGAACAATCGAGCTAAGATCCTGTGGGGCTTCCAGATACAGACCAATAAGTTGGTGATGGCTAATCAACCAGATATCATCGTGGTCAACAAACAGAAGGCAGTATTGGTAGATGTCGCAATCCCAAGTGATAGCAACATCAGTAAGAAGGAACATGAGAAGCTCAAGAAATACCAAAGGCTGAAAGAGGAGCTCGAAAGGATGTGGGGAGTAAAGACATCAGTGGTACTAGTGGTGATAAGAGCACTCAGGGCTGTAATCCCAAAGCTGGGAGAGTGGCTCCAACAAATCCCAGGAATAACACCTGAGATCTCTGTCCAGAAGAGCGCAATCCTAGGAACAGCTAAGATATTGTGCAGGACTCTCCACACACACACACACACTTGTATGTATAATGTTGCTAGATTACTAGTTTGTTTTTTGTTTTGTTTTGTTTTGTAAAGGCTTTTAGGAGTCTTGGACCTCTTAGCCAATTATTTAATTAAAATACAGGTTCTCTTACCTAAAAGATAGAGCGGTGCAGGTAGCCCAAAGGATAGAGACTGGAGCAAGTGGCAGTTAAACAATGATTTATTATACCCCAATAAGCACAAAAAATATCTATCCTTCTAAAATACTCAATAAGAATAGCGTAAGGGTAAAAAAAATAAACTGAGATAAAAAATATTTTACCCAGGCAATAAAAAATTGTCACCGCCGCGACTCGAATGGATTAAGTCAAAATTTTTCTCAAATCTTGTAAAATTCTTGTCCACGGCAATCCAGCCATGCCTGCAACGTTGCTATCGTCCAGGTCTCTGGTCTCTGCCGAGGCGCTTGCTACTGCCAGATAGCCACAACTACCGGTGGGTTAACAGACCCTCTTCCTCGGCACATGGCTTCCTCCTCACGCAGTTTTACCGCGCCCGGTCATGATTACTCTTAGCAAGAGAGAAACGCCAGTATATGGGTACAGGTTACAATGGGAGCTAACGCCTCTATTGCGTTTACTGAACTTTTTATCTCTTGTGTTGAAAAGTTTTGTTGCACATATTGAGATTTTGAACTGTCTTCCACCGAAGAATGACAAGTCTGAAGTTTCATCTTCTGGCAAATCAGGTTTTGCTGTAAGTTAGCAAAATACTAGCACTGAGTCAAACGACACTGCTGGAGCTCAGCCTGGGGATATCTGTCAGAGTGACAGTAACAAAAAGAATCACAGCAAGGAGCAGGTCTTTCAACATAGCCCACAAACTACCTACTAGGGAAACTATTATGACAAGAATTAATCAACTGTAGGATGCTGGAAAATCTATGAAAGTGTGGCTGCTGGCACAAGCAATTGTTTTGCCCTTATTGGAGTCTCTGGACATCAGTAAGTAACCAGAACTACTTGAATGATAACAAATGAAAGCTGCACTTATTGGGCATGATAAAAAGAAAAGAAAAAAAAAAGGAAACAGTATCTGTATCTGTTCTATATTTGCACATCTGTTAATTAAGTGGATGTTATGGGCAATGCCAGGCCCACTGAAACATTTGTACTCAATTTAAGAGAACACTTAAACATTTGCTAAATTAAGCTGAGATGTTACAAAGTAGATGAAACTGATTCCTTCAACCAGGTTGTCATGCAATTCTTTATTCCAGCTGTATATGGATTTATGATTTATTATTGTTAGAATTAATATTTATTTCTTGCATCAATAAAATGATTTATACAGCCCAAAATCCCGAATTACAAATTGTCTCACTGGGCTTTCACAAACTGTAGAGATGTGATAAGCCTCTGCCCTTACTTAGACCCTCGAACTGGGTGAGGAAAAACTTTAAAAACCCTGAACAGGAAAAATAAGAAAAAAAAAAAACAAGAAAAGTTTAGGGGAACAGCTTTTCCTTTCAAGTTTGTGAGTTTTCTGTTTTAACTTACAAGTACTTAGATTATACCATGGAGCTAGTCTCTTGAGCTTTTTTGTTTTCTTTTAAACTGGGGCAATAGAATCGAATGAAGCACGTAGAGAGCAGGCAGTGCTATCGTTGAGGTGATCAAGCTGGGAGGGGCTAAAATTTACATATGACTCCTCTGTTATTTTGGGATATGGCACTGAAATTATTGCAGAGGGAATAATTTCTTTAAAATTTTCAACAGTGTCCTCAGATATGGATGTGCTACAATAACTAGTGACTCTTGGTGAATAGTTAATGAACAAAAATTCAAACGTTATACGATAATGATCTGATAAAAGCAGATTTTGCACAGAGACTTTTAAGTGCTCAATTTCAATGCCATATATCAGAACAAGATCAAAGGTGTGATTAAAAGTGTGTGTTGATACTTGTACACACTGACAGAACCCAAATGAATCTAACAGTGAGAGAAATGCAGTACGTTGCAGAGGCGTGTCAACCATGACAGCCTTACAACATCCAGAGCCTTCAGGAGCTCGGGACAGATCTCATCAACGTTTCAACGTCTACATGGATATTAAAGTCCCCTACAGCAATAACTTTATCTGTTTTAAGGACCAAAGCTGACAGAAACTCTGAAAATTCATATAAGAATTCATTTTATAAGAGACTTATTGGTAATTACATTTTGAGTTGCAAAGGAAAGAAACATTTGTTCGGGTACCTGGCAAGTCACAAAAAAAAAACTGAAGGCATCAGTAAAATGTTAAACTCGCAATGTATGTCTTTTTTTTTTACTTTTATTGTTATTTCTTTCTAATTTAGATTTCATATTTTCTATTTAAATAAGAATGTATATCACATCTTCTTATGAAAGTTCTCTTTGTATAACCTACAGTATAGTGAGTTTTTTCAAATTTTATGAACAGTCCAGTGTTTTTTATCCAAAATAACCATTTCCTGTGAATTCCAGTGAGGGAGAAGATTGGCTAGACTACATCTACATGTTCAATACGATTACAGATTCATTTTTCATATGAATTGCTCCTAATCTGTGCGACTGCTCTGTTCAACATTAATTGGCTCATTAAATCACTTCCAGCCGGCTGACACCAGTGTGAGATTAATAAGGTCCAGGTCTGTTGTGTGGAAAGGGCTTCACAGCTTCAGTGCAGCTGCAGTTTGGCTATCACAGAGGGTCATGAGACAGATGAGAAACGCATGTAAAAACGTCTCCAAATTAAACAGACTTTAAGGCCCACTCACACACTTCTATTCATCACAAGTAAGAGGCACTAAAGGGTGAGGTCAGAGAATATTGTTCTTTTTGGCAAACAAATCCCGGGTCCATTCTTAAAATAGCCAGTAAAGCAAGAAAGTCAGTCTACAAGGAAGCCAGAGTAGCTGCTTTATTAATCATTTGGTCTTCACTTCAATCACACAAGCACCCCTGATTGCTTTTGTTTCCACCCACAGAAAATTAATAAAAGCCTAAGAGTAATAACACTGCATTACAACACTGCACATGGCAAGCAAGAGGTTTGGAGACAAATGCTTCATCATCTTAAAGTGCAACACTTTCCATGCAGAGAATACAACAGTCATATCGTGATCCTCATACCCAACTATCTGTCAGTACTGGGCTTTTAAATTACATTTTGAAGATTGGTTTTATTATATTATTTAGCGTTTGACAATTGAAACACTATCATTTATTCAGCTTGAGAACATACATTAGATTGACTTGTAAATCCAAAGTTTGTTTTCTGACTGAACTACCTCTTCTCTACAACATTCCTGTAAAACGCCCATATTGTCACTAATGCTGCACCCCCACCATTATGTCCACCCACCTCATGCTCCATTTTCCCATCGCATGTGAAGAAGATCCTGGCTTACTTAACCTCCTTTGTTTGGGGAAGGAACTTACCTGCAACCCAGAGAGAGCAATCCACTGATTTTCCAACAGAGAACCATGGCCCCCAATGTTTACATTAATCTTATTCTATGCTCTTCTCATGCTGCAAATCGCCCCAGAGTGTGGAGGTCATGGGCTGATGAAGCCAAGGGATCAGCTGCAAAAAGAAGAGACGCAATTCAGTTTGGAAAACTGGATACACACCTTGTGATCCTGACTATGGACAAACAGGATTAGAGACAAGGAGAGTCCATCTAACCACTCCATCCAACACCAACTAAAAATGTGTTTGCACCGTGAATGCAGGTTTTACCAGAGGGCATTAGACATCTCTTATAAGACCAAGTAGTGTGCATTATGAATGTGCATTCATAAGATGACAATATAAAAACCAGTACAGCAGTTTTTAAAACTATGGAACAGTGGCCGAATAAAGAATTGCTTCTTGGGAAAGAAACAAAGTGGTCATTCCATCTGGAATACAAACAAGATGCTATTGTCCACCAGTGATGAACAGGTGACTGCCGACACTGCAAAATGTCTGGTGAGACTGTGAAACAAAGTGGAACCATACAAACACATAATAATAACCAATCTGTTTATTGTGATATTAAATTTGCATATTTCCATATCAGATACTGTTTTACAAAACAAAACCATCCAGCCAAAGGACTGCAACATTAAACATCCACATGTTTTTTGTTAATGTATACTTAGCGCAAAAAGTAGGAAATTTGTGATCGGTCGATTATTTCTTTGTTGTAACAATGCTTCTTGGCAATAAATCTCATATCGTTGGAAAGCTGGTTCATTTCCCTTTTAAATGGTGCCACATTTGTAAGGAAAATGCATTTGTGGGATGATGAGCAGAGTTGAGTATGTGGGTTGCGCCCATGAAAAACTTGCCAAATCCTCTCTGCAATGATTGAACTCTGAAGAAACAAGACATATTGGCAATTTAACAATTTATTCATTTAACAAACAGGGACCTCGATAGCATGGGAAAGAACCATACACAGTCACAACAGCCTGGCACCTGCAATGGGATGCCATCCCACAGTAGTGTGCGACCAAGCTGGTGACCAGCATGAGGAGGTGCCAGACTTCAATCATCCAATGCAATAAACGACACCAAACAAGATCCAATAGCAGAATAAGCTGTTTGGCACTGGCAGAGAAGATTTGGCAAGTTTTTCACGGGTGCAACCCACTTACTCAACTCTGCTATTCATCCCACACATGCAATTTCCTTACAAATGTGGCACCCTTTAAAATGGAAATAAACAGGCTTTCCAAGGGTGTAAGATTTATTGCCAAGATGCATTTTTAAAACAAAGAAATAATCAGGCAAACACAAACTTCCTTACTTTTTGTACTAAGTTTATAAACATTTTTGAAAAAAGTCATTAAGAAATTGTTTAGAACTTAATGTCACGTGGGTGATTTTAAAATCTTCCTTGTGTGGTTCATTAGTCCTGCACACTGCACATACAGTATTTTTAGCAAACACAACAGACAACGCAGAGTTTTTTATATCAACATTTTCATAATGCTTAAACTATCATCAAACCACACATCCTGATGCAGGAAGTAAAAGTGTGAAAGTGTGACTGCATGTTCCATTTAAAAATTTGATACAAGGGTTGTCTTACTTGGGAAATAATTATGACACAGTCATATGAGTGATAAATGTAAAACAGAACATTTTAAATATTTTATATAATATAAAGATTTTTTTTTGTTTTTAGTTCATTGAATATCAAATCAAATCAAATCAATTTTTTATACATATAGCCCAAAATCAAAATGTACATGTTATCTCACTGGGCTTTCACAAACTGACCGAACCAGTTGAGGAAAAACTTTAAAAACCCTAAACAGAGAAAATAAGAAACCTCAGGAAGAACCACAGAAGAGGGATCTCTGTTCCTGGGACGGACAGAGGAGCAATAGATGTCACTTGTAGTCACTTGTACAGAACACAAGCAGGCAAATATTAGCAGTTGGGTTCATGGAAATATACTGTTACTGTTGCTAAATCTCCACATTGTAGGAGACGAAGAGGTGAAATAACGTAAAAGAGCTCTAGTCACACACCAAAAGAACAAAGATGATTCACACTTGTATTTGTTACTTGCCACTTGTATCACACAACACATATGGCAAATTTGTTAACGACAGCCCTAATAAACGAACACGTTGTGCACAAATATCTCAATCAGCCACCATCCTCACTATTGCAAGCTAAGATCCATATATAAATGGGGACAGTGTCCCTGGAGAAACAATAAGGGGATGGAAGTCAGGTTCAGTGAAGGGTTGGATAATTTTAAAATAGAAATTGTAAAGATAAATGAAGAAATCATAAATAAAAAGATAAATAAATCATTAGAGGTTTGGAGACATACCTATACGTAGGAGCTAAGTTAGAAAGATGCAAACATCTCTTGGAACTGTTTCTCTGAAAACTGATTTTTATTCCCAAAATTTTGATGAATAAATAGCATCTATCAGCCACTGAATCTGCAAGGGCGGGGCAGCATGCCTCCATCTTAGTAACAAAGCAGCCCTGCCCAACAGAGAGATGAAAGATAGCACACACAATCTGACTGGAATCATCCTCTCTAGTGGTGCCAAAATGGACACCCAGAGGGCTGGGTTCTATGTCAACATTTAGGATTATGGATAGTGTTTGGAAAACATCCCTCTAGTATTCCTCTAGGCTCAAACACAAGCGGAAAACATGGATTAGTCACAGCTGGGCTTCACTTCTGGATAAATACAACATAGTTTAGGCTTTGGACTTGTGGGCACACAAACTCAAAGTGTATAGACAGTGATGGGCACAGGGGGATGTTAAATTGAGAAGTTTAGTGAACCCCAAAACATCATCTGACAATACGTGGTTTAAATCCAATAGGTGTTTTTGATCCCATTGTGAGGATGGGGTACCTTATATTAAGCAGCTGCTGAAATATTTTCTTTTTAACAGTGATGGTGTCTTCTGAAGGCCACACACTCTGACAAGAGATTAATATGAGAGTGATCTACTGTGACAAGAGGTAATTTAGACAACTAAAAACCATATGTAAACCAGCTTTACATGGTGAAGGTAATGAAATCTATCTAAAAAGATTCCCCTCATGTAGCATGTGTGCATCATCAGCCTACTGCTTGCTGGCAGCCAAAGGTCTAATCAGCTTGATTTGCAGCGTGTGACATGAGAAGCAACAATTCCGTCCGTGTATATCTTCACCTTTCCTTTCATGGCCTCATAAATGCATCATCTCAAAGCGTGTCCTGTTCAAGTTGATTTGATTGAGTTGTTTTATAAAATTAAATGCTTTTAAAATTAGAATGAAGGGTAATAAAAGATATTAATGTAATTTTTATAACACAACAAAGTCTAATGCAACCGCTGGGTTTTGACTCATTTGATCATCCACCAATGTCATCAACATAAAGCCAGCCTAGATGTGGGAGAACGCACATTTGTGCTGTATCGAGCTGCAGGTCTAAACTAATGGTGTGGAGTTGCTGGTGCTGCAGCACGGCGATTGGACGTGCCTCCTTAAACCTGCTTTAATAATAAGGCTTCCTTAGTCTCAAGGAGCAGAGTGTAAAATCCAAAGTGACTCGAATACGTTAAGTAATACGCTACTGCCTTTTTATAGAATGGAACACCTCTTGTCGGCATGGTAACTGGCCACTGTAATCGGCTCCCTGGAATCTGCAATTTCTGCTCACCTTTGCTGTCTTGTGCACGTGCTTCCAGATCATCAAGGTGGTGATAGAGAGGTTAACAAATAAGACTTTGGCTGTAAACAAAGCTATTCAACACATATTCCGCACAAATGTAATTTTCCCCATTGTTAAGAAGCTTCTCCTGCATCCTCTCTATCAGCAGCTCCATGCTGTTTACATGCACATTTAGTATTTGGCCTGCTTGTCTGCTGGCATCAGCTGTAAACTTCCTGGGGAGTAGTCTTCTTATCAACCTGTGACACGTTTTTTTTTTTCCTCCTTGGTATGGAACACAACCTAAAAGTGTCCCAAATTCCATGTGTTGCTCTCAGATGTGACACCAATCTGATGTGTTTTATTATTATTATTTTTACAGGTCACCAGGTTCTGTTCCATGCTGCTCCAAGAATCCAACATTACTTGGTGGTGCTCAAAATTTATCCAGCCAACACTTGAAATAAGTAGGTAAGTAAGATTTAGCAACCAAAGATATTACATAACTTGATTAAGCTTGATTTAATCAGCCCCCCCTGCCCACCTTCCTTTCAAAGGATTCACAGGAAACTCTGCACTCTGCTGAGAGACGACCCAATCAAAGCTCTCACCATCCCTGCAATCCCATCTGCAGCAACAACTCAGTTTCCCTGTTTACCTCAGGGAAGGTTACAGACTTCAGACTCCATTTACGAGTCATAATTTGGAAACAAGAAAGTTTTGACTTACTTTTACTGTTCTTTATTTTTTTTACTTTTACTCTAGTAAATGAGTTCATGTTATTGTCCTAAAAAAAAGATGGACAACACATTGTACAAAAAGAATGCTAAAATATCCAGTATGATAGAAGCGCTGGCATCTCCTGCTGGTGACATCATTTCGAACCAGAGTCTGCGCAGCAGTGACCATCTTTGGAAAAAAAAAAATTATTTGAAAAGTACTTTGAGTTTAAATTGGCCTTAGTCCAACCTAATATTACTGAGTAGGGGTTTATGATCTACAGTGTACTGCAGCCGGCCACCGGAGGGCAATCTAGATGGGTTTGCTTCACTTTTTTCAAACCATCCATCTTTATATCCATTCAGTGGTTCATGTTTGCTTAAATGTGAGTCAGGTAAGATGATTTGATGTAAACTGTCCAATAGTTTCACCACTTTTCAAAAACATACATGTATGCAGTATTTTAAACTGAAAAGTATGTTTGCACATGCATAACAGGTTGGGCCGTGTTAATGGTCCTTCAGCCTACTGTACATCAGTGTGCTAATGTCGATGTGTGGAGAGTTAGGTATTGGTGTTTTATTTCATTAAATCCAAAAATGTAGGCAATAATACTTCTTAAACTAGGGAAAATGTATTACGTTTCCAAACGTGTATACAAATATACCATATTAACTATGGACATGACATAAACATGTTCCTGTGTTCGTGCAAAGTAATCGACTAAGGGCTGGGCTAAAGGCCAATTCAAGACCACCAATGCCTGATTTATTTTAAAGTTAGCGTTTGATTTGCGCATCAGTCATAGTAGATGTCACTTTCTTTAGGATGTCAGTAAACGGATATCTCTTTCTTCACTTGCCTCTTCATTAATACCTTTTCAGACATTTTAACTGTGAATGAGGAGCTGCAGCAGCAGTTGACGATTGTTGAGCTTTTACACTCCTGTGATAGCTGGAGTCATTTGGATTTTAGCGGCGACAACGTCGTCACAGTCGGTAAAACTCACTGCCGATCATCCAGGAGACATCAAAGGCAGACCAGAATGGTGTTGCGAAGCTTCTTACTATCGTTCAGACTCTGCTGATTTGGATGGGAGAGAAAAGGACTGCACTGACTTTTATCAGCACCTCTTCCATTCTGGTAAACAAAGGTCGAATTTGTTATCAGTTTGATTTGAATTTAGAAGTTTATCTACATTTCTTCATGAATAAAAAGTAAATGTTTTAAAACTAGTAAAATAGAAGACAGCACTCCACCAGCAAACCTCCACCAACGCAGCTAAATTCCCTAAACCTATAATGCTTTTGCATATAATTATTAGAGCCCGACCATTAGGGAATATTTAGGACTGATATTGATACTAACATTAGAGAGCAAAAAGTTTCAATATCCATAAAATCGACAATGTATGCAATCATTCGCACTAATCCGTCAAATTAAGTTATCAAACATTTGTAACTAATATGTAACGGAGGCAGAATATTTTACTTATTAACAATGAACTTTTATTGTCTTAGATGAAATCAGTACACTGAAACAGTGACCTTCACTGTATATTTGATAATTACAAATCACCCTAAGGATAATTTTCTGCATTGCCTAGTTTAAAACCATTTTTTTATATATACATGCCAATATTCATAACGTATATGCCATACTTAGTGACCCATATAGCTGTGATGTGTGATATATCGGCCAATCAATATACCGGTCGGGTTCTAATAGGGCTCCTTTGGTGACCTTGACCTTTTACCATTTAAGGTCAGATTTTTTTTTTTTCCGTGAGTGCATATTTCCGCATTCTACCATTCTGATGTATTTTTGTTTTGGAAATTCCTAAATATGAAGGACTTTTTTTATGTTATTTTGTTGCTTTTTTTTCATTTTTTGTATTCTTTTAGGTCATGCTCATTTGGTGAAAAAAGAGAACATTGGCACCACCTGTTGTGTGATACATGAACCACGGAGCCAGCTGGGTCCAGATATATGATGGACCCTGGAATTAGTTACAAAATGACACAATTTACACTTCTGTGTGTCAATTCCTTGGAAATCTTGGAGGTCCAATTGTATTTGAACTTCCAGTGACCTTTATCTTTGACTTTGAAAGCCCCAAAGTAAATAATCGGTAGTCAGTGCTGTCAGCTACAACATGACCTGTATATGGACCTGGATGGTCTATTTCAATTCTGTCTGGAGATATGGCCATAAAACTTGCTTTTTGACCTTTCGTGACCTTGGCCTTTGACCACGAAAATCTAATCAGCTGTTGGACGGGCAAAGATACAGGTAAATGAAACTGTAATTACAGCAGGTGGGACCAAAACTGGTCTCACTACCCTGCACTTGCCTTACAAAAAGCAGAGAAGCTATTTTAACGTGTCTGTAGCTACAGCAAACAAGACTGACAAGGTGGCTGTCTTAAAAGTATACGTGATAGCAAGAAGATCAAGTCCAGCACTACAACTGGCAGAAAGAAAGAGGGGAAAATGTTGAAAATCATTTCAGAAATGACAGTTATTAAGACCATGGTCGACTGGCTGTGAGAAAACTAATCAGCTGTACTGCTGGAGCTGCCTGCTTTTTTTTTTTTTTTTTTTAACCTGTAATCTACCTAAACTAGTACTGGATTGTTAGCCTTTAATAATTTTTCCAAATGCACGGTGATGACATATTAAAGTATCAGTACATGTTAAAATGCAATAGCTCAATACAAGTTTAAATATTCTCATACAGGGGGGAATAAATTACTTGTTCTGCTATTATTGTGTGATTGCTGCCGTCTACTGCGCTTAGAATGCAACAACTACATTTCCGGGACACCTGCTGGTCTTACCCAGCTACTCTTTGGCAGCCTGCCATTTATCTTTGTATCAATTTGTGAAATCTTTGGCATAGTTGCTGCTGTTTCAGTGTGTTTGGCTAAATTTTGGTTATACTGCAGTCTTAGTCCTTATGGTTAAGGGTCAATACCGCTTAACTTTGTCAATCAGGAACAACTATTCACTTAGAAACTTCCAGAAAGATGTTTGAACCTGTTCATCACTTTTTTGCAGTATGTCTGTATTGTCTCTTTCTACTTTTTGTTTTGTAGCATTAAGAATAACTGATATTTTGATACGTAATCTTAAAGCTTTGCTTCCACAGAGCATGCCTGTACCACTTTCTGATTGATGGAGTCAGACATTAAGTCAGACACAGGAGCAGCAGAGAATTCTGACAAATTTCAAAATAAAATAACCTGTGCAGACTTTTGCAAAAGCAAGAAATTCAAGGGTGAATGAAATGAAATAAATGAAAGTGAAATATAGCGAAAAAAGTAAAAATAGAATTGAGTTGAATTTATTGTCATTGCATATAACAGCAAAACACGGGAGCATCTCATTGACCTGTAGTAAAAAAAAAAAAAAAAGTAAAAAAAACATACCACAAGTTTGTCTACAATAAATAAATACAAGACAAAGTGCAGAGTGTGCACATGACTGTAGTGCAAGTGTAAATAAGTTCATGTCTGCTGATGTTTCCAATGTTCATGACAGTAGTTGTGGTGAGGCGTTTGCAAGTTTTGTTTAGTAGCCTGATTGCTTGGGGGAAAAAACTGTTCAGCATCCAAGTGGACCGTGACCGGCTGGATCTGTATCTTTTTCCTGAGGGCAGGAGGTTGAACAGGGGGTGGCCTGGGTGGGAGTGATTTCTGATGATGTTTGGCTCGGCACAGGCTGCAGGAGGTACTGACAGTAGTGATATCTGGCTGAGGGGCTCCAATGATCTCCCCAGCAGATTGTCTTACCCTTTGGAGTGCTAACCTCTCTGCCTTTATGCAGCTTGTGAACCACACAGACCCAGTAAATTAGCATGCTCTTGATTCGTGTAGGAGACATGCTCTACTGCCTCTCCATTTATATGGAGAGGAAAGTGGATGCGGTGTTCTGTCTTCCGAAAGTCCACAATCAACTTTCTGGCATTTTAAATATTGAGGGCTAGATTGTGGCTGCGTTACCATGCTGCCAGTTCAAGTACTTCCTTCCTGTATTCATCATTGTTAGAGATGAGGTCAAGCACCGTGGTATATGCAAATTTTATGATGTGGTTGAACGGATTGCAGGGGGCACAGTCATGTGAAAAGGGTGTATACTAGAGGACTGAGCCCACGGTCTTGTAGGGCACCGGTGTTTATGGTAACATTGGATAACACGTGTGTCAAAAAGTCCAGCACCCACCGTCATGGTGAGGTGTTGATTAAAATTTTGTTGGGCAGACTTGTGTTGAAGGCAGAACTATAATCAATAAAGATCATTCTTATGTGGGTGTTTTTCTGCTCCAGGTTTTCTAGAACTAGTCTGCATATCCTTTAAGGGCATGGCCCATCTTTTCATCTGGTCCCGCTAATTTCCTGGGGTTGATGTTTCGTAGGCAGAGGCTTTGTGAATGCTCCGGGTGGTTGCTGATGATTATTATTTTGCCTGTCAAACCGAGCATAGTAGTGGTTCAGTTCTTTGGTTAGGCTGCCACTGCTGTTAGAGAGTGAATGTGTAGGCAATATCCCTGGTTTGATTAGTGACCATACATCACGTGTTTTATGGTTTTATGGAGGTGACATTGTCAACACAGTAATTGAAGTAGTCCATGACTGTTGTACTCCTCTGGTGTTGTTCTATGATCAACATGAGCACCCCTGCCTGCAATGTCCCAGTTTGTGGTTTTGAAGCAGTCCAGGAGCTGAGAAACTGCATCTTCAGGCCAGAATCTTACAGACTTGGTTGTTGGGGCAGTGGTTTAAATTTTTTAATCAAACACTGTGGATGAGGGACCAATGAGATAGACACTTTAAAAGACCATGGAAATATGGCTTGATTGTAATTGCTTTATACTGCATATTAATTTTGGAAGTTACAGTCTCCTTATCACTCCATACTGATGTGATGTTTAATCTCCCCAACATTTTTTGCTTTTTTTTTAAGAAGTGAAAGAAGAGGGCTTGACTAATTTGTGCAAAGTGAAACAACCACAGCTGTTTATTCACCCCAATTCATTGCTTGGGAGGGACTGCGGCTGCGTCACTTCCTGTTGTCCGTGTCTGGTCGTCTTGCAGCGCCTTGTTAACTATCTGGAGGATTTTTAACGACATTAATTGTTTAACTGCGGTGTACTAAAAGTGTACACCCTTGTACTTAAGCAACATTCAGCCCTCTCTCATTTGTCTTACAACCGTTCTGTGTCACGCTAACCAACTCAGGTAGTGAACTGTTCGAAGGAAGCATAGTCCTAAGCAGAAGGCCACGGTTCACCACCCACCCGTTCACGTTTCCAACAGATTCTCCCCCCTCAGTGACGCACCCACTGAGAAACCAACTCTGGAAATTGGCAGCTCTATTTTGCGAAACGTGAAATTTTCCACACCAGCGGCCATAGTCAAATGTATTCCCGGGGTCAGAGGGGGCGACGTGGAATCAAATTTATAGCTGCTGGCAAAAATAAACGTAAATACAGTAAGATTGTAATTCATGTCGGCGGTAATGACGTTCGGCTACGCCAGTCGGAAGTCACTAAAGTTAATGTTGAGTCGGTGTGTGCTTTTGCCAAAACACTGTCGGACTCCGTAGTTTTCTCTGGTCCCCTGCCTAACCTGACCAGTGACGATATGTTTAGCCGCATGTCGTCGTTCAACCGCTGGCTGTCGAGGTGGTGTCCAGCAAACGACGTGGGTTTCATTGATAATTGGCAAACTTTCTGGGGAAGACATGGTCTAATGAGGAGAGACGGCATCCATCCTACTTGGGATGGAGCTGCTCTCATTTCTAGAAATATGGCCAGATTTATTAGTCAGCCAAATTGACAATTCAGAGTTGAGGCCAGGAAGCAGAGTTGCAGTCTTACACGCTTCTCTGCGCTTCCTTTAGAGTCATCCACCTACAACCCCGTAGAGACTGTGTCTGTCCCCCGTCCACATAAATTCACTAAATTCACTAAATCAAATAACCAAGAGTTCTCATACGAACTTAATAAAAATCAACACCACTAATGAGGCAGTTTACAAAGTAAAGAGACTTAAATGTGGACTCTTGAATCCCTATCATCTAAAGGTGTATTAATAAATGAGCTTATATCAGATAATAATATTGATATATTCTGCCTTGCTGAAACTTGGCTGTGCCAAGATGAATACGTAAGTCTTAATAAATCCACTCCTCCCAGTTACTTTAACACACACACACATTCCCAGAGACACTGGCAGAGGTGGTGGAGTTGCAGCCATTTTCAATTCTGCCCTATTAATAAACCCTAAGCCCAAACAAAAATTTAGTTCATTTGAAAATCTCATTCTTAGCATTTCCGATCCAACCATGAAAACTCCAATTATGTTTGTTATAGTGTATCGAGCACCTGGACCCTACACTGAATTTTTATCTGAATTTTCAGAGTTTCTCTCAGCTTTGGTCCTCAAAACAGATAAAGTCATTATTGTAGGTGACTTTAATATCCATGTAGACATTGAAAACGACAGCCTTGGTACGGCATTTCTCTCACTATTAGATTAATTCGGCTTCTGTCAGTGTGTACAAGAATCAACACACACTTTTAATCACACCCTTGATCTTGTTCTGACATATGGCATTGAAATTGAGCATTTAAATGTCTCTGCGCAAAATCTGCTTTTATCAGATCATTATCTTCTAACATTTGAATTTCTGCTCATCAACTATAAACCAAGAGTCACTAGTTATTATAGCAGATGCATATCTGAGGACACTGTTGAAAATTTTAAAGAAATGATTCCCTCTGCATTAATTTCAGTGCCATATCCCAAAATAACAGAGGAGTCATATCTTAAATTTAGCCCCTCCCAGCTTGATCACCTTGCCGATTTCACCACCTCTCTACGTGCTTCACTCGATTCCATTGCCCCAGTTAAAAAGAAAACAAAACCAGTAAAGAGACTAGCTCCGTGGTATAATCTTAACACTCGCAAGTTAAAACAGAAAACTCATAAACTTGAAAAGAAATGGCGTTCCACTAAACTGGAAGAGCCACACATGGCCTGGCAGGATAGCCTTAAAGTATACAGGAAGGCCCTTCGCCGAGCAAGAAAAGACTACTATTCAGCGTTGATAGAAGAAAACAAGAATAAGCCCAGGATCCTTTTCAGCACTGTAGCCAGGCTGACTGAGAGCCATCATTCTATTGAACCATGCATTCCTAGAGCCCTCACCTGTAATGATTTTATGAACTTCTTCAATAATAAAATTAGACTTATCAGAGAAAATATCCTACACTCCACAGATTCCAGTTCAGCAACAGGAATTATAGAGGCTGTTATTAGTCCTGATGTGTGTTTGGAAAGCTTCCATCCAATTGACCTTAAGGAACTAACGACAACATTATCTTCATCTAAATCATCAACCTGTATACTAGACCCCATACCTACTAGGTTGCTCAAAGAGGTTTTACCCCTAATTAGAAATCCACTACTAAACATTATCAATCTATCCCTTGTAACAGGTTATGTGCCCCAGTCATTTAAAGTAGCTGTAATTAAACCGCTCCTAAAAAAACCTACCCTAGACCCAGAAGTTTTAGCCAACTATAGACCAATATCCAACCTCCCCTTTCTTTCAAAGATTCTAGAGAAAGCAGTAGCGAAACAACTATGTGGCTTTCTTAAAAGTTACAAATGACCTCTTCACTGCATCTGATGCGGGACTTATCTCTATACTAGTCTTATTAGATCTTAGTGCAGCTTTTGACACTATCGATCATCACATCTTACTACAGAGGATGGAACACCAAATTGGCATTAAAGGATCTGCTCTAAGATGGTTTAAGTCCTACCTATCTGATAGATATAATTTTGTTCATGTTAATGATGAATCATCAAGATATGACAAGGTTAGTCATGGAGTCCCACAAGGTTCTGTGCTTGGACCATTACTATTCACTCTATATGTGCTTCCTGTAGGTAAAATTATTAGAAAGCAGATTTAGATTTTAGAAAGATTTTAAAAACTCTTCAGTTAATCCAAAATGCAGCAGCGCTTGTACTGACTAGAACTAATATCAGAGACCATATTTCCCCCGTACTGGCTTCTCTGCACTGACTCCCAGTTAAATTCAGAATGGAATTTAAAATCCTTGTCCTCACCTACAAAGCTATTCATGGTCAGTCACCATCTTATCTTAAAGAGCTCATAGTACCCTATCGCCCATCCAGAACCTTAGGCTCCCAGGATGCAGGATTATTGGTGATCCCAAGAATCTCCAAAAGTAGAATGGGAGGCAGAGCTTTCAGCTATCAAGCTCCTCTCCTGTGGAACAGAGTGCACCTGCGTCTGGATCACTAGACTTCCCATACATCCGGATTTATAGAATCCACAGACTCTGGGAACTGTTATTATCATGTTGTTGTGTTCTGTACAAGTGACATCTATTGCACGCCTGTCCATCGTAGGAAGAAGGATCCTTCCTCTGTCGTTCTTCCTGAGGTTTCTTATTCTCCCTGTTTAGGGTTTTTTTTAATTTTTCCTCACCCGCTTCGAGGGTCTAAGGGCAGATGATGTCACATCTGTACAGTTTGTTAAAGCCCATTGAGATAATGTGTAAATTGTGATTTTGGGCTATACAAATAAAATCAGATTTGATTTGATTTGAAAGGCACCGAGAGCTGCACTGGGCTTTGAAGACAATTTGACATAGTTGCCAAGTGTAAGAAGTGTAAATTATGAGGTCTTGTGATACAAATAGGGCAAAAAGGAAAATGTATCATTTAACTTCCATTTAATGATTTTTCTTTTAACTGGAATTTTATCAATCTAGTCAAATAACATTTTGGATATATTTAAGAGCCAAATGATTAAATCATTCAAGGTAGTTGAAAACTAAAGTGGAAGTCAATGGCTAGGCTAGTGGAAGTCTACTGCTCTATGGGCTACACAAGATGGAGGCTATGTGAAAGATCTAGGTCATTTTATAGGTGGGAAGTCAAACATGTGTGCCTTCATGCATCACCGAGCAGCTTTCATGTGAATGACCAGGCCTGACTCTGACAATGTATCCAGATTTCCCTTGATAGATCCATAAGTTAGTTTCAACAGATGTTTGAGTCACATCCTTCAAATACAAAGTGCATCATGATTATTTTTATTCAATTCCACTTTGTACTTTTCTCTTATCAATAAAACATGTCTACCTTGGTGAAATGTATCTTTAGTCAGAACATCACCAGTGTCTGTGTCAAAGACATGCACAACTATCAATGAGATCATGGCAAGGACACTGGACAAACAGTTCCATCAGCACTCATAATGGAGACACCAACAAACACGTGAGCTAGCAATGTATGAATGAAAAATGTTCTTTCATAACAATCAGATGAGAATTTGAGACTAAACTGACATGATCAGTTTAGTCTAAGTACTCCACCGTGTGATCCATCGTCTCTTCTCTCCCCAAAACTCAGTCATCTTTATTTGGGTGAAAGTGATGAGTCATTGGCTGTGATGTTATTTAACTCACCTTTACTGCTGTCCCTCACAGAGCATGCCATTGTGAGATTAAAACCCCAGAACGAGGTAAACATCTCAGAGATTAGCTCATGTTGGTCGGCAGGGGTGCACCGATAAGCAATGATGCATTTTAATTCTGCTCGTGTGATCATTAAGTAAGGAGACAGGCTTTGACAAGCTCCCTCTGATTACATGATTTGACATGCCAGGCAGTGAGCCGTTCATCCATGACACAGCATGATGACTGTGGACAGCTCTCAAAGAGCAGATGCTCAGAGAGGAACCTTGTGGAGCTGGGCATGCGTTAAAGGTCTTTCAACCCTGGTCATGTTTTATCTGATGGAAATAAGAAACAGTGTGTTGTATCCTGGCAACAAGTTAGTTGCCAGGTGACAGATGCAGAGGTCCTAAGACCAGACAATGCGTGCAATAATTCCACATGAATAAGACAAAGCAAAACATCAGTCACCTCCCGCAACATACAAACATTTCTTCGACCATCCTGCTTTGATTGTCTTCACCTTTAATGCAAACAATGCACATCTGTTGGCCATCAAGAACTTGCTTCTTCATCAGTGACAGCCACAGCAATAAACCAACTCAAGGCCACTGAGGTGACAGTAAAAGTCAGCTGCAGGGAAAAGGCATACCTTAAACAGCTTGCCTAATTGCCCCATGGAATCATCGTGTATATACACCAACAGTTTATCAGAGACGACAGGTCCGCCCGTAAATATGAAAATAGCCATAAGTGGTGGGATTATCAAACATGTTTGTGCCACAGCGCTGGGCCTTTCATGTGACTGCCATGGGCAGAGATAATGATCATTTCCAAGGCGCTTCAGCTGACAAATCCACCGCCACCATTAAAGGGCTTTCATTCTCCCCTGGAGATGTGCGAGGCATCTGTATACTTTTGCTTTGATGCAGTTGCCTCAGCAGGGGGCATCTTTTTACTGTGGTCTGTGTGGCTCAAAAGAACTAAATATTGAATGGTAAACTGTGTGCCATCTTACTGCTGTTGAAATACATGGAACATTAAAGAATAACATCCAGATTCTCCTATTCAACAAATGTATTTCTCAACTTTCGTTTGTTAACTCAGGCTTTCTGCTTCAGATTCTGTGTGTGTTCACATAAAAAGGGTGTTTTGTGGATCATTTGACTCTTCTTCTGCACAAAATTAACCGATCACATGCTGCCTTCTTCATGTATCATGAACTGGTTGTTATCATGGAGACCTGTGAAGATTATCAATAAAATACATTACAGCAAAAACCAACATTGTTGCTGCACGTGAAGCACAAGAAACAGTGTTAGAAAGTTGCTGATCATGAAAATGAATCAAGTCTTTCACCACTAAATTCACTCTCATGTCTTTGATTTCATTTCTAATGTGATGACCGCACGTAGCAAACTTTAAACTGATGCAGGAGATTCAAAGATTACACTGCATTTACGTCTGTACCATACTGTACAATTGAAATCATATATCAAAGTCGAAATGCCTTTATTGATTGAATATTATCTGTGATAAATGCCAGTGGAAAAATCTATTTTTATTAAGCAGCATTCTCTTATCTGCAGTAGCAGCAGTAACGGACTCAGCAGACGAAATGCATATTTACACTATTGTAGCTAATCAGACCTACGGTCCTTGTTTTAATGACTTTACTGTACGGTACGTAGTGTACTTTAACCTGTCAACATACAGCCACTGAATCGCAAGCAAGCCTCAGCTGTCAGTTATAAGCATCAGTCAATTTTTGAATCACTAACTGTCCAGGGGTGTACCGCACCTTTGCCTGATGATGCTGGGATAGGTTCCAGTCCGCGCCCCTGCACAGGATAAGCAGTAGAAAATGGATGAATGGATGGATTGCTCTAAAAGTCATCAGAAATAGAATCAAGACTGCCGAATCAGACTGTTCCAGTCCAATTCCAACTTAAAACTGGCCAAATATGACAAAGAACGGTCCAAATCATAACCTCACCAGGAGCCTGTGTGAAACTGTAAAACCATTACACAGATAATAAAAAACTCCTCATAAACATTCTGACTGCATAAATAGGCAATTGTTTGCTAACATGTAAGCTGTGTATTTACAGCTTGATCCTTTGCACCTAACTGGCAAAAAGATGCTGATGCAGCTTTAAATATACCCATCAAATCTAAACCAAAATAATTTCAGGAAAAATATAGAGTTAATGTTCAGTGGACAACTTCATTTTTTATTTAATTCTACAATTAAGATACCATTA
>KV751356.1:2848913-2872230 GCA_001698575.1 Mola mola | reverse complement strand
CAATTTGAAGCCATTTTTATTTTATTTTATTTTTTTTAATTACTTCAAACATGTAAAATAACAACAAAAACAGCCATAATATATTCCATCCGTAAACAATTAACCATGTTAATTTAGAGTGGGAAGAAGTATAAAGGCAGGTTTTTAGATCTCTCAGACATAAATCTGGAAGTGGATACTTGTTTCAGAATGCTCCAAGGACAAAAACATTGTTGTGATCGAAGAGTTCCACATCCATGTGCTGTGACGTTCATTCTGCCATCATCAGACCTTTGCTGCCACCCACTTGTCCTGTGTGGTAAAACAAAGACAATGGTTTTTCATAGATTATTACTGTGACTGCAACTCTATCGTGAATTGGTACATTTAATCAATGCAGATGTTAAATTGTGGATGAAAGAGGATGAAAACCAGCAGTATGTTAACACATACACAAAGTAGTTGGATGGAATTTCATTATCGGTGCTGACAGTCTGGATCATGTGTTACCATATACAGTAGGCTACTGTGCAAAAGTCTCACACCATTTATTTCTTTATTGTAATTTCAACTTTACAGGAAATATGTGTGCAGTACTTAAAACATTGAAAAAAAAATATGGTAAACATCTACAGACTAAAGTGAAGTATTTTGTGTGAGTTCTCCTTACACTCAGCATGTCTGGAATTCTGTTGGGCGAAAGAGATGAGATTTACTGCACCAATCCTCTTGTGTACCAGGTATATTCAAGACATATTTAAAGCTTTGGATTGATTGTTTGAACCATGTTTGGTTATTTTTTTGTGTGTAATCACCATTATATACACATGTTGTATGTGTTTATTGGAAACTTGTTAATATATAAGAAAATTAACTTTGCGTCACTTCATTCCATTCACAACAGCAGAGATCGCTGAATTTGTCGGACATAAAATCATAATTTTCCTTCAGTAAGGCCCCTCTCAAATGAACTCAGCAACAAGCTAGATACTCAAGATGTGGTGGTCAAGCTGTTATAAAGAAATTTGAAGAATCAGGAGAGGTCAAGTACAAAAGAGGAGTGAAAGGCCAAAAACGTTTCAAAATCTGATGAGCAGTTTCTCAGGTTCAGCATCTGGCAGCCTCATCAGGATACCAAGTTGACCTTCTACGGTCCGAAGAAGCTTGATCAGAAATGGTCTTTGTGGAAAGGCCAGAGCCTAAAAACCACTTTAACAGAACGAGAAGAGGGTGAAAAGTCTAAGATAAGTTAAAGCTTAGAGTTAGCAGTCATGGACTGACCTCCCCAGAGTCCAGATCTGCATACAGTATAACATAAGCAGAAAGGGATCACCTGAACTTACAAATAAACCTGGAGAAAGAAACAACAGACAGCCTAACTCTTAAGAACTCTGAAGTGCTGACAGAAGCCTGGTATAATAACCAGATTACTTAAAAGAAAAAAAAAAAAAAAACACTTCAAAACAGTCTTCCAAAAGAATCTCAAGGTGTGCTGAACACACTAAATACTGACTTTTGTCCAAAGATGCCATTTTTTCTGAAAATTTTGTTTTGTTTTTTGTGTACATTCTTCCTGTATTTTCAGGCCTGAAAAATACTGACAAAGTGATGTGATGCATGCCCAGCTATTTACGATGCATCATTTTAATACCCATCCAAATCATAGTTACATTCTACTATGGTGCCATTTTTGTTCTTATCTGACTGGCCATTGCAGTCTTTAATGTTAATGTATACAATGTTGTTGTTTGTATATGACATATTACACCTCAAATAACATGCCTCTTATAAGTTACACAGACCATTGAATAATGGCATACATTTTTTAACTACTCTTTGAGTTTTAGCCTTTTCGTTCCTTGCATAGGATCAGTACCTTTTTATGGATTGGAAATAATGTGTCTGTCATCTAGTGGACAAACTTGTGTGCTACAACTGCTGCTTTTTCATCCATTTGCACCTCATGCTTCTCCTCCTGCATATTTTCAGCTGTTGAAACCATTCAGCTATCAAAATATTTTACATTCTTATTTCTTTTTACCCCTAATTTTTATGGTGTTGCTGTGACCTGTAAATTTCTTTGATTATGAGTCTTTTATGTGACAAAATACATTAAAGACATTTTGAATAGATTTCAACTTCTACCTTTTCTAGTATGTTGCTAACCTAGTTCTAGTATGTTTCAGCTAACCTGCTGCCACTGTTACATAATGTACATTGTAGCTCATGACTTTCACATTTCTGCAATTCAGTAAATGCTTCCAGTAGTTTTATTGCAGCAATCTGCAACCAGATGCATTTTCACCAAGAAATGCAATTTTTCTGGTCTTTTAGAGATATCCCAAATGAAAACAGTATGAAGACAATATATTTAATGTTTGACCTCACCAGCTTCTCTCAAGGTAGGGCAACAGGCGACTGAGAAAGTTGTGGAATGTTTGAAAGCACCCGTTTGGAACATTTCACCGGTAAATCAGTTACCATTAACAGGATATATTTTCATGATATAATAGGGCTCAGTCATCCACAGGAAGATATGTTGTCCATTTGGTCAATTGACAGGTTTGACAGCTTGCGGCAGCTGTGGCTCAGATGATAAAAGCAGTCGTCCAGTGATAGGAAGGTACCTGGTTTGATCCCAGACCTGCCAATTAACATGTTTAAGTGTCCTTGAGCAAGACATTAAACCCCAAATTGTTCCTAATCCTGTGCCACCACTGTATGAACGTGTATGTGCGTGTGAATGCAAATCCTGTAGTATATAAATGCTTTGATTGGTCAACAATGACTAGAAAAGCGCTATATAAATACAGGAAATTTACATGGGCTCGGGAACACAGTTCTTTTATTTGTTTTACACAAGGACCTAGAAAAAAAAAACAACCTTATCTCCCAAGGATGCACCAGTATGGAAACTCAGGGTCGATACAGATCTTTAAAGTAACAAATTGGCCAATAACCAAGATCAATACCCTTTTCTGTAGAGGAAATCCTGTTTGAAAAATAACTGAATTTCTATTTCATTAAGTGCCACTCACACAACTCATCAAGGTTCTTTTGGATAAGTTTTCTAGATAGAAGACCCAGGATATCAAATTTTGGCTTTTGAAGACTGTCATTGGTGGACTGCAGAATGATAGCAGAAATCAGCTACAATACTGACCGCTTATTTCGGTCATTAAGTGTATTGTAGTACATAATAACACTACATGGACATGTTAAGGTCACAAAAGTGATTTTCATTGAATTGGGCCTTTAGGGTCATAGCCATGTGTCTGGTTGTCTTTTTAGCTAAACAAAAAGTAATCCAATGTGATCCATTTTGCCCCAAAAACTACAAATTATTAATGGCCGCTGGCATCTTTGAATACTGCCTTATTTACCAATACACTGACATCAATCAACCACATCCATATCGGCCAAAACTGACAATGAGTTATAAATCGGTGTATCCCTTAATCTCAGAACTAAACTTTCTGAAAAGGCTTGGATATCAACAACTGAGTCTGCATCACTATGTTAAAAATCATTGTGAGCAGCACTGAAAAAACTAATAGTGTACAACAATTACTGTAATTTTACCCGAGTCAACTTTATATTCCAGGTAGTCACAGAAATTAATTTCATACAAGACCTCATTATCTCACGATGAAAATTTGAACAATGGAGGCTCTTAAGTTTGCAAATCAACAATTGTTTCACTGTTACTCCAATAAGCTGCAGCAATTTTGATGAGTTTTTGATTACACTGATTGAAATCTGCAAATATTCCAAAGAAAAAGGACATCACTCAACATAAGCTCCCCTTTAATTGCTAATCGTGAGAAAAACAAAAAAACAAAAAAGGACATTCGGGTGTGATTTTGTACTCAGCAGAGAGAGTATTTAAACAGTGTTTTACTTTATGGTCAGTACAAAATGTCCTCCTCTCCTTGTTGACTGCAAGAGTTCAGTAAGTGCTCAGAAAACTTCCAGGTCTGCAGAGTTGTACACAACTGCTGTCTCTTCAATGCCCACAGCCGCTTCCTCCAGGCCTTCTTCTTCCTCTTCTGCAGCCTCCTCCAATGACTCCAAGGCCTCGTTGGTGTCGCCGGCGAAGGTCTCTCTGGAGACGTCATCGTGCTCCTGCAGGTTCAGCGTGCCGATGGCCTGCTTCATCTTTTTGGCCAACATGTGCCGCCTCCTCCTCTGGGCTGCCTTCTTGCTCTTGCACTCTTTCTCGTGTTCCTCTAAAAATATCTTCCTGACCTGGGCCTTGGTGATGCTGGGCGTGTTCTTCAGCAAGTTGAGGTACACACCACCAGGCGTCCGTCGCCTGCTGCCGTCAATGGTATACACACCGCCTGCTTCCTCCAGCGTGGCAGTCTCTCCAAGAAGTTCTATGGCTTTTTTCTTTCCTATCACTTTAACAACACGCTCTATCAGGTCTGTTTTAGGCTCTTGCAACCTGTGTGCTATCTCATCTGCCACCTTATCATCAGGGTCGTCCTCTGAGATCTCATACCGGCCCTTGATGTCCATCTCTGCCCTGGGGCCCAGCCTCTCCTTGACTGATCTTTTCCTCTTCCCATCACCCCCTGACCTCTCCTCTGTGTCCCTGCCCTTCATGTACTCCTCCAGCTGCGTGTCCAGCATGTTCACTTCTCCCTTGTTCTTCTCCTCCTCCATCTCCCTTTCTTTCTCCATAATCTTGCGAGCCAGGACATAATTATAAGTCTCCACGTTTCTGCTGGACATGCTAATTTCACCTTCCATGCCAAATATGCCCAGCTCTGCAGTTATGGCATCCTGGCACTGTTCCTGGACCACAGAGCCCCAAATGTTGTTCACCTTGCGGCCTCTCAGAGCGCAGGAGTTCGGCCTTCCCCGGATGGTGCAAGTGGGCTGCTGGGGAGCGTTGGACACTTTCTGGCGCTTCCGGCGCCAAGCAGCCGCCTCCTCGTCGGACGAATCACTGTCGCTGGAATCCGCCGTCTTAGAAGCGTTGCGGTAGGCGGCTGCAGAGGTCTGAGCGGCGGCTCTGCTGTGGAAGGACTGGCTGCTAAAAGCTGGAGGAACTTGAGGTGGAGGTTTTGCTGCTGACTCGGTTCCCATCTCAGTTTCCGAGCTGGACCCGGAGATCTCTCCATCCTCGAGGTGACCGTCCATTAGGTTTCCGCCATCCGCCATTTCTTGCCTAAAAGCCACAGCAAAGATAATGGCTGTTCAGTGCTATTTTTAAAGCATCAACTAAAGTTGGCCAGTCTTTAGCTACAACGGCTATTAGCAGCTAACGAGAAAACAGGACCTAACATTAACCCAAGCAGGGACTCAGAAGACTCCGTGTTCAAAAAGAAATACCTTCAAATGTGTGACACAGAAGTGGACTGCATGGAATAGTATTTTAGCTCTTCAGCCCACTGAGTACAACCGTGGCGATGCTGTTAATCAATCGGCAAAACTTGAGACACCAGTAAGAAAATTCGCGCTATGGGTAAACCGCACTTCCGCCCTCAAACTGTCACACTTTCAAAACAAGAGTACTCAGAGAGCGCCTGACTAAAAATGTCATTCAGGTCCAACATTCACTCACAGGGGAAAAAGAATAAAAAAATTAAAAAAAAAAAACTCTACTAATCTCAAATTCAGTAAGCCTGATGATGATGAGCTTTTCTATGTCTGTATCTTTCTCAAATGTCTGCATTGAAAAAGTTACATAAAAAAAATAGTTGCCATGACATTTAGCATTTTTCCCAACAGTAAACTAGCTAAAAAGATCCTCCCTTTGAAATTTCTAAGAATTCTGCTCAGAGAACCTTGAGATATGGCAATTTTCAGAAAATCACTTAAATGTCACCTTGACCTTTGAAGATCAACTTATTTTGGGAATAAATATTGACAGTACACTTATGTAGAGTAATTTAGAAGCCAATTGGTTGAGTCTTGGCTCGGACATAATTGTTTGCAATTTCACCCAATGTTAACAACTGGAAATTTGGGGAAAATTTTCCTTAGCCTTTGACTATACAGACCAAAATTGAATCACTTGAAGCCACTACTAATCGGACTTCACAGAAACAAAAATCAGGATTATTTGTCTAAGACTGTAGATGAACAAACTGATCAAACTGTTATTGATCATGGACAACCCAGGCCACCCTCTCCGCCATGTAATGGACAGCCAGTGGAGGAGTGTCTTCTCCAAAAGTCTCCGACAGCTTCGTTGTCTCAGGGAGCGCCACAGGAAATCTTTCCTGCCCCAAACCATAAAACTACTCTAATCTACTCTAAAATTGTGTTTTTCATCAACGTCTACAAATTTGAAATGTATATATTTGGTGGATATATACTGTGTAAATTTTGATAAGTACTTCTCTTGTATTATATGTAATACAAAACTTGTAACTTGGCAACAACCAGGGCCTCTGCAAGTCTGTGCTTTAATTTTAATAAATCCTCTCGCCATCCTCGGCGGATATTGCGTCCTGATGTCGTCAGTGAAAACTGCACATGCGCTGTGTGACATATAAACAACATGGCGGTGTCCTTAAGTCGCTTCACACTTGGCAGATATTTCCTTCATAGACATTTAGTAAACACAAATTTTTCAAGCGGGGTAAGAACATATCATTGACAGTCATATTTCTGACATTTCTATTTGCGTACAGTCTAAAGGAGGATAATTTCTCAGTATGGCGTGTCAGTTCAGTGCTTGCTAACACTTAAAGCATGTACTGCGTCATGCTTAGTTAGTAAAATATGACCACGATAACCACCACGATAATCTTTAAAGTTTGGCTATTAAAACAATCTACAGCATGGGCTGTTTTAATTCAGCATCGCATACAGTAGATGGTGACGTTACAGCAGACGTAATCGTCCCAAATTTCTAGTATCATCGTGACCTGCTGTTAATTCTAGTCTGTTCTCCACCTACAGCTCACAGCTAGAGCACACAGACTTTTGGCCACTCGGGCTGCTCAGCAGGTGGCTCTAAACGTTCCTGAAACCAAGGTGACCACTTTGGAAAACGGACTCCGTGTGGCTTCTGAGGACTCGGGGCTCAGCACCTGTACAGTGAGTTCAAACACAAGTACACACGTTAATGGTTGAATTGTTGGATTACTATCTCGTGGTCTTTTCCTTGCATTTTCCTAAAAACTAGGGCTGGATGATATATAAGAAACAGATCGTTTTTTTGTTGGCATAACTGTTGCCCTGGCTGCATTACAGTAAAATGATGTAGTTTCCTGAACTTTGACTGTTACACCTGTTCTAATATTTGCCTTCAACCACTTCAGTTATTACTGGTGACTATTTATCAACAAATTTCATAGTGTTAATATTTTTTTATCAAAGTACCAAAAGTCACCCTTATAACAATATTGCAGTTAAATTATCAGAATCATTCAACTTCAAATAACGATAATTGAACTAACCATGGATGTTTTCAAGACTCTAAGTCTGTTTACAGACGTTGCTGTTTGTCAGGTTTATTCCAAAGTTGAGCAAGACATTTAGCTCCATCAATACAAAAGGTTTAAGGTAAGTAGATGTCAGTATATGAATATTAACAGCTTTCCTGTTCCAGGTGGGGCTCTGGATAGATGCTGGCAGTCGCTATGAGAACGAGAGAAATAATGGCACAGCACATTTCCTGGAACATATGGCTTTTAAGGTGAGATAGTATCTATCTTTACTTATGCCAATTTGTTTAATGATTCATATTTTTTACAATGTTTGCATGCCAACATTCTTCAGGGTGATGTAATAATAAAAAATAACTGAATAAATAAAATATACTACAAACTAAATATACAGTATGTCTTATCATCAGTAAAACAGAGCATATCCTGAGGTTTGTTCACCTGTGCGTATGTGCATGACAGGGCACAAGGAAGCGCTCCCAGCTGGATCTGGAGTTGGAGATCGAAAACATGGGGGCTCACCTGAACGCCTACACGTCCCGGGAGCAAACTGTGTATTATGCTAAAGCTTTCTCTAAAGATCTTCCACAAGGTAAAGTGCAGCAAAGCAGAGGCTTTGTGTGTTACAGTCACGTTACAGTCTGGCTGAAAGAATGTCTTCATTTATGTTATCTAATGTCAATTAATTTATCTTACTTGAGTAGAGGTGGTGTTATTTCCTTAATAACTACATATTTAAAGCTAACAATTTCATCTAGCTTTTTAATTCTCACAGCTATGCACATTAAAATGAGACTCATCAATTTCAGAATGGAAAATGGAAAATGAAAAATGTAAAACCAAACTAAACCTTGCATGTGTTGAGCAATACCAACCGTGTCTATATTATTAAGTAACAGTCATAGTTCTATTTTAAATGATAATATTTTTCTAATGTCTTCCTGCTCAGCTGTGGAGATCTTGGCTGACATCATCCAGAACAGTACACTGGGTGAGGCAGAGATTGAGAGGGAGCGAGGGGTGATCCTGAGGGAGATGCAGGAAGTAGAGACCAATCTACAGGAAGTGGTCTTTGATTACCTGCACGCTACGGCGTACCAATCCACTGCTCTGGGCCGGACCATCCTGGGACCCACCGAGAATATCAAGTAAGACCCGACATTGATTTTAAGTGCTTGGGTTTGCAGGACGTGTCACTGAAATTTGGCACAAACTGGTAGCTTGCAAATACCTGATCACAGTCTGCAGTTGTATGTGATTACAGGACAATCAACAGAGGAGACCTGGTGGACTACATCACTACCCACTACAAAGGTCCCAGAATAGTGCTGGCAGCTGCTGGAGGTTTGAAGTTTGTCTACTTTGTTCTTTGCTTTATATAGATTTGTATTTTTTTTAATAATTGAAGAGTAAATTTGATATTACTTGTGTTCCTGCATTAACACACACCATGGCACTTTCATAAAAGTGAAATATGACTGTGCGGTGACCTTCAGGTTTCATGTGTTTCTGATCAGGAGTTTCTCATGATGAACTCATTCATTTGGCCAAGTATCATTTCGGAAAACTTCCTAGCAGATATAAAGGTGAAGCTCCGGCAGTTCCTCTCTGTCTCTTCACAGGAAGTGAGGTAAGGTCAAAGGCTGATAACCCATATTGATGATATGCTTTAGTTTTTTGTTTGACTTTAATCTTGTAATTATATCCTGGAAAATCTAGGATATTTTGGAACCATTTCAGCTGCCACTGCCACCACCACAGATCCTTCATGTCAGCAGGATAGTGCAAAAACAATTAGGAGCTGGATCTTCATTTTTTACACACTAGTAGATATCAATAGGATCTGGGGCTCATTAAATTTTCT
This sequence comes from Mola mola, assembly GCA_001698575.1. NCBI lineage: Eukaryota > Metazoa > Chordata > Actinopteri > Tetraodontiformes > Molidae > Mola > Mola mola. The sequence goes on along the minus strand of KV751356.1, from coordinate 2,862,981 downwards.
GCATTTTCTGACTTTGTGTTTTAATTTGAAAAATATATAGTAAATGTTTTCTACCATATCTGCATGGCTATGAGTCCAGTCTACAACAGACAAAATACAAATCAATAAGGAGATCATATATTTTTAACATAATGTGCCTCCTGCTTTGCTTCATGTTTGTGTATGTTCTCAGTCATCCAAGTTGAGGTAGTCTTAAGTGCTTTAGTTGATGGCATCTGGACTTTTTGGTTTTGAAAATGTTTCACCTCTCATCCAAAAGGCTTCTTCAGTTCCAAACATTTGATGGGGAGTCCCCAGTATTTAACCTTTGGTAGGGTCGTTACACCTTGGAGGTGGTCACCTGAATCGTTGACCTTCTCTGCGTATGCACGTCAGGGTCACAAGTAAGGTGTAGTTCATTAATGAGTCGTTTTGAGGTGTGACTCATTGATGACCCCCCTCTCAGTCACTATGTGACCATAACAACTCATGTGGGGTGGTGGTTAAGACACCAATTATCAGCCATCTACAGTGTAGTCCTGACATTGCTTCACAGGTGCTTTAAAAACTTGCCTCATGTGACCCTAACATCTCACATGATGGCAGAGCAGGGCAACGACCTCAATACAGCTCATTAATGAACTACACATACACTACACATATACAGAGAGAGTCAATGACTCAGGTGACTTCCTCCAAGGTGTAACAACCCTACCAGAGGTTAAATACTCCCCACCAATGTATAGAAGTGAAGAAGCCTTTCGGATGAGAGGTGAAATGTCTTCAAAACCAAAAAGAAGTCCAGATGCCTTCAACTGAAGCACTTAAGACTCCTGCTTTGGTTCCGTCTTTGGGGCAGCTGCATCATGGGTTTTTATTGATGTACCCCTTGATTCCTGTGTCGACTGAAGTGATTAGTTAGTCAAACGTTGTCATATATCAAGAAAGACAACAAAAACATTATTAGACAACGGTTTATTTCAAAGAAAACCTTAGAATAGCACAGTCTTGAATAAGTGACCGTGGAGGAATGATGCTATTATATTTTTTCCAGATTCGTGTGCGTGATGACAAGATGCCTCTGGCTCATATCGCAATCGCAGTGGAGGCTGTTGGGTGGTCTCATCCTGACACCATCCCCCTCATGGTGGCAAACACACTTATTGGAAACTGGGACCGCTCGTTTGGGGGAGGTGTGGTGAGTACTGCTGAAACCTCCATTACCATTAGATTTCTCCAGCTGAGCCATGCCAGACCCCTTAAATAGCCTAAACTCTGAAGTAAAGTCATGTAAAGCAACCAGTCTGGTCTGTACTACTTTGTTTTTATGTTTCTATTGAAAGCACTTTGTTTTACAGTGGCAATACATTGAGCTGTGTATTGGCACAAATCTCACAATATGATATGTTATGGTACAGGAGTTGCACGATATGAATTCTTTGGCCTGAGTGTTTGTGTTTGCACCAGTAATGTGAGCTTACTGATTCCTGTCTATTATATTTTGGGATGGAAAAGTCAAAAGGCTGAAGAAGGATTAAACCCCCACTCTGTGAAGGTTTAAACACAGCACAAATTGAACCACAGCCACAAATCCTTTGTATGTAAACTTTTCATTCAAACATGTTATTAGAATTAGTATAGTATTACAAAGGAAGATATTGCAATAGAGATCATAGAATGCCAAATGTCAAGCTGTTTTCATGGGGTGACAAAATATTTTTCTTATGAGAAAAATCTTAACTATTTTGACCTGCAACACTGTCTTATTCTTTATGTTGCCATTTATAGTGCAATGGTTATTCAGCATTGTGTCTCGATTTTGTGTCCTCCGTGACTCCAGAATCTGTCTAGTAAACTTGCTCAGATGGCCTGTCAGGGCAACCTGTGCCACAGCTTCCAGTCCTTCAACACTTGCTACACAGACACAGGCCTGTGGGGGCTCTACATGGTGTGTGAGCCTGGCACCATCAAGGACATGATGCACTTCACTCAAATGGAATGGTCAGCACACACACACACACTAAGCACAGATAAGATTTTCTGTAGAAAATGGACAATTATGTGGATGCAGATTATTGCCAGAAGCCACTGTAACTCCCATGTTTGAGGAGTCTTATTGCTCCCCGTCAGGATGTCTCTTTGCACCAGTGTGACAGAGAGCGAGGTGGCACGGGCCAAAAATTTGCTCAAGACCAACATGCTGCTGCATCTGGATGGTAAGTGTATGACAGTTAGGGCTGCACTGATGGTCAGACGAACACAGTGCAGCTCCTTTTACCAACATCAGTTTTTGTTTTTGATTTGTTGTCCCCAGGCTCCACCCCCATCTGTGAGGACATCGGCAGACAGATGCTGTGCTACAGTCGCAGGATCCCTCTGCATGAGCTGGAGGCCAGAATTGATGTAAGTTGATTGTCACCACCAAAACTGTTTTTCTGAAATAATTGTATGCTTAAAGGAATAGTTAACCCAGAATGTAAATTTGGTTATCTTCTCACCCCCTTCCACGCTGATAGAAGTTGAGTGAGTGTCCTAGACTGTGTAGAAAACATTTCTGTACAACACAGCAAAACTGTTGCAGCATTCTCCTAAAGTCGGGATTTGTTTTTAAGTGTGAAAAATACAAACATGTCCTTACAGCCCATTAAATTTAGTTTTCTATTATCAAAACCCACTGAAAAAGTTTCTCTAAAAGGTATTGTCTGAATTGATGACCTCTGTTTCACCTGTATGCATGAATAAAACTTCCACCCTTTCTGATTAATCATCCCACCATTCTCTCAACTAGAAGTTAATGCTATTTCGAGCATAAGTATATCTTCAATGCCAACATCTTGTTTCACTGATTAAAATGATATAAAGAACTTAGGGCTCAAAGGTGGTTTTTTTTATCCTGCCCCTCAACAGGCTATCGATGCTAAGACCATCAAGGACGTGTGTACCAAATATATCTTCAACAAGGCTCCAGCTATTGCAGCAGTTGGTATGTTGCTTATGTTCTGAAAACATTTGGAGTAACATGGATGAGTACGACCTGAGCTCAGGAAAGATTCAAAGCTAAATTTCCTTCAGTCATTTGTTTAAGCTACTTTAGAAGTATAGTAATCTTATCAATGGAGTTAAAAAGAAAACTAATATTGGGTTTTTTTTAGCAGATCTGGGGGACATGGCAGGTTGTAAAAATGCTGGCACACTAGATAATCTGTGATATTGCCTCCTCTGCTGCCATCTTTGTGTGCACATCAGGAATTTTGTGGGATATATATAGTGAACTTGGTAGGATGTCAGTGTGTTCTCAGCACTTTACATTGATCTAAGGTGCAATATGTAGGATGTTTACTGTATTAAATCTATAAAAAGACGGGTTAATGGCTTAATGGGTTAATATATTGTCAGAAATTAAGGAATTATGTTGAAAAAGCTCTTCTGACAATAACACATCAGCCAGTATGTCCTCCTCTTTAAGCTTCAATTCTAGTGTGGAATGGTCTTTTTTTTTCTTTTTTTTTTTGACCAGAGCAGGTTAGCGGTTTCAAGGTACCCCAACCCAACAGTTTTCGACACTTCCGAGTTGTAATGTAAAAATTTGATTATCAACTCACATTATATGACTACTCGCTTGATCTGTAGTCCTGACATTTGGGCATCCGTGAGCCTGCACTTCAAGTCTATGGAGGAGAGGTGGTAACTTTCGCCCATGTTTTAAATTTGGATCACAATGCCCATTTTGAACTCTGGGTGTCAGGGTTATATTTGCTGCTTTATCTATAGTTTTATCATAATCAGGAGCAACAATGTAAAGATCTACAAGAATAAAATACACAATATAATGAACTTTTTCCTTTTCAAGCAGTGCAATCATGTTTGAATGTTATTAAGTCATTTTTTTTTTCTTGGGTCTCAGGTCCGATTGAACAGCTGCCAGACTACAACCAGATTCGCAGTGGAATGTTCTGGATGAAAAGCTAAGCAGACAGGCTCCTGCACCAGATTATTTAAGACTTGACAACTGTATTAGTTTTCCTCCTATAATTTTTATTATAAAATAAAGACCAACACAATGTTAAAATAAGACAGATACTCTTTTGTGGTTCTTGTCATTTTTTACTCCTGGCTGCCACCTGTTCCTGTGCAGCTTTCTTGGCTTTAACCATCTCCACGAGTTCCTGTCAGAGAAATGGAAAACATTTGTTAGAAGCTACAATGACTGATCGAATATTTACTTCTCAAATACAAATGGGATGGACAAAATATTAGAAACACCTCAGGTCTTTCTTGAGCTTCCTACCTAATAAACTATCACTTGAGGTCACAGTGAACAGCACATTGTCTTACCTTGTACCTCTTCATACAGTCTTTCTTGTTTCGTTCAGGGACGGTAGCAGCGATCTTCTCCCAGCGCTCAGGTGTGCTCACTGGGTAGGTCTTCAGGGCTTGTTCCAGAAGTTTCTGTTCTTCTGTAGTCCAGGCGGCAGCGTTCCCTTCACTGCTAGAAGCTAAAGACAGCACACAACCGGTCAACGTACCACACTATTTGTCAATTTAACATTTCCCTAACAAGTTTTTTGTACACATTGAATGACCAAAGGAATCATCATCTAGATGTATATTAACTGTGGCACAACAGCTGTTCTGGCACTCACCATCGAATCTCTCTGAGGGCACAGCATTGTCTATAGAAGGTGGTACTGATGTGTGTTCCTTTTTGAACTTCTCGAAGGCTTTTCTGTTGATTTCATCCTTCTGTACTGGATCTGTGGAAATATACTATTTAAAACAGAGCTAAAAACAGCACACCAAGTAGTGTGCTGCAGAAGTAACTATGCAGAGAACTGTTTGAAGAGATGCTATAAAACGCATTTTTATTTTCCTGTTGACATGCAGGAAGAAATGTAACTAGTTAAAAAGTTTTGCCTTTTGAACAAGTCCTGTTTCATTTAGGAATCTCTATTAGCATTAACAAGCAGAAGTGTATTCAAAATAACTCAGGTTCATCCATTAATTCTATTAATTTATTCACATTTTAATAAAAAGTTTAGCAGCAGTGCTCAATTGTGTGCATCTCAGACTAAAATTTGCAAGAGGCTGCAAATTGTGGATTCTGAGATTACCTAGCCTTTGCAGATTCTTTGCTTTGTTGATGACATCTTTGGCAGTCCTCTTCATGCCGCTTGAGGAGTGTTGGTTCATATAATTTGCAATAACTTCCCATCTGTAAGGAAAAAAAACCATGTAATTTAACAGTCAGCATCTGAATAAAATGGAAGGCAGATTCATTTTTTTATGTCAAGAATTCATGATATACTGTATTTGACTTTGCAAGGGAGATCAAACACTTCATATATTGTTTGTTAACATGAGAGTAGGGTAACACCATGGGACAGTGTGCACAGGTAAAGAAGCAAACATCTTGTGGGAGAGGGAGTCAAAGTTCTGAAAAAAAACCAACATGAAACAAGGCATGTTCTGCTGTATGCAATCATTAACACCAATGAGGTGTATTTGCAAGAATCTGATAATATCTTTCATGATAAAGGGGATATGATTTCATATATTGCACCAATTTAAAAGAGGTATTACATAGTTTAATAGGCCTGTGTTTTTGGTGTCTAACAACTGTGTAACGTTGCATGTTTTACTAACGCTATATGCAGCACTTCTTTAATTTTATTTGACCAGTTTCTACCTTTTTACATGCATCAATACCCTAATGGTGGGTTGGGCCCTGGGTGTGTGCCTGAACACATCCTGTGAGTGTCTACCTGGCGTTAGTTCCAGCAGGAAACAGGTTGACAGCTTTGATGAGTAACTGGAGATCATCCTCAGTCCAGCCCTTCCCCCCGCCACTGCCTCCTCCTCCTTTGCTGGCTTGGTCAGCACAGCGAGCCGCCTGCCTTGCCTGAACTTCAGCCTCCCTTTCCCTCTGCAGCTCGGCGTTGATGTCCTGGACCTGAAAGGAGGAGCACCAGCAGGTTTGTGAAAACATCAACTGAAGGGTCCCCTTTGGTCTGCGGCTGTGCATCTTTACCTGCTTCTCCACAGCTGCCTTACCATCTTCTTTTGAACCTGAGGCCAGGATTTCGTTCAGGGACTGCAGACTGGAAGCAGACAAGTACTGTAAAATACTGGTCTAACCTTGAACGCATTGTAAGGTTTGATTTATATTACAAAATTAATATGCATTCCCATGAAGATCTCATAGACTGTACCTTGCCAGCTCCAGCCGATCACACAACTTCTCTACTTCCTCCATCATCTTCACACTGTCAGCTTCATTGTCAGAAAAATAATTCCAGTTCTGTGGAGGGAGCAAACATGAGGAACAAAAAGAAACAATACCTTCAAGTCTCGAGGTCTGAGACCAAAGAGTGCTTCTGTGAGAACAAACCTTGCAGGTAGTCCTGAGTTTTTGCCTCTCTTTTTTCATGGCCTTCTTCTGTATCTCCTTCTCTTTCTTGGCCTGCTGGGCTAACTGCTTGGCCTCCTCTTCTTCCTTCTCCTTCTGCAAGCGAGCTGCCTCCAGCTCTGCCTGCCGGGCCTGTAGAACACAACCAAACCCTAAGGGTGAAGGTCCGCCTTTTGCCAGTGAGCAGTTTTTGGTAAGTCCAGAAGATCATCAAATTGTTTCAGTTAGCATGTCACAGTAATTCTGTTGGCTTGGTCAATTTTATGAAGATGTATTATTAATGAATGAATGATGTATTAGAGTTTGTATGTGCTTTAGAAACTTCCATTGTTGTTTACAGCCCTGTCAAGTAGACAGTTACACCCAAACCAACAGTGGATGTGTCAATCCTGACAACACAATGTGCAGATATAGCATAAACCTGCTACAGTTCTGAAGCCTCCAGTTTGACATTACAGCTGTTGCCATCTTGGTTTAATAGGAGCCAGAGGTGACCATATTTGGACATGGAGCTAGAGAGGATATCCCAGTTGGTTTTTGACTGAGTATGCGAGGACATGCTATGGTGGCAACTTGTGAACCACTAGTTAGCCACGCCTCAAAGCATCCCCTGCTTTATTATTATTTTACTCTAAACAGGATGACGTTTTACATAAATCAAGAGAGAAGTATTTTCATACACATGACTTCTTTGCTACCAGTGGAGTTGCCTCCTGTAAGCCATTACAAAGACCCATCCATGTCCATATTGTCACCGTTTCTTCCTGTGTCTTAATGCTCCTCTTCAGTGACTCTTGCACTGGTTAACACAAACATAGTTCACACAAGTTTATTTTGACTAAAGACAACAAATATATACTCAAGCCTCAAGATTTATTCAATGCTAAAAAATTATATAAAAAAAAGGCACATTTTTTGATTCATTTTTAAAAAGTGTGCCATTTTTTTAAGAACCATTGTCCAGACCCCCATCGGAAGTATCCAGGCCAGGCAGCTTCCGCCCACATTCCACGCTGTCCCTAAACTCTACGTAGAATAGTGTTTAATTGGTAAATCTAGCTAGTGTAGTTCATTGAAAAAAAAACAAAACATTGCACACAGCATCATTTTTTAGCCACATACAATATTCACCCTACAATTTTTTCTTAAGTGGTGAGGTAATATTTCTTTTGATTTGTAGGCCCAGTCCATGTAGTGCAGCACAGCATCAGGACCCACCATCAAGATCTGATAAAAAGGAATGAACACAACCACAAGCAAGCAAGTATGTTGCATCCTAAGCTTGAGACAGCCCAATGAAACATCACAGAGTGTATATTACAGAATTCACATAATAATATGGAATATATTGAATAAATAATTTAAATAAAGTTTGTTGGAAAGGAGCAATTGGTGACCAGACAGATGGGGCATCCACATCATCATAATGGACGGATAAAGATAACCTTTCCATAAGAATGTAGTCCATAAGATTTTTCCATTGTGAGATACTGTTGAATAGGCTAGCAGTGTCATATTGAATAAATGTACGTATCAGGGGTGTAAAGGGTACAGTTAGTTAAAATGTTTGATGTAAAGCCCATTTTACTCAATCTTTGTGAAACCTGGGGAGTATTTTGTATTGAAGTTAGAAATTGGTATTTTCGTCATTTAGTGCATATTTTGACAAATTGTGTCCCAGAAGTCTGCATCAGGAGGGACAGACAAGTCTCTTACCCACTTACCTGATAGTAAGGCGGTGGTTTTATCTGCCTGCGATATTATTCTACATGTTTTTGCGAGTAGCTGTTTTTTTAAATTGAATGTTGATTAGTGTTGAATTTGAAGGGGGAGATCGAATGTGATTTGGATTTTTGAAGAGTTTTCAGTTTCATTGTTGGTGTTTTGTTTTTCCAGTAGAACTTAGATATGATTGAGTCTAATGCCTTGAACCAAGAAAGAGAGGGTTGAATTACAATATTAGAAATATCTTTTTCACTTTCAGGTTTTTATTTTTTGGATATTGTCTTTTTGGATGACTTCTAGCCTTTATCTGGTATCTGTTGACATGTGGGGGAGGAAGAGTTCTTAAAGTGAAAAAGAAAACTAATGCCAAAAAAGAGACTTGAAAATAAAATTTGGATCTGAAAATATAAAATCTGAAACTGAAAAATACAAAAAATATTAACTACAAAGAAAAAAAATAAAATAATTTTTATTTAAATTAAAAAAATGTTTATTGACTTATTTTTAGTCTGAATACACTGTCTTTTTTTAAGTGAAAAAAAAAATTTTAATGTACAGTTTGAAAATTTAGTTTTTCAATCACATTTTTTAAATTCAAATTAATGAAACCTTTGGCCTAGGTTTGGCTCTATAAACATCCACTTTGAACTCATTTGTACAGGTGGATGCTGACAAACTTATTCTGACAGCAGAAGACTGAAAGGAAACGAAGATAACAATGCAATGAAACTTACTCGTTCCTTTTCTTCCTGCTCTCTCCTCTTAGCGTCAGCTTTAGCTTTCTTCTCAGACTCCTTCCTGGCCTTTTCTTCTTCTTTAAATTTCTTTATTCTAGGGTCACAGCTGTAGGCAGTATCTGTAGAAATTAAGCAATTAAAACTTGTGTTTAGCAGAGATTTCCTGCACCATTGTTTCAATAGATTCTTCATGATTATTTGTTGTCCCATTCATCTTGCAGTATGTGCTTGCTCTGTACCAACTAGTGTTCGTATTCTGTTCATCTCTTCTTTCTTCCGCTGAGCTCTTGAAGCTCGATTCTGCTTTTCAATCCATCTTCTCTCATCTCGACTGCAAGTAAAGTTAAAAACATGGCAATCAGATACTTCAATTGCAACAAAGGACCTGCAATGCATTAGCTTACCATTCAGCTTTGTCCTTTTCCTCTTCGTCCAAGTATGAGAACTCCCTCCATGATTCAAAGTTGTACCTGAAACAGAGCAACATCAGTTGAAACATCTGTTTCTGATACAACTCTTTGAGACACTGATATTTATCTATTAAATTAATGTCTATCCTCTTACCAAAAAGAGTAAAAACTGTCCACTTCTTCAAAAGAAGATTCCATGGTGCCGAGTGTGGGCACATGCTTTTTGGAAGACCATCTAGCATTTCTCTCAAAAACAGGAGCAAACACCTCAAAAAAGTTTTCTCTGCCTTCGCCCTTTGACGGAACAGTGTTGTCAAAGGTTGGATCGACACTATCAAAAGCTCTCCTCTTCACAGGGTCTGACAGGATTTCTATAGCTGGGGTTCAATGACAAACACAGAGGAGACTGACAGTAAATTCAGAGTCGTACCATCAGCACTAATAAGAGAAGAAGTGTAACACACCTTTAGTTATACAGGTGAAGTAGTCGTTGTCTCCCTCTAAAATCTGCTCCCCAGCAGCTCTTCTCTTGTCAGGATGGTGCTTAAGCACAATCGCTTTGTCTGTTGAGAAACAGCAGAGAGCATGTGTTGGAAAGTTATTTCCAGTAAATACAGCAACAAGCCATAGGAGCAGTAGGAAGTGTCATACTCACGGGCAGCTTTGATCTGTTTCTGTGTGGCTTTGTACCTCAGGTTTGTGAGCCCGAGAACAGCGTAGTGATCTTGATTCTGTCAAACGAGTAAAAGGCGACGTCTCAAATTTAATTCTTATATTTTCAGTAGTCTACAATTAACATCTGAGGTGCTGCAGTGAACATTAGTTTCCAGATAATTAGTGAACGTGTTTGATAATTGTAACAAAACAACTCAGTACAAGCTGCATATATCACAAATCCTCAACCAGATATCTTTGGTGAGTGTCTCCTGCACCAGCGCTAAAAATTAATCCAACTTAAACTTGATACCTTCCAGTCTTTTGGGTCGAGTGTTCGGAGCATTGGGCATTCCTCCAGGTGGAACTCCTCATCCTCAGACTCCTCTGAAGACTCCTCTTCCTCCTCCAGCTCCTGGAAGGAGGCAGATGTGCTCCTGTTCCTCCTTCTCACGTAGGCCTCAAACCACCGACCCACGGGCTCCACCTGGACTTGCACAGAAGCTGTGCAGAGGACAGAGTGGTCAGAAAACCTGCTATTTCTCATCGCATAATATATGGAGCCTGGATGATTTTTTTTTTCCCCAAGGTTTGACATTTTTACATAATATTGACTGAATTTGTTCTTTGCACATTTATGACTGAAATACATAATGAGTGCAACATTTTGCATTAGAAAAGACTTATCAGTACTCACGCTTGAACATACTACTGATAAGTCTTGCTTTAATAGTGGAATATCTCTAGTAACCCATCAATCATGCAACATAGCAGTGCAAAATATTTTTTTAAACATTAAGAGACTGGGGAACATTGTACTCACTCAGATTAATTTATGAAATTGAACTGACCCCCCAGTTGCCATTTGACCTGGCAACAGATAATTTTACTCACTCCTGTTTTTGTTGCCATACAGCAGAATAACAAGTGTATTTATTTTAGAACAACAATCTACTTAAAGAATGAACAGGTGTCCAGACATTATGTAACAGCAATGAATGTGTGACATGGTCAAGTATTAAATCTCAAGAGCCGCCAACTAGCAAGCTAATGTCCAGAGCTCTAGTTTTTTTTGATGTCCCTAAACATTACCATTGCTTTTGCAGAGCGAGGTAGCCGTTCTCTTATTAACAACACTGAGAGTGAGTGGAGACACAGCTGGATACTGATACTTTATACTACTGGATACTTTATCTGTTGAATATCCAACCTAAAACTAATTTCACCGCTGTTAACCATGAGTGAGCAGGAGTTCGTTCACATTATGAAACACTGACGAAACTGTCGAAAAAAACTAAAAGTACAGAATAAACAGATTTATCCAAACTCTACAATTGGCTGTTACAAGCTCAATCCTGTCTGCCAGGCTCTTAGCCGCATGCAAACGACACCAGCAACAGTATTCGCATATAGTAGTAGCTTACTAGCTACCCTCCTTTAGCTTGTCATAGTGCTTACCGGCTACAGTTGTAAAGACAACCGTTTCCTCGCCGTCCAACGCTTCTAACAACATCTTTAAACGAGCCACACGAACATTCAAGTGAGGGTATTTATGAAGAGTTAGTTCTCTAAAGTGCTCAAGTTTGTGGCCCGCTCATTAACACACCACATGGGCCTCCGTTTTCAAGTGCCAATATGAAAACGACCTGTGCTGTCACTCTGATAACCCCTCCGTGTTGTGACTACGTTTCTTTACTAGTGTTCCGCAGTTCCGGAATAGACATTTATTATACAGTCCCTTCATATCAATTAAAATTGTAAAAAATATTAAAACCAATGATTTTCATTTAGAGTTACAACCTTAAAAGTAGGGGTAATGTCTGTTTGTTTGTTTTTTATTAGTCGTACATCGTTTTTAAAACCCCGACCTCCATTTCCGGTGAATGGCGCTTGGCAGCGGAAGCTCAAATCTGCTGTGTAATGGTATGGTTTGGTTGATGAAGTAGCTCGCTCTTTTTGCCACAGGCAGTTTATTCATAGATTTAAAATGCCGGACTATTTAGGAGAAGATCAGAGGAAGACCAAGGACGAGGGTAAAGATGACTTGCCAATTAGAGGTAATAAACACTCGTTAGAAAGTAAATGAAATTTTGAAAAGAGTTACAGTTGTGTACAAAAAATGGATGCCGACGTTGCTACCTAGCTAATGTTAACTTTACGCTCTAAACAGACTAACAGCGCTTAGTGACTATTATAACTTTTATCGTTTGACGCCTGTGATATGTAGGTTGTGTGGAGTGAAAGTTGTTGCTGCAAAATGTGAAAGTACGATAAAATAAAAAGTGCATCTCACATTCCGACAACAATTCTAGCGGCCCAGTGGCTGTCAGACTGTATACTATACTCATTCATGTTGTTTTCGTCCTCACAGCTTTAGACGAGGGAGACATCGCTCTGCTTAAAACATACGTAAGTATGGTATTAGCTGCGTTTGCACATGTCGAGATTTGCATTTGAAATCGTTGAAATTGGTCAAACTATAAGTAGTGTGTTATAATACTGTGCTTTGTTGATTATCGTCAGGGCCAAAGCACCTACTCCAGGCAGATCAAACAAGTTGAAGATGACATCCAGCAGCTGCTCAAAAAGATCAACGAGCTTACGGGTGGCTAATAAACACACAAACATACTTATACAAATTACGTTTGTCTGTATATTCAATTACCTCTTAATGTTCGCAATACTGCTGATGTGTAATCTGTTCCCCCCAGTTGACTTGAGTACTGTGACCCGCTTACCCTTTCCTGAAAACTTGAAAACTACTGTTGTATCATGTGATGTGTTTATGTTTATGAATGCAACGAAAATAACAAAAAGGTATGATAATGACTGGATGCTGGGATATATGATTGGCTTTGGCAGGCATTAAGGAGTCGGACACAGGCCTGGCACCACCTGCACTCTGGGATCTGGCTGCTGACAAGCAGACTCTGCAGAGTGAACAGCCCCTGCAGGTAGCAAGGTAAAGTGACTGATGTTTTTAAGTGCAGATAATGTGGCAATATTTTTGGATATTTCTGCACTTCATATTTGATGTGATGTGGTCTAGCAAATATTTAGTCCATAAGAAATCTACAGTTTAGATTTAATTTCCTGTCTTTATGAAACAGACATTTCCAATAAGCCCATTGTAATGAACTTTATTTTTCCTACTGCATTAATCTTAATGTGTCTAATAAAATAATTTGAAATTCAATTTACAGATCTTAATCATTTTGTAGACATTGTGTTACTTCCCAGTACGAAATACATCTTTGTCTCCGTGTATCTACTTTAGCCATTTTATCATGCCATAGGCTCCTCTTTCTGTGTGTCATTCAAACAGATGCACAAAGATCATCAACGCAGACTCTGAGGACCCCAAATACATTATCAATGTCAAACAGTTCGCCAAGTTTGTGGTAGATCTGAGTGACCAGGTGGCCCCGACTGACATCGAGGAGGGAATGAGAGTTGGGTGAGGAGTGCTATTTAAATATTTTTCACGTGATTTGAAGGTTACATTTCTCTTAAAGGATCTAGTGAAAATCTAGTCCAATGAATAAACTGCTAAATTTATTCTTGAATTTTTTTCTTCCAGTGTTGACAGAAACAAGTATCAGATCCACATTCCTCTTCCTCCTAAGATTGACCCAACAGTCACCATGATGCAGGTATGAATCCACCTAATTGTGAGAACAACACTGTCAAGAAATCAGAGTTTTCTGACGGCTTGCAGCATTTTTTTGTTTTGGAAAATATCAGCCTATTTACATGTTTTTATTAATATAAATCAAAGATTCCTTCCTGCAAATTCCAAAATAAACTGCAGTGTTGCATTCTCATCCTATAGGTGGAGGAGAAGCCGGATGTGACCTACAGTGATGTTGGTGGCTGTAAGGAGCAGATTGAGAAGTTGAGGGAAGTGGTTGAGACACCGCTGCTCCATGTAAGTGTTCAAAAATGAAAAAGATGCCACAAATCAAGCTTTGCCTGAGCTTTTTTTTGTTTTTAAAGTGACTAATGTCTTTATCCCCTGCTTACTAGCCTGAGAGGTTTGTCAACCTGGGTATAGAGCCTCCAAAAGGTGTACTGCTGTTCGGACCACCTGGCACAGGAAAGACCCTGTGCGCCCGCGCTGTGGCAAACAGGACGGACGCCTGCTTCATCAGAGTCAT
>KV751356.1:2834710-2846320 GCA_001698575.1 Mola mola | reverse complement strand
TGCGGTCCCCAGTGCTCCCGTCTTAACATGAGGTGAGATGACGTGACGTCAGATGCGATACTGACAGTAACATGCCAGTCACCAGGGTTGGCTTGTTAATTGCGCGATTACACGGCCCTATTTGGTTCCCCTTGTTTGTCTTATGGGAAAATATCCATCTGGGCAACAAACACTGAACAATCAATATGAGTGACTGTTCTGTTGGTGGTTCTTACAAGGTGGGCGTGAAACCCCTAGTCTGCTATCCGGGTCAGGACCTCACTGCTGGGATTTGTCCTCAATCAAAGGCGTTCTTCCATCAGGTTGTTTTATTGGCTGAAGTTGTAGGCCGGTGGGAGTACTGACACCGCAGCACTGCATCATGCACGGTGGGGAACATCATCTCTGGGGTCACAGCTATGCCGAAGAACTGTAAGGCTTCCAGCTCAGACAGCAACGTTCCTTCAAGATTAAAACAGATCCAAGGGGAGTCAGACTGGATGTAATCTGCGTTCTCATACTCCAGTTTTTTACGTGAATCTATTATACTGGTAACTCTAAAAGCTAGTACTAGCAATTTAAATTTAGACACTTAGCAGATGAGTCAAATCCAACCACTCTGATACCTTTTCATTTAGAGGCTATTTTCTCTTCACTGAACTAAACCGTAGCATGATGTAGAAGGAAATCTGCATCTACTCATGGACAAGAGGCTTGTGCTCATGACAGGATGTAAACGTTAATGTTTTATTTATGTATTTCATTTGTTTATTTGACATGGACAATGCACAGCTTCTTAGCTGCGCCAGTTAGCTATAAACTAATTAACATTTGCTGTCCCTGGGCAGGAGAGTAGACAGAAGGTTAAGACAGTTAAGGCAGGCATCTTTACGGCTGATATCTCCAAAACAGCATCGCACACCAAAACTGTCTAGATAAATGGATTTCTTTTTTTATTTTGTTTTAATTGGAATAAGTTGCCCCTTTAAAGGCATTCTAGAGGTTGTGTAATGTGTTACACTAACTGGGGATGTCAAGTCTCATAAAGATGCCTTATAGTAAAACTTTTCTCAGTTGTTTTAGTTTGGATAAGACAGTAAGCATCTGTTAAGACATTCTTGAACAACCCAAAACAATGATGACCATTACACGGCCCTATTTGGTTCCCCTTGTTTGTCTTATGTATTAATTCCCCTTTGACTTAATCTTCCTCAACCATGAGCTTGTTAAAACAGCCTTTGTTGCTCTATTTTCCCATCACTTTTCCATGCATATGCTTTGAGTTTATTAGTTTTTTCACAAGTGTAAGAGTGGCAGGTTGCCACAAGGGTGCACTGACATTGTCATGGATTTATTTATTATGATTCATTATAATCACATGTTCCTGGGTGAGTTCTTAAAACCAAGGACCATTTAAATCCTGCTACATTGTGTGGTCACAAACCTGAAAACTGTTTTGGTTTTCATTGGACAGTGGTGATGAGTTGGAAAATGTAATTTAGCTTTATTAAACAGTTCAGTACAAAGACAAGAACATCCCTATAAATAACCAATGAAAAGAGTTCTATTACAATGTGAGTCATGATGCATCTCAGTAAAGAACTAAAAGGGTATTAATACCAAGTGTTTCCTGTTCATCTTGAAGAATGTTCTGTAAGCAGAATTTGATTGTTTCCTGCAAGGTGCGGAGATCCGCAGCGTGTGCACAGAGGCGGGCATGTTTGCCATCAGAGCTCGCAGGAAGATCGCCACCGAGAAAGACTTCCTGGAGGCTGTTAACAAGGTCATCAAGTCCTATGCCAAGTTCAGCGCTACCCCTAGATACATGACTTACAACTGAGAGTGTTTGCATGGCTTTTTACTGTCAAAAACAGTCAAAAAATATTGTCATTTTGTTGTCATTCTTGTTCACTTAAAAATAAACTTTATTTCAGAGTACAGTCTCACTGCTTTGTTACATGGTGTAAAATAATGACATGGTACCTTTAAAGGCCTCCTGTGTTGTGCAATAAAATACAAAATGAACACTGTTTATGCTAAAATGTGTACTGTACAGTATTACATTAGTGTTCTCAGACTGCAGAGTGCACTGTACATGACACTGCAAATTGACCAATGTTTTTCCTCCCATACCACTGAAAAGTTCTTAAACCATTAGAAGAAAATTTATCTAACAAACATTTGATACAGCATAATAGTTTTAAACAGTCCAGAACTCGTTCTCACAAGGTCATTTGGACCAGAGCAGCAGTATTTTAAAATGCAATCCACAGCAGAGCACAGAGAGCTTCAACAGAACTACAGAAAAATACTTAAACACTGCAACTCTGAAAGATCGTCTTAACAGAGAGGATACAAAGAAATAAGTATGTAAGAATGTCAGCTTGGAAATCCTGAGATTTTGATTGGATAGGAGCCCCCAAAGTTTCTTCACACTCTGGGATCTTCAAGGGTAGACTGAGGGGGGAAAATATCCATCTGGGCAACAAACACTGAACGATCAATACGAGTGACTGTTCTGTTGGTGGTTCTTACAAGGTGGGCGTGAAACCCCTAGTCTGCTATCCAGGTCAGGACCTCACTGCTGGGATTTGTCCTCAATCAAAGGCGTTCTTCCATCAGGTTGTTTTATTGGCTGAAGTTGTAGGCCGGTGGGAGTACTGACACCGCAGCACTGCATCATGCACGGTGGGGAACACCATCTCTGGGGTCACGGCTATGTCGAAGAACTGTAAGGCTTCCAGCTCAGACAGCAACGTTCCTTCAAGATTAAAACAGATCCAAGGGGAATCAGACTGGATGTAATCTGCGTTCTCATACTCCAGTTTTTTACGTGAATCTATTATACTGGTAACTCTAAAAGCTAGTACTAGCAATTTAAATTTAGACACTTAGCAGATGAGTCAAATCCAACCGCTCTGATACCTTCTCATTTAGAGGCTATTTTCTCTTCACTGAACTAAACCGTAGCATGATGTAGAAGGAAATCTGCATCTACTCATGGACAAGAGGCTTGTGCTCATGACAGGATGTTAATGTTTTATTTATGTATTTCATTTGTTAATTTGACATGGACAATGCACAGCTTCTTAGCTGTGCCAGTTAGCTATAAACTAACATTTGCTGTCCCTGGGCAGGAGAGTAGACAGAAGCTTAAGACAGTTAAGACAATTTAAGTGATTTTTCAAGAGTTTTTTTGTTTGTTTTATTTAAATGGCACTTTGGTCACAAGAAAGCAAATTATAATCTACTATCTACTTCCATCGTATCGATGAGAGGCAGGCATCTTTACGGCTGATATCTCCAAAACAGCATCGCACACCAAAACTGTCTAGATAAATGGATTTCTTTTTTTGTTTATTTTGTTTTAATTGGAATAAGTTGCCCCTTTAAAGGCATTCTAGAGGTTGTGTAATGTGTTACACTAACTGGGGATGTCAAGTCTCATAAAGATGCCTTATAGTAAAACTTTTCTCAGTTGTTTTAGTTTGGATAAGACAGTAAGCATCTGTTAAGACATTCTTGAACAACCTAAAACAATGATGACCATTTAGCCTTTATTATGTCATTATACTGCACTACAGAAAACTTACAGGCAGATTTATGTAAGGTAAATTATGTTTTAAGAGAAAGTAACCTATACTTTATGGGTTAGGCATCTTATAAAGTGTTGGGAGGCATTTTATAAAGGAAACTGTATATTAATATAATGAGTGACAGCTGTTACACTTCCAGTTTCACCAGGTTAGCAGTTGGTTCCCTGGTTGGTGACATTAAATAAATTCAGAGAAGACTTACTGCTGCAGCCAGCTATGACCACGTCAACATCCACTGCTGCATATTCTTTAATGACCTGCTGAGACAGAGAGCAACTTACTCACTGAAATCAAATCCCTGAACATGAACATGAGCATGAGCATGAGCATGCAACATACGAGCAATTATGAGCTGAAACATAAATAGGGAGGGAACCTGTTTGATGGCTTTGGCTCCCACAGAGTCGATGAAGCAGATGGATGTCCAGTCCAGGATGATGGAATGGACAGAGCTGAGAGGTTCGAGAAAGAGGGCCTCCTTCAAGTCTGAGCTGTGTCTTTCCTCCAGCTGGCAGTTCCCCAGCTCCTCCACAACAGGGTTATGTGACAGGACCTCGTGGGTCACTCCCTGCTCTGTTGACTGAACACGTTAAAGAAATAGAACACATTGTGTTAAAATTCATTATAAAGAATCCATCTTTTTTCATTTCACTGCCACTACGAATTAACTTTCATATTCACGGATTAAATCAAAGTTTTCTCTTCACAGGATTTTTCAAAAAATTCAATTACTGCCTGAGAAAATATTTTAACAGTTAAATCAGCCTAAATGATACGGAGCATGCTGCATGTTTGCACTGTCAACAAAGCCGAATGTGTAAATACATAACCAGAATGACAAGACAGACTCACCTTGGCCCACATTTTCAGTGGAGCACTGTGGTTGCCATTTACCTTATCCTTCTGTTTCTTTAGAGCTTTGCGGGTTGCCTGTAAATGGTCAGGGTTTACTCCCGTCTGTAAACACATTAGCAAAGGCAGTCAGGGAACAGTGTGTAAGGTCCTTTAAAGCAGCTCTAATCTAGGCACTTCTTTTTTCTTGTGATTGGTTGTTCTGTCATGCAGTGTAGACAAAACATATATTTATATCCTGGAAAATGGGTAACAAGAGGGAAGCAAACCAGGTAGTTCAAATCTGAGATACTGCATCACAGGAATAAAGACAAATACTAAAACATTTTTATTTTAGTGGCTAAATCATTACAAAAAGCCTGGTGCCTGGTTTGCTGTTCTGTTTTTCAAATATTAGAAAGTAGATGGAATAGCCCATCTCTTCTCTAAATGCTTAACATAATGCATCCACCCTCAGATACAAGGGGATTGATGCTATCAAATGCCCTCGAAAGGGGCCTTGGCACCAACAGGTCTGAATGATCAGTTCAGCATCAGAGCACTCTTGTGAGATGGAAGATTGTATGATAACAAAAGGGACTTTCAGGATTTCCGTCATATCGATATGAGACAAACTCCATGGGCTTTTTACAGTGATGGTCTTTGGTCCTGTAAAGGTTTCTTAAAATTTTGTCACAAGCATCATGGTCTTGTTCAAAACATGGTTTATGGTAAATATGGATCTTTTCGCAACCATTCAAAGCAGATTGCCGCTGACCCATAGCCAGGGTCTGAGGTTCCTGCCCTCTTAAAAAAGAAAATTTCTCCATGTCACTGTTTCAATGTTACTGCTTAAAGAGGAATGTTGGGTCTCAAATTGATAATAAAAGACTAGGGTCTTTTTTGTGAATTGATGCTATGCAAATAAAATTAACCTAAATATATTTGTATATGGCTCTTTGGGTTAACCCAACATCATATGACTACTATGTGACTAGAACATGTATTTAAAGATGGTGTCTCTGTTCATTTAGGCTTTGAAACATCACTTTTGTTTGTGCTAAATCAACTAGAATTCAATGGGGGCTTCAGGATGTGGATCTTTTTCATCGTTTTCACATGTTTAACTCTACAGATCCGACACCTGACTTAACAGGTTTCTACAACCTCTATTTTCTCTGCCATACATAGATGGTACTACAAAAGTACCATCTTTATAAACTTATTAAAACACACACACACACACAAACACAAACACAAACACAAACACAAACACATAAGACTACCTTCTCTTTGAGGGCTTTCACATAAAGGTCACTGTTAGCAAAGTAGATTGAAAAGTTGGAGTGGAAAATCTTAATCCCATCATATTCGACTGCCTGGGAACAGAGCAACATGCAATGGCAGATGTTACGAATTCAGACCAGCAGGCTCAGCGGGACATTTTCTAGGCTGTAATCAACAAGACTCACCCCTTCATACTCATCCACGTCACAGTACAGCCCTGTGCCAGGGACATGACCCAGAACAGCAGTTTTAGGGCTGAAAGAAAAAGAAAAAGACTTTTTTTCTGGTAGCACCAAAATATATCCAAATAAATTTATTTATGTGACCTCAGTGAATGAAGTGAATAATGTGATGAGTACCTCTGTGTTCTGTAGATAACTGTCAGTATGGCAAATGCAATAGCCACCAGGAGGCCATAATCCAAGCCCAATAGCACTGATGCTATGAAGGCTATCAGCCAGATCGCCTGGAAGAGAAAAGAGGAAGAAACGAACAATATGGGGTTTTAAGTATTACAGCAGAGTAGATACAAACAGTTACTGTACATCCAATTTTGCTCAACTGAGGTGGAAAAACAGGGTGTTTTTCACAATATCAATGTAGTAAGCATCATGGAAGTACAGGATTGCACCACTATTCATTCTTTATTTATTCTAGTTAAAATGATAAAATCCATAATGACATCACAGTTATTGGTTCATTCTCGTTCCACTGTGAACCATGACATTGAAAATGACAAGTGGCAAGACTGCTCTTCTTGTCTGTATTCATCCACAGTGACAAATGACTGATATTTAAGGTGTGATCTGTAAAAGATAGAAGAAAACAATGTATCCTGTTTGGGTGTTTAAGTGAAGGCCTTCACAAAACTGGATATTTTTAATCAAAACCATATAAAACAGCTCTCCCAATGCTGAAAAGGATCAGTCCAATAACAATGCACAAATGCAAACAGACAAAGGCACAGACAGCTCACACAGAAAAAGAGTATCTGCCACAAAAGTAATTGTTTAAACTGTTGAGATGCCACCACTTTGTGATAAACTAACACTAAAATAACTCGATTAAGTTCACAAGCTCTAAACCAGAACGGCTGCACAGTTACAACTTATTTGAAGCAACTGCTGTGTGACCATTGCATATATTGCAAAGTCAGCACTAAAAAGGTTATATCGTGAAACACTTATTCCTGTTTTTTTGTGCTATGTCAGCGAAAAAGATGCACAGATTTGTTACCAGTTCAATCTTGCTGGTCCTCCACAGGTTAGGGATGTCTCTGAACTGTTTGAACATCCCTAGCAGGTTCACCATGATGATGGCTGCAAGCGCAGTCTACAACACAAACCAAAGCAGCACAGAAGAAACACATTAAAAAGGCTCATCACGTCCGCCTGAGAGGCTGACTGGCCAGACAGGAAGCTGCAAGCTCTGCATCACTAGTTCCACCCACCTGAGGCAATGGCTCAAAGACAAAACCAATGGCCACAACCACCAGCAGCACCACCAAAGACGACAGCATCCCTGCGATCTAAACAACAACAACAGCAACAACTACATCACAATCATCTCTCACTGTAGTAACACAAATTTATATAGATATAGTGTCAATCCCTACGGTGGTGGAATTGTGTTTTACCTGTGTTTTTCCACCAGTGCTCTCCTGCACCAGACTCCGTGACATGGAGCAAGTGATGGCAAAGGTTTGGAAGAAAGAGCTGATGAAGTTACACAGGCCAAGGGCAATCAGCTCCTGGAATACAAGAGTATATGTGTGAGTAAATTCCAGAGAGAGTCAGCTATACCATAAATCTCACAAAGGTTAATCACTTTTAACTCGTAGATATTATAGAATATTTATTAGAAGATTTTACTGTAACTGTATAAGCCATAATCACCAAAATTTAAACATTAGAGAAAGGCTTGAGGTATTTCACTTGACATATACATTTTAATTTTTTGAAATAAATTATTTTTAAAAAATGCCTTTAGAGTTGCAATCATAAATATTCAACTCCCCAAGGATTTTAAGGATTTATCAATCAAAGTTTTTTTCAAATAGCAAGATTCTGTTTTTGATGACTGCTTCATGAGTTCAGTGATACATTAAATCACCACAGAAAATGCATGATGTAGTATTTTTGCATAACAGTATATTTTGTTAAGATAGCTATGTCACAATTGTTCAACCCCTCTATATTATTGTTGTTTTTAAAGCTTTCTGACAGTTTTTATGGCCTTAAGGGGAGTTGAAACATTATAAAGTCTTTGGGAAATCTATAATGTTCCTTCATTTGCATCAGCTGTGACGCATATATAAGCCCCACCTATGAAGGTATTCAAGGTGAGTTGCAATCATGAGAAAGACAAACGAGCTTCCACAAAAGCTGACAGAGGAGATTATTTTATCACACCTGAAGAGCCTTGGGTAAAGGAAGATTTCAAAAAAATGTAACAATCCAAAAGACACCATTGGGAGCATTATAATGAAGTTTAAAACTTATGGAACAGCTGTAAATCTGCCTGGCTGTGGAAGAAAGTCCAAATTTTCATCAAGGACCCTTACCAACTTAAGTCAGGACAACTAAGGAGAAACCCCCGTGTGACTACAAGACACCTACAGGATGTCCTGATGAAGGCTGGTACAAGTGTTTCTTTGGTGACTATAAGACGTGCACTGAATAAACAAGGACTTCATGGCCGGACTCCAAGACGCACTCCACTCTTGACCACAAGGAAGATCAAAAGTCAACTAGAATATGCCAGGAGGAATTTGGATAAGACTACAGAGTTTTGGGAGACAGTTTTATGGACTGATGAAACCAAATGAAACCTTGGTGATCATTGGACTTTCAAGACAATGAACCCATGCACACCTACAAGTCAACTAAAGCTTGGTTGAGAAAAAGATCCTGGAACTTCCTGGAGTGGCCTTCTCAGTCAACAGATTTAAATCTGATTGAAAGTTGTCGGTGAGATTTAAAGAAGGCAGTTGCAGCACGGAAGCCATCAAACATCATTGAGGTAAAGGCTTTTGCATGTGAAGAATGGGCAAAGATTCCAATCAAGAGGTTTAAGAAGCTTGTCAGCACTTACCGAAAAAGTTTGTTAGAAGTTATAAAAGCTAAAGGATGCTCCACAAAGTACTGAAGCCAGGGGCTGAATAATACTGAACTCACACATGTTTTAAGAGTTACATTCTTTTGAACTTTAAAGTTAAGTCAACTTCTGTTGTCAATACAACTCAAATATGTAGTCAAAATAACTCAAATATTTTTGTTTAATCAGGTTTTTTGTCTTATATTGTCGTTATCTTTCATCCACATCACTATAATGTCTTTTAAGGTAAGGGGGTTGAATATTTCTGATTGCAACTCTATCCACGATATTCTAATTTTTGAGATGCACTAGAATATTTCACTAAATGAAAACATGTTGGAAATATTTTCATTGATCTTTTTCCGATACGTTTTGACTGATATAGTTAATAACACACTGGAGTTATTGGGAAGATGTGACTCACACAAGGTGGTAATGAAAGACCACACTCACCTGGTTGCCATCTACACTATAGCCATGCTTTAGGGCAAAAATTTTGGAGAGCGAGATGCCCATTGAGAATCCCACAATTGCTACAGCAAACGAATCTGTGGCCAACCTGGGTAACAAGGAGAACTTTGGGAGGGTAGGAGGGAGGAGCCTGACAATACATCAGATAACACTTTCAGTACATACCATTACAGAACATAAAGCTTCTATCTTTTACTACTCTGATAAAATGAGAACATAACAACCAACCCTGTTGGTATCGACCCAACCACGTCCACCTTGTAGTCCCTCGATAAGGACAGGCCATACGAGACGCCGGTTGACACAATGACCACAATAATCTCTCCAGGAATGGGAATGGGAAGTTTCTTCTTGAAGCGCTCGTTGAGGTCTTTGATCACGTACAGAAATATGAGGCACACGAGGCCCAGGATGAGAGTGGTGACATTGGTGCTGCTAATGTCACTGAGAACCGCCATGATGCTCTGGGCCAAGACAAATGGGATATAATGAATGCATTTAGGTCATTGTTTGTGCGTGTAACAACAAAAGAAAAGAACAAATGGTAGTGTTTCATCCAACTGTCAATTCAACGATGCTTCCTTTTGTACTGCTGCAATTAAAACTTACATAAATAACCGAGAGGGGCCCGCTGAAGCGCTGGGTTTTCACTCCCAGCAGATACTTCAGTTGAGATACAACAACGTGGATGGATGCTGCTGTGGTGAAACCTCGCACCAGGGGCTCTGTGAGATAGATTGCCACAAAGCCAAACCTGAGAAGACCCAAGACAAGCTGAAAGAAAAAGCAAGAAACAAAAAAGCATTTAAAAAAAGAGAGAGAAATTGGACAAAGAAAAATTCACACAAAGTCATTTTGTTTTTGTTTTGTTAAAAACATTAATTTAAGATGTGGGTACATCAACAGTGATTTAGACATCTTTTGGGTAAACAGTGATTTCTAAGCGTGACATATTTTCACAAAGTGTGATCAGATTGCAGTTTTGTTTTAACCAAATAACAGGGTCTCTGTGGGAGAGCTGAAGGAAAATGTTCTGGTTATTTTTTTCCACCGCTGACCTGGATGATTCCCACCAGGGTCGTAAGCACAACAGCCACCTGCACCCGCCTGGCATCTCGAGCCACCACGTCGACGATGGCTGTGGACGTGTTGGATCCATTGGCAGGCAGCATGTAGAACATAGAGTCTGGGGCCTCCCTCACTGCGACACCACCAATCATAAGACTTATTACTGCAAAGGTACCTGCAGATCACAAAGAAATGGTTAAAACGGTTAATGGTTAAAATACATATGTCTGACTCATGTGAGCACTTTACTAGTATTATGATGGATACTGTAACTGCGTGAGTTTGTGCCCACACTCTCCCGTGTGCTGTATACAGTTCAGGGAAATGGCCATGAACAGCAGTCGAGTTTCTTTCTCTCTGCTAGAGGTCAGAAGATCATGATTTTTACAGCAAGTCATTATCAGACTAACGTTTAGGCAAAAGCAGGGAAACTTAAGAACAGGTCTTTTGTTCAAAAAGGTTAAGCAGGTTTGGTTTATCGCAGCTATTCGCCAGATGGACTTCAAGGTTAGAGCTGATACTCGAGATGGCTTGGACGCCCTGAAAAGAAAACAGGCTGATGGGGTGAGATGAGGGGAGCTGGGGGAGGGGGGGTTACTCAATCCCCACTACTCACAACAACCATGGGCACAGAGCACATTTAAAAACACCTCCTACTCTGGATCACATGTGAACTTTGTGAATCCATAGATAGTTAATTTAGCCCACCCTCTGTGTGGGACAGGGACAGTTGGCAGTTTGAGCTATTCTGGGCAGAGAGTTTTGAGAGTGGCCTGGCTGTGTTAATAAAGGCCAATGAATGCTTAAAGACCAACATTAATTCAGACCAAGTTCAGTTGTAATAAATAGTTTGAATTTTAACATCTTTCCAATTAAACCAGATAACGTGATAAAAACCAATAGTAGACACAACTTTTGTAATAAAAACAGGGTCGACCAACATCAACATAGATTACATTTACGTAACCACCTTGAAAGAAAAACCTATTTCCGCTGTAAGTTTTCCTGCTATGTTTCCAAATCGTAGCAAGGAGATGTTTGTTTCCCTCCTGGGAAAAGTCAATTATTGCTTTGGGGCGAACGCCTTTCAGCTTTCAATTGGAAAACAACCAACAACAACTATTGACTTGAAACCAACTATAATCTATACTATGTATTTACTGCTAAACCGACAAATTTCTGTTTACTCTTGTTGGAGCTCAGGCCACACTCCTTGCACTGCATGACCTAGCCTTTCAACTCCACAACCACATCCAAACCTCACTAAGGCCCTCTGTTATTG
>KV751356.1:2812838-2826714 GCA_001698575.1 Mola mola | reverse complement strand
CAAGGTATTAAATACACACTGGGAAAATTACACATTCCAGTATTTCCAGAGATAAGTCAGAAGTACCCAGGAATAGAACAAAAAACAATATCCATAGAACTACACTGTACATACATGGTAATGCTACTTAGTTTGGTAATACAGAATAAATAAATGCAGTAAACCTAAACAAAATTTACTCAGAGGGATTTGTACTCAAATACAGAAGCCAAACGTCGGAGTGAGATCTCTGTCTGCTGTGGATCTCAGGGTGCAGTGACGTGTGGTGGTCACGGGGCTCCCTCCTGTGCTGGTTTAATTTTCCTCCCGAAAATAAAAATTAAGTAAAAAAATGTGTAAAATATCTCCACAGTTTGGTGAAAATTAATGTGGGTCACTTATTTACTTGAAAAGATTTATTTTCGGTTTTCAATACATTTTTGTTTTTGTATGGCTAGATGTGTTTGATATCTGCCCTTTAGGTTTGATTTGTAGTCCATCCGTCCATCCATTTTCTAGTGTTGATTAAATGCATTTATTCAAAAGCCTACAAATTCGAGATATCTAGAGTGAAAAATTCTTTGTTTTCATTTTGATCGTTATGGTTTTATACAGTTGATGTTAAATATCCTTATATTTTGAGTGTTTTAAGTTGTAGGTCATAATTATCAGAAAATAAAACTGTGTAATGCTTTTAGTTTATATGTAATGACTCTACAATATACTAAATGTTCACTTTCCTAAATAACACTGAAAAGATGATGATAATTTAATATACTGAGCTGCACTAATGCATTAACAGTTTTATTCCAGTAGGGGGCGACAATAGCCAAACAGATGACAAGTGAACTGTTCTGTAGAGTTTAATCCTGATACAGAAGGGAATGTTTCTCATTAAATGCTTTTAGTTGTGGTGATGCAGACTTTTTTTTTGCGAAATATGAGAAAGTACAAAATAACTGCATCAGTTGGTATATAATATGTGTTTATAATGTGGTCGTAACTCGTAGTATTAAAAGTGACTGATCTTTCATTATTTTCAATAAAAAATCCTTTCTATTGGACTAAATTATCAGTTAAACAAGTAACAAGTAATTCCAAACATCATGAATAGATGTACCTGTACCTTAAGTACCAGATTTTATTGTAGTGTCAGCACTGCTGGTCAGCAGGTCTCACATGCTGAAGCTCACTAGCTAATCAGTGATACCAAAATGGAAACTGAAAGTCTGAAGTCGGAAACTGAAAATCCTTCATTTGTTATAGTGCAAAAAATACACAAAAAGAAAATTCCTGACATGAAGCAGATGAATAAATATAGAGAAATTACCCCCAGCACTGTTTAAAATATCAGACAGGTATTATGGGATCAATATACTTATGCATCAATCTGAATTTTACTGTTGAAGAATGCTCAAGAGAAAAGATAGGAAAAGTTTATTCAATTAATTTAAACGACTTAAAGACTTATTTCAGTGAAGTAAAATCCACTACTGGGGGTGGAACTGCCAACAGTTCATCTAACCTGACATTGCTTTCTAGCTTGTAGTCTCTGATGACCCTGGCATGATGAGGTCATGTGACATCGCAGCACAAAAAAAAACCTGAAGCATGTGGAGCAGTGCTGTCAACTTCTATGCATAAAAGCATGCAAACGCTGCATTTATTTTAGTATCTCTGTCATTCTTTGTCATGCTGTGTGTTTTTTGTAGAAGTGTATCTAATAATGAAAAAAATATATATTTTAAATCATCCGTGGTAAACATTTTTTAATTATGCGTATGAAGGCCATATCAGAAGTATTCAAAAGCAATCAAGGACTCTAATGGCTTAATTGCTGTTACGTTAATCAAAATGACTCATTTTGTGATCTTGTGCAGTCCATTGAGCATATAATCAATTATTGTGGAGTTGCTGATGTTAATCTTCCTTAATTTCCAAGTCTGGTATATTTTGCTGTGTTGTTTTGTTCTGTGATGCAGTAAAAACATCACTTATGGCACCTTGAACAAGAAGTCGTTGTCATACTTGGTTTTCCCTGCATCTTTCAGCCTAATGACCACTTCCTGCTCCCTCTAGATGGAAGCACGGTGCACTACAGAGGAGCAGATGTTTGTGGTGATACATTTCACTGTGTCTCACTCTTCATAAATTTCTGCCCAGTGTTTAAGAAACATTCTTGTCTCCATGTTTCTGCAGCCGTTACACCAGAACCACGGATCTAACACCGGAGCACGGCGCCAGCATTGTAAGGGTGGGAACACTTCCTGTTCCTTGTTCTTGCTTTGATTTAGATTTGTCATCATTTGCTAAGTAATACAACAGACGTGGTCGAACATGTGCTGCCAGGAATAACAATCCAACGCATTGAATTCTGCTACAGAAAAAATGTGCATCCTCTCCGTTCAGACATATGCTGTTGCCATTAACACAGTAAAACATGGACCGTCCATTGTCTGCTCTTTTATCTGAAAAATCATTTAAGAATGCAGACAGTGAATTTCTTTTTACATTTTCTGTGAATGCTAACTGCTAGTATAACTATTTCTGAGGCCTTATCAGGTAAACAGCATTTTATTTTCGTCTTTCAAGAGGGGCAATTCTGAGTTTAATTAAGTTCAAAGTTGCATCATATTGTGTATATCGTGCACATTCAAAGTAATCTCCTTCATAAAGTTCTGTGTTTTCATCCTCACCCATAAATGAGATAAATCACTAAACCAAGAAACAAGTCATTCCTCTCAGTACCTTAACTGGACGGGTTCACATTCAGGGCATTTTAACACACGTGCATCAGAACAAGCCAATTACAGAGGATGCCAAACAGGAAAGACAATTCAGTGGAGTAAACACTTAAATCTTTATCGATGGAATGTTTGTAAACCACGACAGTTCAATAAATTCTGGTTTGATGTTTTAAAAGGCTTTTTCATGTATCACACCACACACTCTCAATGCAACTCTTCAACCCTTTGAAAAAACTAAGAAGCGACTTTCTCTTTCAGCTGTACAACATATGATAAAGTGTGGCAACTATTTTTGTCTTATTTAATAAAAACTACATAGCAGTTTTTGTGTATCTGTATGTACCAGTATGTGTGTGTTTATACAGCAGCCATAACATTAAAACCACTGACAGTTGAAGTGAATCATTTTCACTTTATTACCATGCAAAGTTCTGCTGGGGAACCATTGATCCTCGCATTCACGTGGATGCTACTTGACACAAACCATCTGCCCAAAACATCCTTGAAGACCAACCATAACCCTTATGGCACATGTACACCCAGATGACAGTGGGTCCCCCAGCAGGAAAGTGCATGCTGTGACGCCACAAAAACTGCTCAGGAACTGCCGATGGAACGGGACAAAGAGTTGACGTGGCTTCAAAATTCCTTGCTTGAAAAATTATGGTCCATTGTGTAACAGATTTGGCTTTACCTGTCAAGACACAGTCAAATGACCTCTAGGGTGTGGACCCGTGACCCTCTGGTGTCTTGAACCAGAATGTTGGTGGCAGATCCTTGGAGCACTATTGGTTACAAGGAGGCAGGAGTTTTGAGGCAAAGGCCAAAACTTTGTCATGTTCCTCGGGCTCATTGCTAAATTTATTTGTGGTGTGTTGGGGCACATTATCCTGTTGTGGAGGGGTCCCACCATTGTGGGTGAGTGACATTACTACGAGGGGATGAACTAAGTGGCCCTGCGATGAACTGGTGACTTGTTCAGGGTGTAACCCGCCTTTGCCCAAAGATGCTGCAAAGATGCTGAGATAGGCTCCAGCCCCCCCTGGATGGTTTATATCCCCATGTGTAATCTATGTGTATATTCCAATATTTGTTGTAAAACATGTTTTCCAAAAGAAAGCAAAGAAATGTTCTATGGTATTCTGTTTTCATACATTCATGTTCTACTAATGTATCCTAACCACTAATTCATTAACATCATGAGGAGTTTTGTCTCCATGAGGCAGATGAGTCCTACATTGTCCCTGTGTAAACAGATTTTTCAAAATTTTAAGATTATATTTTCATTTTGTGATTTTTAGCAGCTGTTTAACCCACGTTCATTTGTTTTTGTTTATCTAATTTATATTACATGTCAAAGAGATTTGGGAGATCGGTTAACCTTGATAGTAGAATCTGACATTTTGTATAATTTGTGCAAGAGCATTATTAAATATTATAGTCAAAACAACTCTTTCCTCCCTGACAGCCCTCTGACTTCTTCAATAATAAATATGCCATGAATGCGCTTCATGCATCAATCTGTTTTTTTAGAGACTGAAAGTCAATCTCAGACAATATTTTTCTTTCTTATTTTTGCGAACCTTTCATTCCTGCAAGTCAAACCAGATTTTCTGGACTTCCACTTGGTATGAGTTTAGTGCTTGGACAGAGACAAAAGCCTCAACATGGAACACAATTAATTCATCTTTGGGAGAAGACCACGCACGATGGGGACACAGCCTGTCTGGAGCATAAACACGTTGTTTCCTCCCTCTGCATCTGAAAACACAATGCTTCTATTGCTTGATTTGGGTTAAATATTATCCTCATCGTTGAGCACTCAGTAATTTCGTAATCACAAGAAAACAAATAGGCTGCATGCATGTCGTCTTTATGGTGCCACGATATATACAATAACAAACAGAAAAGAAAAACACAAAAGAACTTGAAAATGTTCCAAAGCATTACTTTTCACAATATTTTAAACACAGGAGCAGCTCAAAAATATAAAGCATTCGTCAGCAATTCAGCAAGTCGGTATGAAGCCGCAGACAGGGCTTAATTTGTTGAGCATTGGTTTAAGGCTGACACAGTGCGGGGATCAGTGTGGCTCACAAAAATGTGATGAGTTTAGTTTTTACCTTTGGACAGGTTTACGTGATGAAATAACACATTATTTTTCTCACAAGAAGAATCCAAATGTATTCACAAGGGATGAAACGCAGCCTTGTTCAAACACTCTCGAGAGTTGTGCTGCTACTGTCTACTCTTTTTTTCTCTTTCTTTTTTTCATGTGCTGCAGTGTGTTCGGCTGTCCTGGGTATGCTTTCAGTTAACTGGTAACTTATCACTCTTTGGACGATTACCAACTGATAACATTCTTACTTTCTTTCTAACTGCTACCAAATTAAACAACCCTCTCGAGAATTTCTCTAATTTTTTTTCAAGAAAGTGCCTCAGAAATTACTGGCCTGACTACCAAAGCTAAAGTCATCTAATCCAACTATACTTGAAAGAGATAAGAGAGGAGCAGTGGATTGGTTCAAGATCTACCATGTCTATGTACTCTATTTTGTATCTATGTGCTGTAGTTTGAATTATGAAATGACAAAAATAGCAATTATGTCTTTCTCATTAAACATTTTCTCCATGACACAGCTCCCTGTTGTATTTGTTTTATAACTGCAATGAAGTTCTGCGTGGCTCCTGGATCTCTTTTAAAGCCTACTCCGTAATCCACCTTGTCTTGAATTATGGACGATGATTTTAAACAAAATTCTCTGTTGTTAAAACTTAGAGAGAAAACTTTAAAACCAGGAAACATCCCTTTCCAATCATGTTTGTAACTGCACTGATTTTTGCTCATATTATCATTTTGTTTTGTTTATTTTACCCATGGAGCAGGTAAACTTTGTACCAGTTGAGCCTCTGAACTCTATGCAATAATGTTTACTCTGTCCTAAAACATGACTACAGCCACTCTGAGAGTCTATTGCACGGTTTGCAATATTATTCAGAGGCAGACATGTTTGCAAAAATGACTTTCCACCCCACACAGCAACCCCAAGAAAAGGCCAATTAAATGTGCGCCACAGCAGTCTGTGATCCTCTGGTGAATGCTCATGTTGGTCTAAACATTCACTTTTAGTGTATGTAGCAAAGATATAAAGGCTAGAAGATGAGAATTAATAGAGCCACAACTTTAAAGACACATAAGGCTTCATGAGTTCAAAGACCTGTCTGAGTCAGTTAGTGACATCTTGATTTCATATTTACTCTAATATGTGAATTATTAACCAGATGATCATTTTATTTAACTGATTTGTTGACTGAAATTACTTTCTGGAGCGTAACTCATCTATTCGTTATCAGTCCTTCGTTATTGGACTGTCAATCAGTCTATGATGGAAGAATGGAAACTAGTTCTGTTGTCTGCCAGCATTATCTCCACATGTGGCCGCTGTAATTTATTGCCTGTGATGGGTGTAAAGTCTGTGCCATAAAAAAAACACCTTTTCTTTTCTCAGCCTCAGCTGCTGAGAGTATTTAGTGTACACAAACATTTTGGTGGAGAATTACTTGAACTAGCATCTATTTTTGATGGATTCAAATCTGATTTTTGTAGCATGGATCCAAAACGTTTGTGGCCTCTTCACTATATTGTGCCTCTCTTTATTCAAATAATTCTTGTGTGAGTGACCCTCCAACATGCAATGTACAATGGAACGATGGATCTCCAACTAGATAAAATTCAGGCTAAACATCTAGACAAATAGTCAAGAATTATAGCCAATCAGAGTGGACATGGGTTGGTTGAAAACCATAGACACTATTTTCGGCAGAAGTCCTGGAAGGGGAAATCAATATAAACAAACAAGGTATATCTCTTTGTAGAACACTCAATCTATTTCAATCTATGCACAAATCCAGCCTTGTTTATCTTTCCCATTGTTCCAGAACAAAATGTAATGCTTTTTTGGGTGCTATGTACATTTTGAATTTCTCCCATGGAAATTATTATCATCCCGCTTATTATTTCCCATGTCACGTTGCGTGTTTTCATGGCCAAATGTAGTTTGGAGACAAGACCAGAGGGGGTGGCTCTGGGTGAAGGGTGGTTTTATCTGCAACCTTTTATTGCCAGTCCATCATCAAGTTTGAACGAACTCCAAGATCACAAGACAGCAAGTCATGCAGCGCAAACTGTACAGCAATGTGATAAGTTTGAAGGTCATATAGTTGACTCTATCTACTAAATCCAATTCTTAAACCTTAAAAGCCGATGAAAATCGTGTTTTGACCTTGTTACCATCAATAAAAAGTTCTGACAACCTCGGTTTTCTTTGTTTGGAGCCAATCCTGATGACTTGTGGGGGTGGGGATTAATGTTCTAGAAACAAAACTTACTGTTCTACTCTTTCAACAAGCGACCTTGTACAAGTAGCTCCTCCTCTTCTTCCTTTCAATCTGTGTTTGGTTCAAACTTGTATGGCTGAATTAGTCCAATGTTAGAGCTTGACACTTTGCAAAGTATAGTAGACTAGTTTAAAATGTAGAAAATAAAAGAACCAGTGTTGTGCAAAGAGCGGGCTAAATTGCACTTTCATAGATCCACACAACCTTGATGAGGCAAAGGCTTAGTATTATATCCAAGGAAACTTTGACGTGCTGACTGCACAGGGTATTTATTGAACCCCCAACCCTCCAATCAGCCAAAAAAAAAATCCTCTAACCACTATTTTGTTGAAAAATTAAACAGAACAACAACAATAACATATATTTTTGACACAAAATAATATGTAAAAATACTTATTAACACATGATACTGTGTTGAGGAAATGTTAACTACTATTGTTTAAAAGAAATTAGTAAATCTTTAAAACTCAGGTTAAGGTAAAGTGTTTCTTCAGGCAATGCCTGAAAATCTAACACTAGTTTTCTTAATAAAACTTAATATTCTATGAAAATTCTGCTTTTTAAACAACCTAAAAAAGAGTACTTATCAAGATCAATTCATTTATAGATTCGTAGTTAAGCCAGCACGCCTCAGTAAGTTATATTGTTGGTGCTGCTGAAAATTTTATTAAGTGTAGAGTTTATTATACCCTTACAGAAACAATTGCCTAAAATGTTGCACTCAAATGACAACGGTTGTCAAAAAGAAAAGTCTTGAAATCAAATTTATCAGTATTAGTGTAACAACTTTATTTCAGAGTTTATTTCAGCTCCACACCTTAATGGGACTCTTCAAGTGTAAATTGGGTGTGGTAGCTTGATTTGATGTTCCATAGGGCTGTGGGTAGAGTTAAAATGGGAACATTTTGTTTTAGTTACTGTCATTATTGTTGACCTCTTACCTGTTTTTGTGGACACACATTAATAAAGATGTGCTAGTTCACAATAAAAAGAACCTCTATATTGTCTAGCCTCTGGAGTTCATTTATCTGTATGCTATGGGAAATTATTATTTAAACAAACGCAGTCTATTCATTATAGCAAACGTTATTTAAGGATTTTTAAAAGTTACATTTCCACCTTACAGTAACCTCTGTAGTTTTATTAAAAATTTCCAGAAGAGTATTAATGTCTAAATAAACACAATGTTCAAGTGTCGAGAATGAGTAGTGTTACATTTTAACTCCAGTCAGAGACCCTTATAGAAACTTCAGAAGTGTTGAAATCAACAATGACAGTTTTAAATTGGGATGCCTATTTTGCTGTTCAGTTGGCTCAACTTAAATTTATGTGCTTATTCAATATGTATCCTCTAATATTTTGAGACCCAAATGTGATGTGTTGTGTCGACTAAGTCATTTTTAAAAATAATGCTTCAACAAAATAACATTTGTTCATTCAACATTAATCAAGTCGCCCCTTTTACAGTGAATCTTTAAAGAGTTAATTAATGGCTAGAGCGAGACTTTAAAGTTGTGAGGGCCCACTGAAATGTCCTCACTTTACAAAAATGCCCTCTGTTGGTGATGAAATTGTTTTAGCAAGTACAAGTATACAAACACACACACACCCACAAAAACAATTGGACTTTCTGTTCCAACATTTTCCTAATTTTTTCTCATCAGTTTGGGGTTCCTTTTGCTTAAATTGTAAGGAAGACTTCCATCCACTTCCGTTTGTGCGCTGCTCTGCTCGATTGCTGAGGAAAAACTTGGAAAAACTTGGGTTAAAATGAACTCATTTGTCTGAAACTGTTGTGTGTTTGACTCTTAACAAGAAATCTGATTGTCAGACTATCACTGTGTCTAATGAAACTGAATAAATGAATTTTGAAATACTACTTAGCAGCTTTTTTCTCAAACAGTCTTGGCAACTCATTGGCTTTTTTTTAAGTCTTGATGTGCACAGGCGTCAACCTCAAGCAGCATTTCCCATCCTGAAAAGCTACTCGATATACATTTCATAACAATAACGCCCCTCCATCCTGGTCTGTTTTTCCCTGTCCACATCCTCCCTATCCTGCCCACCTACAATTTCCTCCAAATGCTCTTTGGGGGTTGAAAGCTTCCACTGAAAGTTGCAGGTTATAGTTATTATAAGAACAATGGTCATGGATAAGTTAGGCATCCAGCTTTTGTGCGAAACAGGGGTTATACCATAGTTGCTGTTAATAATTGAAGTTGTGACAAGTAGCAAAGGTGGCATTTATTGATGGCAAAACTGTCTCCAGTCACAATTGATCTCCAGGGGCTGGAGAGCAAGAAAAGGAAGGTGGAGAATTTGGATTTGAGGCAGTCAAGTACACCATTAGGTATGTCATACCAGTTGGTGTACATTACATGATTTGAATATGAACTTTGGGAATAGGAGGAAGAGCGAAAAAAAATTCTGTTGTTTGTTAACTCTAATCCAACCACACAAATTGAGGCTAAGGCTGTGCAGATCCTTACCTGGCTCTGCCTGTATTTGAGGGTCTGGATCTTTGTTGTTTGCTGGTAATGTTCTTTGATAAGTGATGTTCAAAGGCAGGACGGGATCCTAACTTAATGTAATTAATGGTTATCAGTGCTACATAGAGAGGAAGCAGCAGTACTCAGGGCAGCAAAGGCGAGATGATGCGACTGGGAACAAAGCAGTACGTGGTGGCCAGGCCGCTGTACTCCGAAGAGTCCTTTGCGGAGGAGCACGAGAAAGTCTACAGGCACCACAAGACCAAGCTAGATCACGTCAGGCAGTACTTCACGTAAGAATCATGGAACACTCTTTGGCTTGCGTTCCCTGTGTCATTTTAAAAATTTGACACAAAGCATGTTTTAAAATTAATTGAATTAACAATGATTTAAAAATGGAATTGATGAAATTAAAACTCAGTTTTATGAAGACACCAACATATTTTCTAGTACTGTTATAAGCTTGATTTTGTTTATTTTTTGACTCGGGTTTTTAGTTTTTAAATGAATTAACTCACGATGAGTTGTAGTTTTATAATATAAAGTTAAACCTTTGCAACTTGCTTAACCCACGTTAATATAAATTACAAGATCCGGCTTGGTATATAACATGTAAAACATATAATTTCACTACTACTCACTTTATTTTATGATGTTTTGATCTTCAATAATTTCATCAAGGCAAGGAGTTGTATTAGTGGGTACAGTCATGTTCAGTGTTTGGTATTTTTAGGTTCTTTGTACAAATGATTTGTAGAAGGTTAAATGCCCTTTTAGGCTCTTAAGAGAAGTTGTGTGTCAATGCCCTACAAGTTTTATTTTGTTTCTTCTTCATACTCACCGATATTCAGTCTTTGACTTATGTGTCTTGCAGTTTTGAAGGTTTTGGTTGTCTTTGCAAATTAGTATTGATCAACTTAAATATTATTTTAGGTTTTTCCTTGTATATTTTACTAACAGAAAAACTGATTAATATGTGCTAAAGAAAACATTACATTAAGATCCATTATGATCATGAGCCTATTGACAGTAAGGTAAAATATCCACAGTCGAGCTACCCATTACTTTCCATCCATTACTTTATATATCCATTTACCATGAACTCTTCGTACTTCTGCGTCCTTGTAGATGTGATGCCAAACGAGTCAAGAATGCATCTCTCTCTCTTCTGCCGGTCATCAACTGGATGAGAATCTACCGACTCAAAGAGTGGCTGCTCAGTGACATTGTGTCTGGCGTCAGCACTGGACTGGTAGCCGTCCTGCAAGGTAATGTGAAGAGGATAACAACTCATAATAAGGTACATTAATTAGAATTAGTTAGAACAGTAACAACTAATAACATTATTTATTAATTAATGTGTCAGGTAATCATTTATTAATCTAAGTAATTATTCAATACCATTACGATTAGTTAATAAAGTAATGCTTATTAACTAAGAGTTAAATCATGCAATGAGAAGCATTTTCACACATACTGCCACCTAATCCCAGTCCTAACAAAGCATTCATTAACTTGAAATAGCCAAAAATTAATGCTGTTTTCAACCCTTATTGTAAAGTTAAAAACATGCGTCCTTTGGCATTTAATAGCATGGTTTTAAACTTTTGAATAATGTATGAAATAGTATCCTGGTCAACATGAAGACTAGTTAGTTAGTTAGTTTAGACTGACTATATTATATATACTATATTAACTAATGTTGATTAAAGTACCTTTATTGTGAAGTGTTGCCATGAAGATTTGTTTTTGTCTTTGAATCAAATTGACATAATATTAGCCAGTAATTCTGTAATTCCAAAAGGTACAAATTCATAACACAATACCTCACATATGAATCTTTCTCTTCATTTCATCTATGTATAATCTGATATAATGTATTTGACACCACTAGTCATGATAACCTGCATAAGCTTAAAACTATAACATATAACCCAAATTCTTTGCAAATGGGTGTATTATTATTATTAATTATGTAATGTGTGAAATTTTCAAATTAAAATATTTAGAAACAGGAAGACCATTTCTTAAAGATTTGTACTAACAATGTTCAAACCCGGAAATGCATTGTTTT
Source organism: Mola mola (assembly GCA_001698575.1). Lineage (NCBI taxonomy): Eukaryota > Metazoa > Chordata > Actinopteri > Tetraodontiformes > Molidae > Mola > Mola mola. Next base: position 2,815,027 of record KV751356.1, on the reverse strand, counting down.
ATACTAATTGTACATTTAATTTGGTTGCCTGTCACAATAATTTACAGTAGAGATTATGACTAAACTTTAATGTATAAAACTTAAAATGTTACCTCGTAATTTACGTTTATGACTTAGTAACTTTAGACTCTTCATGGGAAAATGGTTGTTAAAAATCATTCTTTGTTATTATTGTTACATCTGCTAAGGAAGTTATGTTTTAATGCCATACATTAGATCTTGCTTAATTTTGGAGATGATCTAGGTCTGCATTTTGACGCTGTCATGCTATATATAAATACATTTTGAAGAGTCTGTAGTGAAATTCCTCTTATTAATGGTAGTCTCATTCCCACTGAGTGTACCAGAGTGTTGAAAAATGCATTTTTTGACGCAGTGTTGATATCAGTAGAAAAAAAATCCATTGTTTGAGCCTTTCTCAGGGAGGTGAGTCCTGTTGAGTCACTGATTTGCGTCAGGCGATCCTATACTACTCTTGGGCCTTGACATCAAATCAAATCAAATCAAATTTTATTTGTATAGCCCAAAATTACAATTTACACATTATCTCACTGGGCTTTTACAAACTGTACAGATGTGACATCCTCTGCCCTTAGACCCTCGAACCAGGTGAGGAAAAACTTAAAAAAAACCCTAAACAGGGAAAATAAGAAACCACAGGAAGAACCACAGAGGAGGGATCCTTCTTCCTAGGACGGACGGACGAGCAATAGATGTCACATGTACAGAACACAACAATATGATAATAACAGTTTACTTAGAATGTATAAAACATCCATGAGTCTGTGGAATCTATAAATCCAGAGATATGTGAAGTGTAGTGATCCAGAAGCAGGTGTATTCTGTTGGTCCAGAAGCCATTGTAATCTGTGGATCCCGATTTGTACTTGGAAATCCAGCCTAGGATCCAAGTCACAGGATCTCCTGTCCTAATGTGGCCAGGAGGCATCAGGCAGGACTGCAGCAGCAGCTCTCACCGCGACCTAGAAAAACATGTGTCCTTCAACAGAAAAAGAGTGTTTTTGCTTTAGTACACAGCCACCCACTGTAAATCTACTGTTGTAAATTTGAAAATGAGTAATTTTACCATATCAAAAGGTATGGTGAAAATGTGACTCAGAAGCAGACATTTTCTTGATCAAATCTTTACTGATAATATGTTAAGGTTTTACAGCCAGCATTTCTTCTGCTATCCTGGTTGTTTACAATGATAATATGAAGTTTGGCTATCTTCACATCCTCATCCACATTTCAAATATTTTTATTTTTTATTTTTATCATGCACACATATACATACAGTATATAAATACATCTCACCCTTGTCATTTTTATCGATTGGTTTGCAGTATCTAAATTAAGATTTGAGTAAAAGTAGTAGTAGTAGTAAAGTAAAGTAAATTTACAATCATATTGTTGAGTGTAGCGAGGTGGACCCAAACGCAGACACGGACCAATGTGGGTATGGATGAAGCAGGCTTTATTGCTGGGGAAGAGTTGGATGACGCGGGAATGACACAGCCCGAGGCAGAGGACTGGAGGGCTGAGATGAGTGAGGGAGAAGGGCGAGGGCTGGCAGGAGGAAGCAGGCGGTAGTGTGTTGGAGAGTTGGCAAGCAGGCAGGCAGGCAGGCGAGTAGTGGTCCAGGAGTACTGGAGAGAGAGATGACAGTTAATACACAACCAACTAGGAAAGAATCTTGAGACAAGGCCTGAAGCGTAAGCTACCACTGAAGTGGATTCAATGATCTGGCCATGAGTGGGTGAAGAGCCGGGGTAGATATACTGCAGGCTGATGAATTGATGAGGCAGGTAAACAGACTGGGAGAAGTGATGAGGTGATTGCAGACAAGAGTGTAGAGCCGGGAGCCAGGAGAGCCACGCCCAGGCCAACACACACACCCACACAAACAAAACAAACACAGAGAAAGACAGACAGGGGAGCACTGGAAACACAAGGAAAACCCTAGGGAATTGTCCGGTACCATAACACATATGAACTGTAGGGTATGTACACAAATGCTTAGTTTCCTGTCACACAACCTGTTGGAACTCCTACCGTTAGGCAGACAATACAGGACAATTAAAACAAGGACAAACAGACAGCAATTAATGTATTAAACGCTGCCAATACATAATTCAGCAATTTTTATACTGTACAAGGATTGTGCAAAATTGGATGAATGTAGATGT
>KV751356.1:2736327-2804918 GCA_001698575.1 Mola mola | reverse complement strand
CTGTTGTTAGGTTTATTCAAATTTGACACACGCAAAACAAAATAAACAGGAACAAAGCAGCATTTTTCTGGAGATTTATTGAAGCTTGAGTAACTAACTTGAGTAACTGGAAGACCAGGGAACCCTGGTAGATATAGTGGCAGAGAAGCTGTATGCAGGTTACGTTGGAGTGTGCAGGCAGGAGATAGTCTGCAGCTCATTGCTTTCCAGCAGACTGGTGAGCAGACTAAGGCGGAGGAATTCATGTATCTAGTGAAACAACCTGGGGCAGGAGCAGGAGAACAAACACAAATAATCACAATAAACACAGGAAACAAAGACTGATTACTTCAAGGCAAATATAAGGATTACTTTAGCCCTGGAGTGTTACCACAGTGGTAAACAGACAGAGTGGGAAGCAGAACCGGGTAGATATACTGCAGAGGATGGTTAGTGGATAGGAATCGGCTTTGCAGGTTGTTGATTGTCAAAGGAGGAGTCACAGTCACCAGGTAGCCAGGCCCCCTCACAGACAGACCCATAAGAAAACAGGAACACCTAAAGGGAGGCAGAAAAACAAACGGAAAAAGTTGTATCTTCATTTTATTTTAGAATGCTAATAGAATAGATTATGCTTTTACATCGAATACATATAATAGCCTCATACAACCACTAGCTGTATTACTATTGTAATGATGGTACAGCCTTAATAAAAACTTTTGAAAATCAATTTTTTAAAAATCAAAACTTACAGCAATAGTTCCTCCCTGTCTTGTCATGCCCTTCATTGTTTTCAATATTCGTCCCCTTGATCTTTCTGTTTTCTTGCTTAACTTCATTTGTTCCTTATTTGGAGACAATAAAAGTGGTATGCCGCAACATAATTAGTTTTTAAAAGCGTGTAGCACTTGTCCCACTCTCATACAATAGTTCTGACAGCTGTGGTCGGTTAGTCAGTCAACTACTTTGGTTAAAATTGCAAATGTCATCATCTGGATGGATTGCAATTAAATTTTGCACAGTGTATGTTCACGGTGCTATAAGACATTGCTGATGTGCAAACGTATTCACTCGTGCCCATGGGGTTCATATTTGGGGTTTTGAGCAGATGAATGAATTACAAATTAAAAAGAATGATATGAAATTTAGGAGAGGAACTACCAGTGCAATTCTTTTAATGACTAAATACTTGCAAACTCAGGCCTCAAATGTAGATCTATTTTGAGTTTATAGCTAATTAGCAAATGTTAAGGCTGATAAGTGAATAAGATCAACTGTGTCTGTTAATAATGTTAGTATACCTGTCATTTATGTTGGTTTGATGTACGCAAAGCTGTAGTCTTTACAAAATTACAGATTTGATAAAAAAAATTGCTGCTGGCAAAACATGTTTTGAAATCTTTTCGTCTGTTTTAGCCCTCGCTGCAGTGTGCTTGCCAACATCAAAGGAACCGATATCTACAAAGACAGGAAGGACTATGTTAATGTAAGTTAATGTGTGTTTTATCAGGGGTCTTCTCAGTTAATGTTGTTTTTGGAAAGACACTAATTCACTTTCTGGAGAAGAATTTGCCCTACATGCGAAATGGCACAATTACCTATATAGCCAATGTATGTCACTAAGATTAGAATCAAAAACAATTACCCTCACTGTCTAAAGGTAACATCCTCCTAACAGCAGCTCTTACAAGAAGTTGTAATAATCACCAGTGCTTCCTCTTCCTACTCCCATGTTTTATGGTTGCATTTATCTCCAACAGACTAATTTTATTTCACTATAATTTTGCTATATTTGAGGTTTCATGGTCATGATTTTGTCCAGATATATGAGCCAGAAGGAGTGAAGATTTTCAGGATACCGTCACCAATCTTCTTTGCCAACATTGAGTTCTTCAGGAGAAAGCTAGTGGAATCTGTAAGTCACAGATGATGCTGTTGTGTTTTCCATCTTATATTTTGGTTGTAACATCATTGTGATAACTACTGCAGAATGTGCTCTTAATCCCCTAAAGGTTCATGTTGCAACCACACAGAGTGGAAAATATAGTTTTACTATCTTAATCTGTGCCGATGGTAAAACCTCTCACATACTACCACTAATGTGTTTTCAGGTTGGATTTAACCCAATGAGAGTGTTGAGGAAGAGGAACAAGGCACTGAGGATTATCAGGAAACTGTTAAAGAAGGGAGATCTGCGGTGGACATCAGTGAGTAATAACTTTGACCTGGTTCTCATTATAAACAACATCACACTTACTCTAACAGCACGTGCAAAATGCCATAAAAGTCCAAATTCTACGGTCACTGTTGGCTCTTGTTTATATATATTACTCTACCTAGGTCAGCCATAAACAAATGAAACATTCACTTGATAGCACATGAATGTCATTTTTGAATTATTTTATTGATATTGATCCTTTAAATTGGACAACTCTACTCACGTCAGATTCAAGTATACGTGTAAACATGATGCTGGGTCTGGGACCTGTCATATTTCCTATTTCAAACAAGTATGAGCAAATGCCTCTTTCAATCAATGTCTGTTATGTTATTACCTGTTAAATGCATTGAGACAAACAACTGGTAGCTGAAGAAAAGGGAACACCAAAATAACATGACGTCGAAAACATGTAATGAGGAATTCCTATTTGTCCCATGTATGAAAGTGAGGAAGATGACAGCATTCGCAATGCCTCACACAGGTGGAATGTTTTCATCAGCTGCTATTTTATCATCTTTGGAACAAAAACTTCACCGGATGCTTCATGTGCATCATGATTTATCATCTATTACGGTATTAAGGTTTCAGTCTACGTTTGCTTTTTTCTACATCAAAAAGGCATAAAAGCTGTTATTATTATTATTCATAAATAAATTTAAAAGGCACTTGGAAAACCATGGATATGATACCACCTATAGATATGAGTTGTGTTTGGTGGGATGTTTGCATCTCTGTGTTCCTGTAATCGAAACCAGTGCTTTACCTTTACAGAGAGGCTTTCTGGACATGACGTGTGGATCCGTCGAGGAGTCACAGGATGACAGCAACATGGAGGAGCTGGACCTGCCGATTGACTTCAAGGACCTTCCTGGTCGCATTGACTGGAACGCAGATCTTCCTGCCAACATCACTGTCCCCAGAGTGGACCTCCACAGCATGGTCCTGGACTTTGCTGCCGTCTCCTTCCTGGACATCTCTGCTCTGAAGGGGCTCAAAACTGTGAGTTGTTCCTTCCGCAGCAGCAACAGAAGCCTTTTTCTGTACTACTGATGTTTTTTCTTTCATCGCTTTTAAACTTCTCCTGCAGGCGCTGAAAGAGCTGATCCGAGTTGAAGTTGAGGTCTACATTGTGGCTTGTGATCGTAAGTACCAACCTCCAATATTCAAGTTCCATGTCAGACAGACCTGTGACAAAGTCTTCCCCATTTACGAATAAAAAGTGATTAAACTGTGTGGGCAGTTCGTAATTTATTATTTACTAGTAGACTGGTTTTATAGTAGGTGGTAGCCCACTGAGTCACAATATGTATCCAAACAAACGCAATAGAAATACACAATATTGATCAGTCCAATAGGTAATGGCTCTGATAGTGGCAACATTTATGTTTATTACACTAATAAATAGGGTCAATAATATGAGGCAAAAATGCTACCGCTGACTGGAATACAGAATCAATACACTCTGACTGAGGGATATGTATGAAGAAAAATAGGTGCATCATATTCCTGCCATTAACTACAGATTATAAACTTATTTTTAAAAAAAAAAAAAAAAAGAAAACAATGTGAAAATTATCAATTTTCTATAACTATCAGGTGAAAAAGAATTCCATATTGTGCACCCTTAAAAATGCCAGCATGGCTAGGTAATGGCTCTGATAGTGGCAACATTTATGTTTATTACACTAATAAATAGGGTCAATAATATGAGGCAAAAATGCTACCGCTGACTGGAATACAGAATCAATACACTCTGACTGAGGGATATGTATGAAGAAAAATAGGTGCATCATATTCCTGCCATTAACTACAGATTATAAACTTATTTTTAAAAAAAAAAAAAAAAAAGAAAACAATGTGAAAATTATCAATTTTCTATAACTATCAGGTGAAAAAGAATTCCATATTGTGCACCCTTAAAAATGCCAGCATGGCTGACGTGTACTGCTTCTCCACACCTGTAGCATATATCCTGGAGAAACTGCGTGACTGTTGTTTCTTCGACGATGAAGTTCAGCCGTCAATGCTCTTTCTGACACTGCATGATGCCATGCTGCACATTCTGGAGAAGCATCCAGATTCCACAGAGAAGAAATCTCACAATGACAGGGTAAAAGGCACAGTTCTAACCAGTGAAACATGGCATTACATTACAGTCTGAGGAAGCTGCTATGTGAAGAAATTCCATATATTAGCGATGTGAACACTCTTTATGTTGTCTTCCAGATTCTAACAATGGTGACAGTGCACTACCCTGGAGGCGGTTTGAGGAGCAGAGATAAAAATGTATGTACCTGTTTTAATTTGTGAGCAACAACACATTTAATGCACCTCTTTTACTGTACAAGAGAGGAAACTGACTGACACACAAGATCTTCTTCCCCTGGCAGGCTCCAGCTCCAGGAACCAAGTTCTAAATTTTCAATGATGACGATTACTGGTTGGAAATGTCAGTTGGACCAAAGAAGAAGAAAATGTTGTGTGGATCCAGTACATTGTATGATGTAATGAATAACAACATTTTATACATCTAACAATCAAAGTTTACATATACAGTACTCACTGTATTACAAGAAAACAAATTTCCTGCTGGTTTGTTTTTTATACTGTATATAGTGAATTTGTCAAAATTTTAGGTGCAATATATTTTACATGTTGTGTGATTATTATTGTTATTATAATTTGCCATGATTATAAACTTTTTGGCATTGTTCTCAACGTATGGTCTCTGTCTCTCAGTCTCTCGTGAAGGTGAAGTGGTTGAAGTACTGAAAAAAATGTGGCATCACATTTTCAGGTCCTATAAGATAATAACTTATAATAACTTATAAGTTAGGGATCCTGACAAGGCAGCTATTAAGTCCTAATAGCTAATATCTTTGAAATAAAACTAAATATTACCATATTTTAACACTTACACGTATCAATTGTAAGTTATTTTATTAATAAACACTTTTTTTGTTGTGTTAATAAGAAAGAAAATGTGGGTGTTATGTCATTTCATAGACCACCTCTTTCTGCTCCTCACACATATGGTAAGATTTAGCTACTAAATGGAGTTAAATGCCACGTTATATGAACCAACCTTCTGATTTGCTAAACACAGATAAACTCACAGGTGGCGTGGGATCAGATTTCTATGGGAGGCTGCAGTAAAATCATAGTGACGACCTTACTAGTTCGAGCCAGGGACCCTTATAATGTTCAGTTCAGTTACATTGCCGGTTACATTGCTACACTCTCCACATTAAAATCGCTTCCGGGGAAACTGGGACAAGAGGAGGGCAATGAGGTTCAATGAGCTCGACAACCACTGGTTTCCATGTAGAAACTGTTAAAGATCTTACTCTCTCATCAAGCCTTGCCCTCAGATTTTATAGATTTTTATGATGCATGTTCAAGTTTATAGGAAATAAAAAACACAGTAAAATTGTTGGAACCTTTAAGATATTAAAGTTTTCGGGGCCTTTAATATTTGAATCTGTGAGTGTCAATACTTTAAGGAGGTCAATAAAGTCTAGGTTTAACAGTCAATAGTCAAGTCATACAGTAAGGCCATAACTAAGCAAAACACGATCAGAGAAAACATGGAGATGTGCAGAAATAAGGGACCATATCACACGAAAGACAGTCTGTAGAAATGGACTTAAAGAAGTGATTTTAAAAAGCACACTGAATCTGCAAGCAGAAGTGCAACTCATAGTTAAAGCTCTTCACCGTTTGATTTGATTTTGGGAGGACTGGGTAGGTCCCTCCTGAGTACAAGTTGGACAAGAGCCAGACAAAAAAAACTCTGCTGCATATCAAAGTTCTTTTTTGTTTGTTTTACAAAGATTGTTTCTGTCACCTTAGGAAGTTTTTATCATATTTGAAAAATGTTACAATGTGCTGCATAAACTGTGATGATGCATCATCCATCCATGCATCATCCATCCAAGTAAGTTTGCAAAGAAAATTCATACTTACTTTGAAATACAAAGAAAAATCTAAATTTGAATAAAACCAGCTCACTGAAACTATCTAAGCCAAAAACATCAACTAAGAATAAAGGTCAGTCTTTGCAATGTCTCAAACGTGACTGAGACAATAAAGAAATGCTGTAGGTGAAAAGGCATAAAAAATAATCAACCAGAAATTGTGTTAATGATTGACCAAGTCAAAACAAAACCGACGGAGTGACAAGATCGATGTCATTAGATGCAAAGACTCACAGCGCTGCACAGAGAAGGAGAGAGCAAAGTTTCCAATAGGGGTCTATCTTCACAACTGTTGTGGCATTAGATTCAATCTGAGGTGTTAGGATGGTGACTTTGAGAAAACAATACCTGGTGAGCAGGCCTGTGTACTCTGAGGACAGCTTGGCTGAAGACCATCAGAAAATCCACAGGTTGCATAAAACCCCGCTGGACCATTTGAAAGAGTACCTGACGTAAGTGACCTAGTTCCCTTGAGATCAGAATCGAGGTATTTGATTTGACTAAGTGACGTACACTCCTGATTTGAAATCTTTTGCTAAATAATATGAGAAAAGTTCTGATGAAAATGTTTAAAAGTGGTGAACATTAGAACACATGGTGTGAGGGCTTCTGTTTTATGTCAAATCCAGATGTGATTCAAGGCGGGCAAAGAATGCAGTCCTCTCTCTTCTGCCTATCATTGGTTGGTTGAAGATCTACCGAGTTAGAGAGTGGCTGCTGGGAGATGTGGTGTCTGGGATCAGCACTGGAATGGTGGCCATTATGCAAGGTTAGGAGCAGGACGGAGAGATACTGCATGTGTGCCTGCAGAGAACAATCACTGCTGGTGCATTCAAAGCAAACAGTAACACTGGATAATTCTGGGGAAAGATTGTGGTCATGTCAACACATTATCTGACAACCAGACCCAACTTTTATTTTTATTGCACTGTAGAACATCAAATTATTTCTACTCTCACAGAACATTGTTCACAAAATACAATTACTGACATTAAAACATTGCAAAGCTGAGAAAAGATCTCATATGAGATTACAAACTAACATCCAGGCTGAAAATCACCCCCATATGTTAAAGCTTCTGCAAAACATGCTTCGGGCGATTTCTCGCCTCTCCTGAAAAATGTCGTCAAAATCTGTCCTTTTAGAGTTATCTTGTCAATAAACAAATAAATTAACAGGCAAGAACATCTGGTCCTTGATAGAAGTAATAAAGTGATGGCAAATTGTTACCATAATGACTAAAAAACCATTTGTAGGAAAAAGTTTATTGAGGTGTACTTTGAGTTTTTAGTTTGGCCCAAGTCCCACCTAATAACAAACAATAAGAGGAGGAGATGTTTATGACCTGTACTGCAGCCAGCGCCAAGGGGAATCAGAATGCTTTGGCTTTATTTATTGGAGCTCTACTGTCTTCCATCTTTACAGTACCGTACAATCAAAACCAATGGAGTTAGATCAATATTTCTAGCTGATTAGTTTTAGTTGTTTGAACTACACTTTAGTTATTTAAAAGAAACTTAAATTGGGATTGATTCAAACATGATATACGTAAGCCTCAATAATTATGCCAACATTGTAGAACTATGATGCTTAACCTCAAATTGTAAGCAAAATATGACATCTGACAGGAGCTCTTTTCTAAAACGTGTTGTACAATTTTGTAGCACAACAAAACCTGCTCATTTATGAAAGCTCCCTCTTTCTGTCTTGTTGCCTTGTTGTGGTCTCGCTCAGGACTGGCCTTCTCTCTGATGGCTTCGCTACCCCCAAGCTATGGCCTCTACACGGCGTTCTTCCCCATGCTAACATACTTCTTCCTCGGTACTTCGAGACACATATCTGTAGGTAAGTCATGCACAAACTGTCCCCAGCTGTTGCCAAGTAATAAAACAGGTTTTCTGTCATAAAACATTAACATATCACTTAAAGAGGCCTGTTTGGGAATGTTAGGGTTATCATTTTGTTGCTAAATTGTTGATAAGATAAGAAAAGATTTTTGAAAAAAATTAACAGTGTTGCCTTCACACCTCACAACACCCATCTACATGCAGGCGCTTTCCCTGTCCTGAGCCTAATGGTGGGAGTTGTGGTAACCCGCCTGGTGCCACAGAACGGACCACCAGCCAATATCACTGGATTTGAGGGCCTGAGCCCGGACCAGCAGCGAGTCCTGGTGGCTTCCTCTATGACCTTCCTTATGGGGATTTTTCAGGTAGATTTTTCTTAATAACAAATGATACTATATACGGTGCCATACCATACCAGTGGTTTTGCACCTTGTAGGAAGACTTTCATCATTTCATTTTTTTTCTCCCATGCAGCTCGCCATGGGTGTCCTACAGGTGGGCTTTGTTGTCAAGTACTTGTCAGATACACTAGTATCCGGCTTCACCACAGCAGCTGCTGTCCACATCCTGGTGTCCCAGCTAAAGTTTGTGTTAGGATTGGAAGTCCCGGGTATCAGTGGTCCTCTCTCTATCATAAGAGTAAGTCAGGGGTGTTCCTGAAAGTTGTATTACTCTCCATAATGTTGTTTTATGGAGCCTAGAAACACCTAAAATCCTTCTGTCATTCACTGGGTGGAAGAATAAGGTAGAGCATGGAATGAAAGGAAATTTCTATAGGGGAAATGGTATGAAATTAAAGAATGTGCAAACTCTAGTTACTGAGGCTAAAGCTGGAGGAGAAGACCAATACCTCAGTTCAGTGCAATAAGTAGCCTACACTAGTAGCAGCCATTTCAAATCTGGAGAGAGAAATTTGAAGAAGTGACAAATGTTTATTGAACAGTGTAAAGTCGTTGGCCCTTGGATTCTACAGGGAGATCATTGAAATCATTGACGGCTGTCTTCCTTAGTGGCAGCACTGTTGAACCCCCTTTGTAGTCCAGACACTGGTGGTGGTGGTGACTGATGACTGTTGAGACTGAAGGTGAAAGAACGAGGCAGAGGGAGAGAGACATATCTAAAAGGATTTTAAAAAGATTATAGGCTATTGGATTGATGAGATCAGCTGATGAGCACAGCTGATTATGAAGTGACTGCCCAGAACAAACATTGGCACAAAGACAGGAGCAGCTTATCCAGCTCTGTCCAAAGTTACAAAATGATGATGACATGTACAGGCATCGATGTAAAAAAATATACACAAGCTAACATGCTAGCAATAAAACTTTTTTTGCGCTCAGACCATGTCAAGATTAATCTTTTTAAAGCGTATTGCACTCCTTTCTATACTGCCCCCTGTGGATAAAGTTTAGGAAGTCTGGAAGTCAGGTTGCCGACAATGACTGTATGAATATTATTAAAGGAAACCAGGTGTTGTAGTGCAAGGGAATTAGTGTGCTATGTAGTAGTCAGACCTTTTCAGGCTTTACTGCAAAACCAGTTTTCTTTTAGGCTACAAATAATTTCTGTCGCGTTTTCTTGTTACTTTGGAATTGTCTTATCTTAAGTAAAACTAGAAATAACTTCACTGTGTTCGAAGTGCTGACTTGTATGCTTGCGTATTTTTTCACAGACCCTAGAGATGATCTTTGTCCAGATCACCTCCACCAACATCTGTGACCTGGTGATGTCCATAGTGATCATGTTGGTGGTATTCATCATGAAGGAGCTGAACGACAGATTTAAAGCCAAGCTACCTGTTCCCATTCCTATAGAGTTTATTGTGGTAAGAAAACCTTCCCCCTGATCAGGCTGTCAAACATATCAACACTTCAAAATGTTTTCCACACTAAATGTTTAAAGGTAATGAAAGTCATGTTTTTGACCTTTTTACCATGTCCATATGGTGTGACAGTATGAGGATTTCTGATTTTGTTCTGCAATTCATCCAAAAAAGCTAATTCTGAATTGGCTGGGTCTTCCATGTAGAAAACCTAAGGAACTAATCCTGACCTGTAGGGGTGTATCTTAAAGTTGTAGAAGCAACAGTATCAAAACTTACTATTCTGATGCATCATCTTGAAGTCGACCTACTTCAATGTTAGAACTCAACACTATGGAGTGTATACTAGACTAGTTTAAAATTTTGAAGATTATAGAGGAAGAAAGTTCCAGCTCCCTCCGGCTGTAGGCGAATGCGGATGGGGCGGGGCTAAAAGTAGCACATCCAGAGATCCAATCAAAATGAAGCAAAGACCATGAAGGGATTTTTATCCATGGAAAAAATGAAATATGTGATTTTACAAAACAGATATTACTTTTTAAGGGTTTAGTTCGTGGCTGAGCAGATCTTTAAAACAAAAGAAATCCATGTGAGAGCATCAAAAGCACCAAGGCTATCAATGAGTATTTGTGCCTTTTTCTATACGAACAATATATGTAGAGAATAAGAAAAAGAGATAAGAAACTGTATCCAATTTTGTCCAAGAGACCATGGTATTGAAAGCATTATTGAGTATTGTTTTTATACTGTATCAATGAGAAATGTTGGCACTGTAAACTTATCTCTTAAACATCATGTATCCTATTAATTATAAATCATGCAGTGTATACTTTACATTACTACCATTTTTACAATGTGTAACACAAGTATAGGCCTTTATTTGCTGAGCTACCATCAGTGTGTGCTAGTGTAGTTCTGGAAAATCTAACTTGTTATGACTTTAAACAAAATTTGTTTTGACTGATTCCTGTCATTTGAAAACTATATTCAAAAGCAGAATCCACATTCAAACACTGAAGTCATTTCATCCTCTGAAACAAATTGAACAAATTTCACAAGAGATATTTTTAGCTGTCATCATGGGAAAATCAAGTGTTTCTAAAAATTATTGATGACTCTGTTTATTTCAAGTGTTGCAATAAACCTGGAAAACTATAGGTGCTAATGGTTTTAACTCTTCAATGTCCTTACTGTTCACAGACCGTCATAGCTTGTGGGTTGTCCTATGGCTTCAAATTCAATGAGAAATTTGGCGTTCAGATTGTTGGCGAAATGGTTAAAGGGTAAGTTTCAGGTTCTGCATGCATACCAGGAGATGTACAGGACATCAGCTAATTCGGGTCCTGGGATAGAGGAAATGTTCGTTTGTTACACAGTATATGGAGTTAGCTCACTTGACATAAATCACTGCCAGGGCCGAAGATAGGAGCAACCATAGTGACAGAACAGGCTTGACTATGGGCTACAATGACTGAAAGGACTGTATGTCGGAACGTATGGCATCAAAAGCACCACAATGTTTTAACAATAACTGTCACTGCCAGAAAACACTTCACTACAGATTTTAGGCTAACAATTAATGTCTGAGCACTGCTGCACCCTTGATAAGCTGGTAGCTAAATGTGGTTCTGCTTGTTTTGACTTTGCCTTTTGACGACTACATAGAGGATCTATGTGCTGAGCAAGCTGCAAAATTTTAACAGACATTACAGTTTTGTGGTGAGTTTTCATTGTCGATAAAAAAATGTGTTAAATCTACAAAATATGATTTACCGGGAGGGGCACCTCTGCAGGATCATAATGCAAACATCTATAATCAACGCTGTGACAAATTGTAGCACAGAGTTCATAGACATGCTGAAAACTCATACACATCAAAAACCAGATGAAGCGCCTCCACTAGGTGAATTGCTCTGCTGTTAGGAGCCAAAAATGTTTGCAAGTGCCGGTTTAATCTTTAACAATGTTATGTTTGTTATATGGTTTTATATCCAATTACAATATGAATTGTAGCCACATCTCGCAGACAAATGCAGTGGGGTATACTTCACTCTGAAATATAGCTTACTTTTATATATTTTTGTGTACAGTTTAGAATTCAATGAGTAAAGTGTAAGTAAATTAGATCCATCAGATACTTTATATGCGTCGTATTTTTCAGGTATGAGCCTCCCATGGCACCCAGTCTGGAAGTCTTCCAGGAGAGTGCTGTGGAAGCCTTTCCTGCAGCCATAGTGGGGTTTGCTGTTGCTTTCTCTGTGGCCAAAGTCTACTCTATTAAACATGATTACATCATTGATGGGAACCAGGTGAGATACATATATTAACATCCTGGGGTAGGCACAGACAGTGGGAAAAGAGTTGATTGGTTACCAAAACAATGTCAGTATTGCTTTTTTTTTTTTTTTTTTTTTAACAATATTGAGTTTTTAAGACAAGAAAGTGAACCAGAAGCACTTGTCAGGTCTGAACAAAGGGTAGCCCTTCATTGTCAGAGATGCAGTGTTGTATAAAATATCTAAAAAGTCATAAATGTAAAAAATATTGCATGACAATATCACTTAGGTAAAAATGAAAGTCAGTCGAACAAAAGTGAAAGTTTTAAAGAATCTGGTATTTAGAATTTTAAAATAAATAACTTTAAAATGTTCTACTTTGGTACAGCAATTGAGTAATGACTTTTCAACTATGCAAACAGATGTCTTTTTTTCCCTCCCCAGGAGCTCATTGCGTTTGGAGTTAGCAACATATTTGGTGCTAGCTTCAAGTCTTTTGCAGCCAGCACAGCGCTGTCAAGGACAGCTGTGCAGGAGAGTTCAGGAGGCAAAACACAGGTCGGAAAGCAAATCTCAGACATTTTGTCCTGCAAAAGATTTATTGTAATATCCAATCTTTATTTGTATGTGGGAATAAAATGTAACTTTGATGTAAATGTTTTGGGGTTTTTTGTTTTTTTTAAATATAGGTTGCTGGTCTGATCTCAGCGCTAATGGCCATGATTGTAACTACCGCACTTGGCTTCCTTCTCGAGCCACTTCCCAGGGTGAGACTCAGTTCTTCGATGCATGGAGGAAGAATTCAAAATTTGTCTGTCATGTTAAGGACAAAGCTCAGTCATAATTGTATATTGTGTATTTATGTGCTGTTTTTGTATCTGACTCCAGTCTGTCCTGGGTGCCTTGGTCATCGTCAACCTGAAGGGCATGCTGATGCAGTTCAGAGAAATCGTGTACTTGTGGAGGAAGGACAAACCAGACTGTGTATGTGATAAAATACTTCACTCTCGAAACTAAGATATGCTGTTTTTACTTGGTTAATTGCTTGGCCCAGCCTACTCTCTTTCCGTGTTTGACCTCAAGTATTTGTTTTTCTGCAGGTGGTGTGGGTGGTCACATGCCTGTCTGCCTGCCTGCTGGGACTGGATCTTGGTCTGGCGGTGGGATTGGGAATAGAGCTGATTACTGTCATCTTCAGGACTCAATTGTAATTAAATATGACTTTGAACTATTTGTTTCTTTATATGAATATGAAAATTAGTAAATCATAGATTTACTACTGCAGGTGAAAAACCTTATCATCACATATGTGTGGATAAGGTTTTATACAACATACAACAACAAAGTATATGTTGTATACAGAAATCATGCAATATACAGCAATAACAATCTATCACAGCATTATGGCAGTTTTGTAAATTATCCAAAATAGAAACAATTTTGTTCTCACTCAAAACTATAGGTCTCGAATGGATCACATTAATTTTTTGGTGTGCCTGTGTGTCACACCAGCAGGGTTTCTCAGCTAAAAGGCGGACAGGCTCCAAGAAATACAGTAAAAAGTTGAGAACCACTTGTCTAGGGGACTTAGTAAGCTCTAAAGACGGGTATTCAAATTTTTTAAAGGTGCTAAAGAATTCACTTGAATAAAAAAAAAAGAAGCCAAATTTCAATGACCAGGCAAACAAAAATGCAATACAGAAATGTGTTCTGGCATCATAGCAAACATCTACCATTATAGCCAGTGTGTATAGACTAATGTCTAATGTTCCCTCTGATGCAATGTCACAAAAAGGCTGTGGAAATCATGTGATCAAATTATTTTTAATGTTTGATCACATGATTTTTCTGTCATGTAGTTGGATGTGTTCCTCAGAAATAGGATTTATCACAGACATTGGTCAACAAAAAATGTACATGTTCCCGTCTGATTTAGATTAGGAAAAGACTGCAAAATTGGTTATATGGTTTAAAAAAATCTGGTCGTCAAATACTGAATCGTTAATGTTTAAGATTTACGTACATGGACAATAATGTTCCATCTAAAACTCTCAAGGAAAAAAAAGGCTGATATCGCCCATTTTCATGTGTTCTTATAATTAACATTTGTCTCTGTTTCACTAGGTGCGATGCTGTATTGAGAAAAATTTGAGATGTCTTTTGAGATGTCTGTTTGACATGAAGATGTCTTTGTGTCCAGCACACCCTAATTTTGTTATCTCTGATTTACATTAAATAATGTTTATGTTGAACTCTTTCCAGCCCCCGCTGCTCTACCCTGGCTAACATCCAAGGGACCGACCTCTACAGAGATCGCAAAGATTACCTGCATGTAAGTATCTTTGATAAAGGTACCTCTGTTGAATGGTTTAAATTCATGTCCTCTGAATGACGTTTTCATCATATTCAGATATTTGAGCCAATAGGAGTTAAAATCTTCAAGATACCCTCGCCTATCTTCTTCGCTAATATTGATTTCTTCAAGGAAAAGCTCATTGAAGCAGTACGTAAGACACACTTACTCTCCTTTCTGCATCAGATGGTATTTCTCAGAAGATAGATGAGAATGAACATAGTGACACTTTGCTTTTTCCAGGTTGGGTTTAACCCCCTGAGGGTTTTGAGGAAGAGAAACAAAGCTATCAGGAAAATCAAGAAACTGCTGCAGAAAGGGAGCGATGACATCACAGAGGTGAAGTCTCAAATATACCACAAAGGACTGCGCTAGATTTTTTTCATGTTATCTTCTGAAACGTATCTTTCTTTAATCCATCAAACAGAAAGGTTTAAGGGAGTTCTTCAACCAAACTGAGGAGTTTGACTTTAAAGACGAGGAAATGGATCAGCTCTTTAACAAGAACAACCTTCCTTCCCGGATTAACTGGAACGCTGAGCTTCCAGTTGACATCAATGTTCCCAGGGTGGACCTCCACAGTCTCATCTTGGATTTCTCGGCTGTCTCCTTCCTGGACATCTCTGCTATGAAAGGCCTCAAAATGGTACAAAGTCTTTCAGGGCGCTCCCACATACTGACTAGGGCTGAGCAGTATATGCTATATACAGTATGTTGTTGTCGTGATATTTGAATATTTAGCGTCTGATGGTTTGGACATCATTATCTTTTTCTGGCTTTAAACATTGCGTTACAGTAAAGTTATGTTGTTTTCAGATCTTATCAGATTATTTGCCATTTCCCACTTCACTTGTTAGATCCAAAAATCTCATTGTGTTAATATTTCATTAAGGTCAATTTTACTTATATAGCAGCATTTCGCCACAGAAAGCATTTCGTGGCATTTAACATGTAGAGCAGATCTATAGTTCAACCACGAGCCATGGAAACCTGCGAGACGAAAAAGCACAGAGACTCAGATGTAAAGTTTGTATCATAGTAGTATCACAGCCTATGTGAATAGGAGGAGAAGGAGGAGTCATCCCTATAACATTGTTGCACATATCAAAGTACATGGTCAAAAATACTGTGACACGGGATTTTGTTGCCCAGTCATAATATTTATGAAGAGGTTTTGAAGAAAAATATTGTGATGTATAACTTGTATCATGATATAGCCTTAATAAATCTACGTATATTATTTTAAGGCCATACTGCCCAGTTCTAATACTGGTCTTCAATAAATGCTAATTGCAATGGGCTGAGAGAATGAGAGCTGCTGGCAGGCTGCCACAGAGAAAGTGTGATATTGATGGCCTGTCAAAGAGTAAAAAGCCCAACATTAATTAGGCTTTGCTTTGTGATTCTGTTTCAAAATAAAAACCTAAACCTAAAATTAGAGATTTAACAATAACAATAATTTATGCAAAGCCCAGAAAACAAAGTTGCCATGAGACAGAACTTTGTTGACCAAAGTGGTCAAAAAAATGTAAGAATCAAAAGAATACAAATCTTTTAAAAAAAAAAACAACAAAAAAACAGCATTTCTTTAATTTTTCGTTTAAATTTCTAACTAATGTAGGATTTACATTTTAACACACTTATAAAATTTGCATTCTCTACAGGTGATTAAAGAGTTCATCCGTGCTGATGTGGACGTCTACATTGTTTCTTGTGATGGTGAGTTTCTTTGCATCTTTGCTAAATGCATTCAAGGTCTGTGGCAACATGGTTTGTGAAAATCAATGACAACCTTCCCTTGTGTTGACAGAGTACGTCCTGGAAAAAATGCACAACTGCATGTTCTTTGACATGGAGATTCTGACCTCCATGATCTTTCCAACCATCCACGACACAATGCTGCATGTGCTCGAAAGAAATGATGGGAAAATAAAGACAGGCACAGTGGTAAGGAACATTATGTGTAGCAATGCTTCTATATTGGACTTGTATTTGAATGCTTACTTCCCTTGGGGGATGTTGCTCTTTACTATAGTCTGGTCCACTGTTGTCGTCCATTCTAAAGCCGCACAGCAAACATGACAGAGGCAAGGGGGTAGAAAAACGGCTGTAACTGTGTTTAAAAATGGTTGTTGCAACTGCACGACACAACAGTTTTTCTGAGACGAAAGCACAGTTCATCTACTTTTTGGCTACACTAATTAAAGCTATTTTTAAGTTGCTTTTCAAAGTAGTATCTTGAAATATTTGACTTTATTTTTGCAGTTGTTAGATACCAAACTCTAGAAGATCGACTGTCTCCAAGAAGATTGCAGACCACTCAAGCACGGATCAATTCTTCCAATAAATACACTGTCATTTGTAACTACTGTACTCACCATACAACACGTTTTATATTTTCAGTTCTGCAATTTGATTTGATCAAGTGATTTTTGTTTTATATTCAGTCTTACTGTCAAAAGACTTGTTACATTTTTGTATTGTTCATCAGCCTGTTTCTTTGGTAATTAAAATGTATTTTCCATGATTAAACAAGGTCATAAAATACATTTGGTGTAACAGTGTTAAATATGTTGCCATTCACATACATCTTAAATATGCTACAGATGTAAGGCATCTATTCTACATGGTTAGAGTAAGTATACATGAACGCAAGCTTAATGTATAATAACAAGAAAGTGGTCCATGCACATCCTAAATACAGAGTGACAGTATGTAAAAGATACACAGACCCCAAGAAGACAGATGCCAAAGTACACTATAAGGTGGGCCCTGGTGAACAAGAACAAACTGTTTTTGCCTTTTTTTATAGCATTTGACAGTACTGACCATGTTAGTTTGACATTAATTGAGAGGCAAACTGGCAAAAACATGAGAAAAATTAACTCAAGATCAGGGGCTTTAAAATAAGACATAGCAAAGTGACTGATAAACTTTCCAAGACATTTAACTTCGGTGAAAGATTTTTGTTTGCAGAAAGGTACTTGCGTGTTACCTTTGTAGACATTTTAAGATAATAAAATAGGAATTGTTATTCTTCAGACCCTCCAAAACAAGAGAACCACCTTGTTATCCTTCAATTGTCATATCAAACAAAGGAGATGCAACTCTGCTGTTAAAAATTTATTGAGACATAGTTGCCATCTTTGAATGTACAGTACATATGCGTGAAATCAGATGACATATATACAAACATATTAACCACACGCTATTAAAAAAAAAAAAGGGATATTTCTGCTCTTCTCCAAGTCTATTGTATGTCTACCAGGAAGTTTAGTACGCTTAACTAAAATGTTCAGCACATACACATTGGCTTTGGGGCAGTTTTTATCAAAATCAGAATCCTACATCCTGGAACCCTGAGGTCTACATAACAATATTCGGACAAATGGTATGGAACAGAATGACACAGACTGTTGCCCTGTCATTCAGTCTGCAGTTTACTGATAGTAAGGCCGGTAGCGGCCCTGATCAGGGTGGTGCGGTCCAGGCATCTGGCCCTGGGGAGGAGGACCCTGCATTCGTGGTGGTGGGGGTCCTCTTGGAGCAGGCCACATCCCAGGACTTAGCCCTCCTGGCTGACTGAATGGTGGACTGAGAGTGCCTTGGTCCTCTGGAAACTGTTGCATGGAGTTGGGGTTGTAATGATGAGGTGGAGGGGCATTTACAGGGGGGCCACTGTGTTGTGGTGGAGGTCCTGGGGGTGGGTGGTTCATATAGGGGGGCATCTGCCCCATGAGGTGCCCTGGGGGTGGAGTAATTGGTGGAGGAGCTGTGGACATGGGGGGCGGAGGGGCCTGGTTGTACACCAAGTGTGGTGTCCCGGAGGCCTGGGCCGGATGCTGCATTGGGTGGCTGATAGGAGGAGGCGGAGGAGGTGGGGGGCCAAAGTGCTGCTGCGGTGGTGCCATCATGTGGTGAGAGTGGGACACAACAGGTGGCTGGCCCGGATAGTCCCCAGGGTGGTGATGTGGGGGCTGAGTAGGGCCAGGCCCACCAGAGTGAGGCTCCCGAGTGGAAGAGTCATCTTGGATGGGTACGGTGATAAGATTGCTGTGTTTACGAGTTGTTACCGTGGCAATGCGGAACGTCTCAGGGCCAAGAGCAGGGGTCGGGGGCGGGGCTTCGTGTGGGGTTGGTGGAGGCGGCTGACTGTATGGGTCGTGACCACCGTGCTGGAGTGGGTTGGGGAGGTGAACGTGGTTCTTGGGAAGGTGAGGTGGAGGCACGCGGTACCGTTCAGGGACCTCGGATGCAGGGGGCAGATGCATAGGCTCCTGGCGGCCAGCAGAAGACTTCGCTGGCCTCATGTGGCGGTGGTTAACATGGGCCTGCAGGTCACGCTGGGAGAGGTAAGTGCGCTTGCATCCCGGCACAACACTGCACATGTAGAGGGAACCACGCTGGCACTGCTCGATGCGCTGCACTGGGTCTGTGCAATTGTACAAGGTGAGGCTGAAAACACAAGGACAAAAGTTCAGTAACAAACAGCATTTAAAAAACAAAACAAAAACAACAACAACACTGAGGCACTACATTACAAAATCTGACACAGCCATATAGGCAAAATACTGCCATGTCAGGTTTGGTGAAAACTTCCCCTGTGGTCTGGCATACATAGGCTTTTAAAACTGTGAGGAAATGCAAAGTTCACCACAATACATTTCAAAGATATACATGTCTCTAGAGGAGCTCACCCTGGGCACATCTTCTCTCCTTTCTTTTCATGAAGTAAAGCACAGTCATAGCAGAAAACATGCTTGCATGGGATCTGAAAAATGAGACAGAGTTTAGTTACACATGAACATTTCCTACAGACAGCAGGTCAAAATAAGATAACCCTTTATGGGTCCGTCAGAGGGGATCTTAATTCACAATACATACCATCCGTCCATACAGTTGGATAGGAAGACCACATTTATCACAGAAGTGGATTGGTATTTCATCCCGTTCTCCAATCAAATTCAACTGTTGAATAAAAAAAAAAAAATATGTAACTACCATTAGATTACACACAAATATAATGAATAGGATAGCATTAGTACTAAGCGCTAATTTGTCATTTTGTTTGCTTCTACTTTAAGTCTGACAATTTCACTGGGAAAAAAAATGGGAAGATAACCAGAGAACCAACGTCATGTACTGTGCGCCAGACATTAGTGATAAAGTGTGTGTCCTGCATGGACTGCTGAGTCGCTTCACTCTCCACTGATGTAATGTACCTTATAGTCCCAAAACATAGGCTGGGGGAACCTCCTCTGACTTGCAAACACATCACCAGCTTTGGCTCCACAATCAAACCTCCCCTCCTGCTTGAAGCCAAAGTTATCTGTAACACAAAACAGAGTATTAACCCCACCATCCAGTAAAACTGAGACCACCCTCAAATCCACGAGTGGTGATTAGGCAGTCAATTTATTTTCAACAAGGCTGAGCCAATTTATAGATCATTTATGTACAGATTAACGACAACTAAACTAAATTTATTTTACATGAAAAATACATTTGTGACATTAGTTATTTCATGGGAAGTGTTCCTGTGAATATTGCAATTGGATTAAATTGTTATAATATCAATCCAAACTGTTCTTTGTCTGACAATATGACAAAGGGAAAACAAGTTTGCTTCATTTATTGACAACCAATATAAAACTGGTGAGAGCAAAATAGTGTGTGCCAGCCTCTGTACATCAGCTGAGCTGCAGACACCAGAGTAATTGACTTGGACTCACTGGTGGTACAAAGTCAGAGTGCACACTTCCTTCAAGTTTAAACCTGACTGCACTGCTAGTTATCCCACATAACACGTTGTGGACTGACACACAGAATCACAGAATATGGACACTGGAGTGAGGCAGGCTGGACTAGCACCGCACATCAAGTGTTTTGCCCACACACGAAATTTGGGCAACCAAGTTTGAGCAAACACCACTTCTGTTTTTTCCTGGGACAAGTGATACAAGTTGGACCTTTCTTCCACCTCTGTGATTGGGTACTAAATGAAACTACAGTAGCTGCCCTTGCACAAACTAATCCTCGGTGTCGCTGCACATTGGAATACTGGACATGACTGAGGCTATCCTGAACGGCAAGTAGCTGTGAGAGCAGCTCTCCTGAGCAAGAATATCCAACTTAATGCCTGTGAAATTCACACTCTGAACAGCACAGACACCAGTGATGCCGAAAACATAGTTAGACCACTTAAGCCTCTGAAAAAAGCCACCGCCATGGTGTGTGATTAAAAAAAAAAAATCCAACTGTATCTCTCATTATGTCCACTGCAATAATATGCCATGCTGACGTTGCTGATATTCCTAAACAAAAACATGTAAATTCCAAGCCAGGAACATAACATGCACTTTTGTTGTTTAAAGAGGATTACCTTATTTGTTATGTTAACTTCTCTAATTTGGAAATTGTTTTAAATTCCAACTTTTCTATTTTTTCGGATATTCGAGTTAAAAACAACCTCAAAATTAAACAAGACTTTTTTTCTTATTAAAAAGAACGAGGAAAATAGATTTTAAACTCTTCCTTTGAATTAAAAGAATAATCTACATTTTGACTTGAATGCAAACTTGGGAGAAAAAAAAAAACAGCCCTAGGATATTTTTAGGTTTTCTAGAATTTATGCTCATGCAACTTATGAATCTTGCTCTCAAAGCGCAGGAGTCTGATGTGAAAAATACACTGTTTTTCTAGAGGGATATATCTCTGAACCCCGACGGCCTGAGGGTCATTCACCATTGTCTCACTAAACCTTTTGTAAAACACAGTTTTAAGATCCTTAAAAGACGGTGCACTGCAGTCTAAGCCTACCATCTTCTCCACTCTCAATTTTACACGGTCTGCTGCTGGGTCTCTGGTTGCGAGGTGGAGGTTTGCTCCTTAAGGGCTGCTTGGATATGAGTTTGATAGGGATTCGTCTGCGAACATCTGGGCCACCCAAACTCCCAGAGCCATCACTTCCTTGAAGATCATTGTCTGCAGGGGAAGAGCATAAATGTACAAAAACTTTGATTTTAAGAGTCTTACAGTGAAGTTAGACAGGAACCTTTAATTAAAACTGATTAAAAGGATATCACATTTTGTCATTCATTTATCATTGTTAGAAAGGTGAAATCTGAGCGAACGTGTGGTTACAGGTGGTGTCTACAATGCCATTACAGCTCAAGATGCTCTTATTTGAATTGGAATATCACAGAGATGCATTTCGGGGGTGGGGAGATGCTCTCTACCTAATGCTTAATGGTAGAAAGATGAGCGAGGATGGTGCATCCAAACTTTATCTAACAACTGCCTAGAGGCTTCGAGCTAAACTAATATCGGATATATATACATCTACAATGGCCTTGTCGAAGCTGTCTTTAGGAATGAAATAAACACAGCTAAGAATAGGACCATTACGGACGAGGCTAAATACTATGAAGATATTTCATTGGCTGATTTATGTCAGCTATTATGACGGCTTAACTAAACTAATTAGCATTAAGCTAACGTTGGTCAAGTAACTTAGCACGCGCCCCAACTCAATCGCAGCTAGCAGTCCCGCCTACTAACGGGGAGAATTCCAGGGTTTACAGTATCGTAAGTGGATAGACCGGGTTACATCATTGGGTGTGACTTTGTATTGTCATTTGGAACTAAAAGTTAATAAACAACTGTTCAGGTGTTACTCCATCGGTAGCCCCCTTTTAGCTAACGCTAACGTTAGCATAAACCATGGTAGCTCCAACGCTGCTATGGAGGAACACAGGATGCAGCAGAACGTCCGTTTACGTTAAGAATGATACACCGTTATGTGGAGAGCTTAAACAATGCTGAATCTAACACGTAATGATTGGTAAATGACAAAAGCAAGCTTTTTAACGTCGGCCTTTCGGGGCATTTGGCTTACCGCTTTGGTCCATGATCCAACGAGTGAACCCAATGCATTATGGGATAGACGGGGGGGAAGCGGCGATGGGAGAGAAAAGCAAAGAGGGGAAGAAAAATCCAACGACACAGACCAAACTAGTGCGGGATGATGATGGTGTCGGTGGGGAAAGCAACGTAAGAGAAAAGCAAAAAATCGAAAGCAAAACCTAACGTTTTAATGAATAAGAGGAAACTTGTATCCATGCCCTACAGGTTTTGTTTTGCGTCATGTTGCTTCTGCTGATTATTAATGATTTTTTTTTTTTGTAAATTAATTGATTGTAAAATTGAATTAATTTGGCATACTCGACCTTGAAATTTTAATACCTCCTTGTTACTTAATTCAACCATATCCCCTACCACATTCCATTAGCATTGCTTCGGTCAAATGATCCAAAAAGGGAAAACATTGACATCTGCGTTTTCTATCTATATTAGAACCCTCTGACATATGCTTTCAGAGATAAGATAAATTATAATTAAGTAAATATGTCAATAGTGTCACGTGATATGTACATTTCAGCAGAATTTGATAAGCCGATTTTGTCAAATCAATTGTTTTATTTGATTGCTTATGAAATATTTTTTTTTTTGCCGCCTGTTCTTCCAAACGTCTTACGTGAAATGAATAGTTGTCATTACCGACACTTAGATTGATTGATTTATTAGTAATGATTGGTGATTCCTGCCATGGCAACACCCCACCTTTGAGTTTATAATGAAAATAAAGATATTTTACAAATCTGATTGTCCTGATCATCGTTGTCAACTTTAAAGAGTCGTCCCTGCTTAAGTGTTTGTCACACAACTGAAATCATGGTTTTAAATAATGAAAATGTGACCTTGTGGTCATTTTTGTTAATAGTCTTGATATTTGACAATTGGTTTAAATGAATTAACATGAGAGCGCAGCACGCAGTCAGTAGTCCAATGTGTTTTGCTGAGCTCAGTGCGCTGCCCAAGTCAATGCACGTCCCTTGTGTAGCTCTGCTGCGCGCTCTCAACCATGTCGCCATTTTGATTCGAAAAATATGACTGAGTTTTTCCTGCTTTGCATGCTAAACTTAGCCCAGCGTTTGAATTACTTTGCGTGTGAGTACGAATCATACACTCTATATCCATAGCAGTCGTTGCTATTAATTTCAACAATTAATGCTGCGGAACTGTTTATTTTATAGACTTCAAAGCCACATTTGACTAACGTTAGCTAAGTTGAGCTAGCTAACGGTAGCCTGCACTGTCGCCGACTAACCCTTCTTCAAAACAAATCACTATTCACCCACGGGCTAATGTATGTTAGCTAACACGGCTAGCAGATAGTTAGCTGAATAGCTATTGACTTGGTAGCTGGCTGCTTGACTAAACATTCCGCCAACGGAACGTACTGACGGAAGGAATAGCCACAGACTTTCAATAAAGGTAAGTTTTGGACGGAAAGATCGTCATGCGTTTGACTGGCTAGCTAACGCCAACTCTAACGCTAACGTAAACGTCAACTGTATCGACAAAGTTGAACCCAAGTTATAAGAGCCATTTAAGTTGACTAACTCAGCTGACTACACGTTAACTGTTTCTAGCTAATTAGTTTAATGCTAATAAGAGGACAGAGGGAACTAACGCTGGCGTTAACAAACGTTAAGCGTTTGTTAACTTGACTATTCAGTTCCTGTTATTCGCCATTATCGTCGATCAAGAAACCAAGGTTTACCAATATGCTAAATTTGCCAGGAATTGTTAAATAACTTTACGCCAATTACCATAACATTGTCGCCAAGTTAAAAGGTTGCGCCAAACCTCCGTTAGAATTGGGTGCTGTTGATATTCAAGTAATTCATTTCCAACTATTATTTTTCTTATTATGCTTGATGTCTTTGGAGTGTTCGGAATTATCTAGTGAGTCTCCAACGAGCAAAGTGTTGAATGAGCTGTGTTCTTTCCTGCAGCCATTCGGAGTTGGCTTAGGCCAGCAGCATCGGAGCCTTGCTGTGCTACTGATATCTGCCGAGGTTATTTGTTAATTATTGTCGATGGAAAAAGACTGAGTTCGTGTTCTAACGAGTCTATACAGTCAACCACGAAGACTACAACTAACGTTAAATATATTTACGTTTTTAAAAATTTTGCATTATTTGTTAGTGAAACCTGTACTGGAGTTGAAGTAAACAGAAATCTGAGCTCGTACTGCAAGTCAGTTGATGTGCACTTCATGCCAAGGCAACGACAGCTCAGTTTACATTTCTCCAACGACACAGTAGTGTGTCTTATTGTTAGATAGTCTGGACAAACGAGGGATCCTTAAGACAAGAATTGCAAACAGATCATATTTTGATATTGGTCGATTGGTGGTATAATGTAACACAGTGACCTATCATTGGCTCTTTAACACTCTCACATTAGAAGTTATCAAAGTCTGAACTGATGGCTTATTTTTTTGACAACCAAATCAAAAGTAATGATTAAAGTAAATTGAAATAGCTCCATGAACTCTGCACATTTTTTTGAAAGACTGTTAAGTGCACATAAAATGAATGCCCCTAATTCCCATGAAAAATATTTTAATATTATGAGGCGTTCATCAACAGTAAATGTACATTTACCAACCAGTTAACCAAACCTTACAACTTCAGTGCATCAAAGAGCACATAGCAGCATCATGATTAAGCAAAATTGTAGTTTTTGTTTGTCATCTGAAGTGCTGTATTGCCATTTGGATTAGTAGGTGTCTAGTACTGGACTGATGAATACTCAACTGTCACCAGTTGCATCTGTATTTATATTCACTTAGTAAAGGAAGAACTTAAATACAAGTGCAGGTGAAACTTTTTTTTTTTTGCTTGATTTCACTGCTTTTAACTTTCCTAATTACATTCTGTTCTTGGCTCACAACATCCATAGTTATGGCCTCTATGTGTCCTAATATTCCTGTCTTAATAGTCTTTTATATTTGCCAGTAGACTATTGTGTTGAAGTTGCCTCTGCTGAGATCTATTTTAGATGTAAAGTCAAGCATTTGCTTTCCCTGCTCCCACAGGGAGCATTCAGCCGGTTATTATTGCACTTGTGTACTCTGTAAATGTATGCCAGATGGACACTGCTGTTGTTGCTGCTGAATGTGCAGCCAAGGGCTCTCCCTGGAAAAAAAAAAGGGAAAAGAAAAAGGAGGAAGCAGTTTGATTTCCTCATTCAGTTTTACTTCCATGGGTAACAGTTGGTTGCAAGTTGCTCAATGAGACATTAGTTGTGACAAGGCCAGAAGCCGTAATTGTTTTTGTCACTACTGGTTATTTAGGGTCCACAGTGAGTCAGAAAAGTGAGGCCTTAAACTTAAACCACAACAAAACATGTGTCATTAAACTTACAGAAATACTAGTTTGATGTTTAACCAAATGCACTTAAAGCAAGAGACAGACAACAGACAGCCACATGATCTGCAGTGGGGTGAATTGAAGGCTGATTAGCAACGTGTCAACAACGTGGCTGTTACTAAATACCATACAACCTTAAAGCAGCTGCTGAAGAGTGGGGCATGTTGGTGAAGGTGTGTGTGTACGTTTGAAACTGCACTTGGTTTACATTGTTGATAATTTTTTTACAGAAATGTGAAAGTGTCATATTCTAATGTTTTCTGGCAGCCACATATAGTTACAGCAGGCTATTTAGTAAACGCATGCGGAGCATTGGCTCTCTATATTGCTCATTTTTATCTTTTATGGTAAAAAAAAAATATATATGTATATATACATAGACAGTGTATATATACTCTATATATGTTGTCAGTACTCCATTACTCGGTCATAAGGTATTGTGACTACTCGAATATTGAAATTACTGAAAATAATCAATCCTAGTTCAGAGCAAAAGTGCATACTCATAAATTCCTAAGAGATTTTTCAGGACAACACAACTGCATCATGGTGCAGAGCATGCATTATATCCTGTCATATACATTAGTATACAGTATTTGTACAGGTATAACATAACATCTGAGTGGTATATTAACACGGTGTCATATTTCTGTAAATCTTATTGCACGGTTCATTAATAAATCTTTGCAATTTTTTGTGCAGGTTATGGTGAGCCTCTCGTTGTCTCATCTCCTAAAGAGGCCTGCATTTTAAGAGGAGACCCATGCTGATAAATGCCAGGCCTCACCGCACTCTCTGTCGTCTGCACAAACACAAATGCCTGCCTGCCTGTGGGGGAGGTCTGATTAAAGATATCCACATTTCATCCACTGGTATGTGTGAGGACTTTGCTGTGTGGTTTTTCAGTCTTTTAGCATTGTATTTATGATGGGTGGCTACATTTACCTATAATATAGATGTTGCCCTTATCTTAAAGAATGTATATATGAGTTACCTATGGAGCTATGTCATTCCTAACATGTATTTAATTTCTGTAGAGCACAGAGTTTATCATGAGTGATGCCCTGCTGGTCACATGGGTCAGAAACTTACTTAACCCTAATACAAATAGTTTTGTCAGCTTATGTTAAGTAATAGCACAGACTAAAGACTTGTCATGTTTAATATTAAATTTGATCTTTTCAAATTTGAGGCCGACTCAGCCATACATAATTGGATTTTGCTCGCATTCTCTAACACGACCCAACTAAATTCTGAAACTGGAACGTTCTCTGTACTACATGTCATGGGACGCTTTACTTGTGATTGACCAATTGGTATTGCACATATGCAAATAAGAATGGGTGATATATTGAATATACTCGTTGTATCGCATCTTGTTCCACATTAGATACAGTAAATGATAGGGGTGTGACGAGATCTTATGCCATGAGACCTTGCAATATTAAAACGTGACGATATTTCTTATTGAAGTGAAAAGTTGTCTCGAGAAGAAGAGGCCCATCAAAACTCTAATTTATGACCTGCGGGGGGCAGCAGTACACCTTTGCTATGTCTACTTTGCCAGAAAGCCTCAAGATGAAGAAGCCTAGCCTGCCGCAGCCAGCGTAACATCAGAATCTGATATTAGCATTGAAGATGTTCTGCCACTTTTCAATTGTATGTGTGGCAGGATTTTGATACCTGGTGTAAATAAGTAACGGCGACAGAGTGACAGACAAGACACAAACAGTATGTAAGCACTATAAGAAAACATAGCCTTACACCACAGCTAACAGGAGCACTATGCAAAGAAACCTACAGAACTACAACAGCTCTCTGCTAAAATCAACTGTGCCTGTAAAGCAATCAGTGAAAGACCAGGAAATGCTGACAAATACCTTTGCTCCTCAACTCCACAGTCAACTGCTAGAGTTATGATAATAACAAAAGACCTCGACATTTTCATTGCAGCTGATATGAGGCCATTTTGCATGGTAGAAAATCAGGGATTTCGGCTACTCCCCCATGCATAGTTCATGAATGCACCACAGCTGACATTTTAACATTTTTTAGGGATAAATCAGGTTTTCAGTGTCTTCAAAGCAAATATATTTTATTTTTGAAGTAGTTTCATTGGCAAAATATGATAAAATGCTGATGGGATGATATATAATTATTTCAAAAGCTGATGCATTTACTGGTGAATACATGATTATTACAGATTGGTTTATATTTCCACATTGATTTATTGGAATTTTGTAAATATTTTTACATCCATGTTTTTTGTTGTTTCAGTTTTGATATACAATTGATATTATTTTGTAACTTCAAGTTTTAAAAAGTGCTGACTGTCATATGTGCCACCTGGGACAGTTATAAAATGGACAACAACTTAATCTGTACCTTCACAAACAGTGCTCATGTGTAAAAGGTTCAGTCCAAATTTTTACTGTTAAGCACTATACTACCTACATAACTCGGTCTTCTTCAGTTCCTTTCACATAATAACCTACAAAACAAAAAGGACCCGCTGTTCCTGTAAAAAATCTCCCCCGGTGTAATTGGTTTAGCCAATATTCATGCTGACCTAATGATTCCATCAGTCAACTAAAACCTGAGTTATCCAAATATAATGATACTCTTCACTATCCTTCTTTGACCTTTTGCCCAATTTCAATGTAATTGCTAACAATTACATTTTTGTTTCCAATGTCCTTATTTATCTCTATTTATTTTATGCAACAATTTGACCCCAAAACACTGAATTAGCTCTTCCTTCTTTTTTTAAAAAAAAAAACTTTCCCTCCCTTTTCCTGTCCAATGGCCCAGGGCTGTCTCGCCTGTTCAAGCAGACACCATGTTTTGGAAGTTTGACCTGCACACCACCTCCCATATTGACCAGCTGCTGGACAGGGAGGACGTGACGCTGAGAGAGCTGATGGAGGAGGATGACGTTCTGCAGGAGTGCAAGGCCCAGAACCGTCGGCTGCTTCTCTTCCTCTCCCAGGACCACTGCATGCAGGAGCTAGTCAGCCTGATCACCACAGAGCCGCCTGCTGACCTAGAGGAGAGAAGCCGTTTTAAGTGAGTTTTCACAGTGTGAATGATGCATACAATGATGATAGAACTAGTGTCAGAATTCAGGCTAGTACACAGCATATAGAGTCAGTACAACTATTATAAACATCTATAATTACAGGAAATACAACTTGTATTGTATTTTATTATAAACCATTTTATCAGAAAGTTGGATGCATTTTTTTTTTATACAAGAAATGTTATAGAATCCCTAAAATGAAAATATTTATAATTATTAACTGCTTCTGTCAGCCTATAAGCCAGTGATGCATAATAAATGCTGCAAAATTATATCCTGTTGAGTTTAGTTCATAATCGTCTTTAAAAAGTTTTATCTTCTCAGTGAAGTCTAAACTCTTTTCAGCATTAATTTTATCTGATTTTTAGATGAAGGCCTCAGATTAATGTGTGCCAGGGTTGAACAATTTGTGAAAATAATCTAATTACAATGCAAAATTCCAATTGTGCTTTATAACGGGATTTAAAAATAATAAATAAAAGTGTAGTTGTGTGATATGAAGCTATAATGATTATATACACATTCTCAAACTCACGTTCTAGCTTTGCTCTAGCGGTTTGTCTCTGTCTCTCTCTCTCTCTCTCTCTCTCAAAAAAAAAAAACACAAATTTGACCTACGATTTGCAAGCTATATGGTTTTGTTCTTTACATTAGGGCACCGCTTGCTAATATGGCCCTTTCTTGGACATGTCATTGTTTTCGTGGGCAGAAATGAGGAAATCGGCACTGAAAATTCAACAGGTAGACAAATGTGTGTAAAAATGATGTAAATATATTTCAGTGGAATCTACTCATTTTTACTCCTCGCAACATCAAAGCCACAGAAGGGTTGATGTGCCCGAGAAAGAACCATATTAGAAAGTGGAGTCCAAACGAGGAAACAGTTGCTCTAATTGGTGCCTGAAACACTGGAGCCTTGTCCGTGTATTAAGCTACGCTTCCCTCAACATACAGTTGTGCTCAAAATAATAGCAATGTGTTAACAAAAGTGAATAAACCTCAAAATCCTTATAGTAGCTTTTCTTTCCATACACACAAATGCATTGGGAACACTGCAAGAAAATTGAATTGAAGAAAAATTGATCAAATTTGTTATCACTTTACGTAAAGGTAAGATAAATAAAAAATTTGGCTGTCCAAAAAAAATGCAGTGTTTTTCTTTACAAACTCAAGCATTTACTGTAGAAACTGAAAAATGCTTGAAGATTTAGCTTTTCCTCACTGAACTAATATGTAGTTGCATTACCACTGTTTCTGAGATGTGCTTCACATCTGTGTTGCATGGATGTGACCAAGTTCTGGCACCTGTGAACAGGTATTCCAGCCCAGGACGATTGGACTACATTCTTCAATTCCTCTGCTTTTCTTGGTTTTGCCTCAGAAACAGCATTTTTGATGTCACCCCACAATTTTGCTATTGGATTAAGGTCTGGGGTTTGGGCTGGCCACTCCCTAACATTAATCTTGCTGGTCTGGAACCGAGATGTTGCTTACTGGTGTGTTTGGGGTCATTGTCTTGTTGAAACACCCATTTCAAAGGCTTTCCTCTTTGGCATAAGGCAACATGACTACTTTAAATATTTTGTATTCAATTTGTATTTATGTATTCAAACTGATCCATGATCCCTGGAATGTGATTAATAGGCCCAACACCATAGTATGAGAAACATCCCCATATCATGATGCTTGCGCCACCATGCTTCACTGTCTTCAGAGTCTTGAATCCAGTGTTTGGGGGTTGTCTGAAGAACTGTCTACAGCCCCTAGACCCACAAAGAAAAATCTTGCTTTCATCCATTTCTCTTAAGGCCAGTCAATGTGTTCTTGTAATCTCTTCAGCAGTCATTTTTTCAACACTGGGACTTTGCGGGGGCTTCCTGCCAATAGCGTGGCTTCACATAGGAGTCTTCAAGTTGTTACGGTACTCACAGATAATTTTAGACCTTCTTTGATTACCCTGGAGCTTATCATTGGCTGAGTCTTTGCATTTTGGCTGTTCGATCCATTCAGATGGTAGTTTTCCATTTTCTGCCACGTCTTTCTGGTTTTGGTTACCATTTTAAAGCATTTGAGGTCATTTTAGTGGCGCAACCTATCATTTTCTGCACTTCTTTATATGTATTCCCCTCTCCAATCAATTTTTTAATCAAAGTACGCTCTTCTTCTGAACAGTGTCTGGAACGACCCATTTTACTCAGATTTCCAGAGGGAAATGCACTATAACCAGCATGTACAACATTTGTTGCCTTAGTCCTTAAATAAGGGCCACCTTTTTGACACCTGTTTTTTTTCCACGCTGCTATTATTTTGAACACGCACTTTAATTACACAAAATCAGCAGCATGCATGTCATGACTGTTGGGTCTGTTAATTTTCTATTACTCTACTACAGCTACTAGTAAATTATTTGCCATGTAAAAATACAATTTCCACCAATAGCAGTGATTGATCTGGTTAGTGATGTTGGACCATTTTTTTTTATTTTGAACGCAATTGTATTTGATGCGTTATCCATTGTTATGTAGACATGGTTCTCTTCATGGAGATCCCAGCTGGTGAGCCTCTTTCTCAAGCCAGCAGCGATGTTTTCCCAGTGTGGTCATCGAGGGGACTGGGCAGTGTATACATTCAATACATTCAAGGAATCTGTCCAGCTGTCTGTCTCTTTCATAGCACAAAATTCGGTTTTCAGATTGACTTCAGACTTAACAGGTGTGTTGCAGATGACTCTATGAGGTACATTCCCAGCTTTTAGTGCAGTTTGGTTGCACGTGGCGTTTGATATTAAACATTCAGTTTTATGTTCAGTGCTTCTTCATCTGATCTTCGGAGCCAAAAACATTGACAGCCCCACTTTGCAACCCACATTGTGGTCAAAGATGGGATTGCATCTGTTATGGAGTTAAATGATACAAGTCTCGTGTCTTTCTTGAATTTCTTTAATGTCTTTTATTTGACATCAAAGAAATCAAAAGCACGTCCGTGCTGCATAGACAATGAATAGATTAGTTGAATTCCCACTATGATCATTATTAAGTCCATCAAGGGAAGTTTTTGCCAGTGTTTTATATATGTACGGTATATACAGTATATGTATATTTATTTATGAACGACATAACTTAAAAACTTAATGACAGATGAAATACTGGATTTTCAGGAGAGGTGGGAAATGACAAAGAAAAAAGGAAACAGTTGATTACATTTTAATGTTCATTGTCGACATATTGTTTGCATCCAGGAATTTTTTAAAGACTTATTGAACAGGGGATAGTTTTCTTAAAATATCCTTTCTTTTTTCACTTGATCTGGTCTTTTGTGGTGCTTTTACACTCTATTAAACATAATTACATCATAAACAGAAGAAGCCTGGGTGCAAACAATCCCCCTCAAGTTCATGTCCTGAGCGGGCACTGTACAAATTAATTAAATGCTAAATGCTTCATACTACTCTGATAGGGCTCCACTGTACGGCTTGACCACATGTCAGTTGTAGTAGCAAAAAACTGTGTAATGCCCTCCTGTGACTTTCTCCTTTGTATAGGCCCTGGTATGACAACCTGGCAAAATTATTTGTGGGAGGGCATGCTGTACCTCTTATCCAATATGTCTCTACATTATTGTCACACTTGGTATTATTAATTTGCATTTATATTAATATATTGTGTAACTTTTTGTGCATATTTTGTCTTAAAAATAGGGAAAACAAATATCATTTGTTAAAAGCTATTACTGCTCTGATGAAGACATCATGACCATGAAAATGATTCTCAGATAATCAAACATATGAGAAACATAATTATTATTTTGTGTGTTTGTGTTTTTAATAAGGTTTCCCAACATTGCTTGTGAGCTCCTGACATCAGACGTGTCCATTATAAATGATAAACTGGGTGGTGATGAGTCTCTTCTTGAGATACTCTATCACTTCCTAGAACAGGACCCACCGCTCAACCCGCTACTGGCCAGCTTCTTCAGCAAAACCATTGGCAACCTCATCGCCAGGAAAACCGAACAGGTATACTGAAAAAATATGACTTGTGGATAGAGATGAGTACTTAATATAAAGTAAAAAAATAGCATTATCACTCCATTTTGTTGGTGTGGAATACTGACATACTGTACAAAACAGAATTGTTGTACTTTTGTCTGTTGTTTGCAAGCAGAAGTAATGAGTATTTTTGTTTTCAAGGTGATAACTTTTTTAAAGAAAAAGGAAGGCTTCATTAGTCTGGTGCTCAAACATATTGATGCCTCTGCCATGATGGACCTGCTGCTTCGCCTTATCAGTTGTGTAGAGCCTGCCCCCTTGAGGCAGGAGGTCCTCCATGTAAGCTTTCTGAATGTTTGTTTTTTTTCTTCTTATGAGCAAACACCAGCTTTTAAATCTATTAAAGTACCACTATGTGTTTTTGCTAAATATATATACATATATAGTGGCTGAATGAGGAAAAGTTGGTACAAAGACTCACAGAGCTCATCCATACTGGCAAAGATGAGGAGGTGAGTGTCTGTCCTACTGGGTGTTGACTACACATATTAAAGAAATCTGCCAATTTCGATGTTCTAATTCAATGATTTACATTTCAGAGACAATCAAACGCATCCCAAACGCTTTGTGACATCATCCGCCTTAGTCGAGACCAGGCCAATCAGATGCAGGAGAATATGGAGGTTGACCCACTATTGGCTGTTTTAGAATCGTAAGTTTACAATAGTTTACGATTAAAGTTGTAAAAAATGTGCACCAGATTGGCTTTAAATGACCAACTAGTCAAACCTATGTCCCACCTTCTGTTGGAAAATGTAGTAACCTAATTGAAATGATTTCTTCCTGTTTTTTGTCTCCTTCTTAAACCTGGAGGGTGGTTATTATTTTTTTCTCATATAAACAGCCTGTTACCTTCAAGCCTTACACCTACCTACCTACCTTACACAATTCTGTTTAGGCTGATTAGTACCAGATAATTCTCTCTGTATTCCACAATATATTGTTGATGGGTTGAGCAACTGCTTGAACAGATTAGGCTTCAGTTTGGCCTACAGGGACTATAATGAGTGATTACGTTCACTGACAGGAGATGGAGACAAAGGCTCCACACTGCAGGCTTAACCAAATACCTCATGCCGCTGTGTTTACAAACA
Source organism: Mola mola (assembly GCA_001698575.1). NCBI lineage: Eukaryota > Metazoa > Chordata > Actinopteri > Tetraodontiformes > Molidae > Mola > Mola mola. The sequence continues at coordinate 2,770,940 of KV751356.1, read as the reverse complement.
CCTGCTAAACAAATGGTTTGATTTTTGTACAAGTTTGACTTTTTGGTTCCTTCGGCAGCCCAACCATGGATTTCCACACCTCAGTATCAAAAAAAAGACAAATTGGAAAACTGGTTTGCTAACTTTAAGAAGAGAATGCCTCCTTAGCATGCCATCATGATCTGGTTTCTTCATTTTGCTCTTACACGTACCTTTGTCTTTCAGGCAGGAGAGTGTAACAGGACTCCTCAAGAACATGTTGGAGGGTGAGAGGAGTGAGGCCTCTATCGTTAATGGAACTCAAGTGCTACTTACCTTACTGGAGACCAGAAGGTCTGGGTGAGTCAGGCAGTCTTTCAGTGTAACTGTTGGGGGTAGATTTGATATTTTTTATTTATCCACGGTATATTTTTAAGTTCATCTTTTATGTATATATGCAAGAATGCAAGAGGTTCTCCTTAAATGAAAATGAAAACAAATGCAAATATAAAATCACCATGAAATAGAACTAATGTAAAATTTTAAATTAAACAAGGCAAATCTAAAGCAGGTGTTTCCAGATAAAATTTGAGCTCATGTCTGCTTGTATCTCCCAGGTTGGAAGGGCTGATGGATCTATATTCTCAGGGTTATGAACGGTCTTACACTGTCAACAGCAGTATTTTAAATGCCATTGAGCCCCATTTAAAGGACTTCCAGCAGCTTCTTCTGGATCCCCCCAAGGTAAACCCGTAGACCAATGTCAATTCAAGTGAACTACATTGTAATTATAAGCACTGTTTTGCTGGTAGACTCAAGTATAGCTTTTGTTTGGAGATGTCTCAACAGACATTCTGCGACAACACCAGTTGATTATCTCATCTCCATGACAGAAAAGTGCAATATTGACAACCGTTGGCGTTCTGGAACAGCCACTGGGGAACGCCCGCCTTCATGTGGCCCGGTTGGTGGCCGCACTGCTGCAGACCAGTGATCCCAGTATTTGCCAGGAGCTCTGCAACCTTTCCACCATGGATGTACTACTGGTAGGCTAAACCTGGCTTTTTTGCCTTTGCACACACAGTAAGATATGTTCATTTGTAGAAGGGTGCTCTTTCTATGTTGTGTATTTTATTTGAAGATTTGCATCACATTTGTACAAGGTTGGTCATCTGGCCGAGAAACACTGATTGCCCAATCCCACCACTTGGCCAAAGGGCAGTGGGTGTGGCTTATCTGGAGCAAGAAGTTGAGGTGTCAAAACCTTCCGCTGTTGCGCTGTTTCAACAATGTGGGACACTAAAGGTCCAAAAATTACTATAATGACTTTTTTGTGTTTAAAAAAGCATTGAATCCTGTGATGTTGCAACAGTGCAATTCTCAATAATTGACCCTTTCCATTGATACTCGCCACTTGATAGTTTCATGCTGTTTGGGGAGGTGTCCACTTCAGTGCAGCGTCTCACATTCACTCTTTTGGAGAATTTCACTGTCTTTATGTTTCTCTTTCTAACAGGATCTGTTCTTCAAATACTCTTGGAATAACTTTTTGCACTTCCAAGTGGAGCTGTGTGTGGCAGCTATCCTGAACCATTTTTCAGCAGACGAACAGCCCAGACCAGGTCTCCAGAACCTCGATGGGCAGCCTGCAGCATCCAATTGCGAGGTGCAGGAGGAGGTAGTGGAGGCAGGCAGGACCAGTGACCCACAGACCTCCATCCACAATGCTCTTGTGGCACATGTAGGTGTTCTTAGCAGCAAGTTTTAATGCTCTTTACAGTCTATTTCCACTGTCATCTTCATTTTTTTTGTTTTTCTTGAATACTCAGCTTTTCCAGAAGTGTAAACTGGTACAGAAGATACTCGACGCCTGGGAGGAGAATGATAAAATACAGTAAGAATATCTTTACATCCATGGCATAGCTCCATTAGTGCTCTATTAGACCTCTGTATCTTAACGTGTGTCACATTAAATATTTATAGCATTATATACAGTAGTAAGTGTGTTGCAGTAAAGATTCTCTGCTAATTGTGTGTTTTTGTTCATTTCAGGGCTGAAGGTGGCACCAGAAGAGGCAACATGGGTCACCTGACCAGAATTGCCAACATGGTGGTCCAGAACCTGGAGAAAGGACCAGTGCAGGCCCAAATCTCTGACCTCATCAAAGGTAATCATCTATTGCAATGCTTTTGACAAGTAAGAATAATGGGTTAGAGAGATATTTGTAATCTAAAAGTCGAGATTTCAGTGTCTCTGTTAACTCTGGGATTTATACTGCACACTTAACCTGGTACTTCAAAATAAAATTGACTATAAACTGTAGTGTTCAATTCTTTTCTCCAAGATATATAATGAGGTAAAGATTCTTAGCTGAGGAAATATGATAAATGCTAACTCGCTGAAGCTTACAGTTCAGTACTTTAAGTAATGCCATCAAACTGAGCCATGTAATTACAGCACAACTGCAGGTATTCATCACTCCCGATATTCAGGAAGTAAAATTCTTTATATTTGATTTTGTTATCTTTCACTAAGAGAAACGGTTAGGCTGTATCAGGTTTAAAGTTTAGGAGTTCTACAATGTGCAGTTGCTAGAAATTGAACTGCAGGTATGAGAGGGCATTTTGTGGTCAAGTGAAAAAATGTTTAAACAATCAACATTTTTCTGCCAGCATTTCTCTTTTTGCCATATTTTCAACAACATTTTGCTGTAATACGTGTTTCTTACTATGGTACTAGCCCTCCACAGTAACAACCAATTGAAGTAGATGGTCAAGTTTTATAGGGAAAAAAGAAACACATGTTGCACCAGATTCCCTTTTTATGGAAATGTGCAAAAAGTAGCAAAGAAAGTTGATGTCCATGTTCATGTCGTTGCCTTTGACTCAGGTTTTAGGTTTTGTTGAGTCTGAACATGCAGCAAAAGTTGGACTATATTGAACTTGCTTCATAGTTGCACCTATGTTTCACCTTTAATTCCCTACAAGTTACCAGTTTTTTCTCTGCCACTGCAGAGCTTCCAGAAGACTGCAGAGGCCGCTGGGAGAGCTTCGTTGACGAGACCCTGAGAGAGACGAACAGGAGGAACACGGTAGAGCTGGTGAGAGATCCTTCAGTAGAGCTCAGGTTCTGCTCAGGTTCTGCTCAGGTTCAAACTGGATTTTAACTTCCTCTCATGTCCTGTTTCCCAGCGACAGGACTGAGCAGCCCAGTACAGTGTCAAAGCAAACACTAGCAGCGTCTCAGCAATTATCGTCTGTCTTTTCACATATATCAGTTAATAAATCTAGAAATATAAGCAACACATGTCAGAAGTGTTGCTCCATAATTAATATTAGTAGCAACATTGGTCAAGATGATATGCACTAGATTTATGCCTCAATAGGATACCCTCAATGAGGTTGCAGCCAGTGTTGATAATATTGTAATGTGTTTTCAAGGAATCCGTCCTATTCAGAGTTACAAGTTGCGCATGGACAGTTACTGTTAAAAAAAAAAAAAAAGTGTCTGACCTTTGTGTTGATTTCCTCTCTCGGGGGAAAGTCAGGACAATATGCAGCAGTATATACTTACCTTAAGCTCTAGAAAAAGCCCACATAATATGACAGAGTGCATTTTTGCTATATATGCGTGTCTATGTTTATTTGTACATTGTGTATTTCTTTTGTACAAGAAATGCACCTCAAGTGTGTATTTGACACTTGTCCTGCAGGTGAGCACCCACAACATGCACTCGTCCAGCGAGGACGACGACATGGAGGGCCCCTTCCCCAACGACTTGTCTCTCCAGCAGGTAGCATAAGCATGAATGTGACCTCACCCCACTGCGGCGTGTAATAGTAATAAAATAGCTATTTCAGCGTACCCCTACAGTCCATAATGGACTCCCCTTATCTCCCTAGGCCTTCTCTGACTATCAGATCCAGCAGATGACTGCCAACTTTGTGGATCAGTTTGGGTTTAATGATGAGGAGTTCAATGAGCATGATGAAAACATCAAGTAAGTAACGGTCCAACACAGACTCGTCTACAGAAGAGCTCAGACATTTTTATTGATTCTCCCTTAAACCGTTCAATTTTATGTCTTGTCATACTGAATGTAGGCGTTTTCTTCTTTCAGTTCGAGTGAAACAATTTTCTTGTTCTCTTTCTTCAGTGCCACATTTGACAGAATTGCTGAAATAAACTTCAATCTAGATGCTGATGACAATAGTGTAAGAGTTTCCCTTAAATTGCATACTGTTAATTAGAAATATATAATAGACTATATCTGCTGTTATTGTCAATGATTTTACAGCTATTCAGCTCAATTTCCCTATAACTACTCTGGCTGATGTTGCAATATTGTAGTGATTAATGTATTTAAATAAGAGACTTAGCAGAAAATCTTAATCATCTGTCTGTACACAGGCCAATGCAGCTGCTTTTGAAGCCTGCTGTAAGGAGAGAATAAACCCATTTGATGATGCTGAAGACGAGGAGGATATTTGGGAGGAGAAGGAGATGAACTATGCAACGCAAGCTAAATCCAGAACAAGGTAAACCCTATGATGTTTTGTAGTGTTCTATTTCTGCATTACGTACATGAGGCAATTATCTGAACTCCTATCCCTTGTCACTCTTTTCTAGGTTTGGGGTCTCTCCAAGCTCAGCGGGAAGCTCCAGGAGCAGCATGGAGAATGGCGGCAGGGAGGGGGACCTTGGATCTGAATCTGATGAGGAAAACGACTCTCAGAAGAACACATCGGATACAGGTAGAACAGAAAACAGCAGAGAGTCACGTAAAGCCGTGATTAGCTCTTCAAATTTGGTTCATGTCTTAGTTCTGTCTTATTACAGTTCCAGGCTGGACAGCAACTTTCAGGGACTCCAGAGGGACTATGGTGTCGCATATCCCAGCAGGGTGGGACAGCTCAGCTGGAAGTGGAGCTGCGATGGGGGAAACTGGCTGGGCCAATTTCACTGAGTTCCAGCCTTTCTCTGGGTGAGATGCAAACCTGCTGACCCAAACAACTCGCTCTGCAGGGAAGGTCTCGAAAAGCTCTGTGTTCCAAATCCTATTAGACTTATGGGGTAAATTGATTTATAAGAGAGAGAGAGAGAACAAAATGATGATGCGAGTGAACTGAAATGAGTTCATACATGATGTGTACGCTATTGACTCTTGATCATCTGAGTTCAGACAGTTGTTTTTAACCGCACATCACTCTTCTAAGACAGTCACACAAATTATGCTTTTGTGAAAATAGTTGTCATTATTCACAACTTCTCAGTACGTTTTTGATGTTTCCTGGTCAATTTTCTACAGTACAGAGACGGAGCCCAGATGCAGCTCTCCTGTGGACTCCAGCAGCAGTGAAGCAGATAAACAAGCCAAACAGAACCACAAGAAAAGTGGTGAGTGTTGAGCTGCACCCTTAGACCTCAGCTGATTCTGAGCCCAACAGCCAAATCAAAGAACACAGCTTTATTGATTGGAAAAATACTCCAAAGTCATTGTTGTGTGTTGTGTGTTGTTTGACAGCAGATGGTGCGTCTTCTGGTGCAGGGAGGAATGCTCCTCTCATGGCCTCAGACAGCAGCTCCTCCGGGGGATCCGACAGTGAGGAAGATGACAAAAACGCTGGTGGTCGTCCCAAGTCAGCTGACCTTCACAGGTTAGCGTGTTTTTGCTAAGTAGTCTAATCTTCCTGTTGACCCGTCCACCCTGCAGCCAGACACAAGACGTTACTGTGTGTGGCAACAAAACATCTATATTTGAAACATAATTACCACATTGAGGTAATGATAGACTGGACTGGGATTTGAAATTACTGTTCTGAGTGAAGTATACCCTGGGAAAAGAGATTTGCAAGGTCAAAAAGTTAAGGTGTAAGGTTTTTTTTACGCATTATTCCTGCTTCTCTAGAGCAAAGAGTGATGAATATAGTAGTAATAATGTCTGTGTAATAAATCAGCATGTCCACACACACCAAACAGGCTACGTGAAAAATAACTATTTTTTTTCGTGAGCACCAAGTAGAAAATGGTTTCTTTTTCACCTGCAGCAGGGTCAAATTTGAGCTATAAAACAAAGTGGAAAGGGACACAGAGGCACCACAAACTGTGCTGAAACTCCATGAGTGGACTAATTAAGTAACTGTGAACGTCCCTGTGTGTGCATGCAGCGAGGAGAGTCCGGTGTCTCTGGAGAAACTCTCACTGTCAGAGCAGCAGCCAGCTGAGGAGTCACCTGTAGCTACACACACGGACAGAAAGTAAGTGGCTCTCCGCCATGTGTAAAAGCATTACAACAAGCTGTTTTTTGTTGCATGGTCATTAAAAGAAGTCAAATGTGAGCTAACCAAATCGTCAGACGTCTAAAACTGTGATGAAATTCAATAATCATTTTGGGTTGTTTGGCTTCCGGTCAAAAATAACAGTTTTAGTATTTGTTATTGCCTTTATTTTATAGATGGCTAATCAAAATGACCAAATTCTAACAGATTGAATGTGGTGTGTCTTCACGTGAACTGTCAGGAGTGCATCTTATAGTATATGAGCGGTAATTAATGTTCCGTAAAAGTTCTAAGAGGAGGAAGAGAATCTGGGAATATTCACGTCAGTCAGAAGTGCATTTGAAAACTGCAGGTTTACCAAATACAACCTAAAGACAAAATCACAGAATTTCTATTACATTTTCCATGTAATTCAAATCTTTGGTTGTTTATTTCTTTTTCTCAGCGCGTCTCCTTGATGAAACTCTGGGAGAGATTAAGTGAGGTTCCGCACACATTCCTGTCTTGTGTGTCTGTGACTGTTGTCCTTTTCCTCCTGACAGAGAGGAAGCAGCAGCTCCCCAGGAGGTGTCGGTCAACGGGCCAGTGTGAGAATGAGCCCAACTCATCGGTGACGGTGCCGCTGACTGTCTGCCTCCTCCAGAGTGACTCCCCTAAATAACCTCACTACAGCTACAGTGTTTTACTGAATCACTCTGCCACGTTATTGGACCTGGACACTGCCAATCGACACGTTATGAGGCGGCGGCGGAATGTGTAAACAAAACAAAAATCAGAAAAACAAGAAAGCCAACAGACAGAGCTGAGTGTGGAGGAATCATCTTCAAAACCTTTTTTTTTTTTTTTTTTTTTTCCCCCCAATGGAGGCGGCGGCGGAATGTGTAAACAAAACAAAAATCAGAAAAACAAGAAAGCCAACAGACAGAGCTGAGTGTGGAGGAATCATCTTCAAAACCTTTTTTTTTTTTTTTTTCCCCCAATGTTGCACAGACGTGCGGTTTTAATGTAGCAGCGACGGAATCCGAGGGGCAACACCATCATTGTTATTTTTATGTCCTGAAAGATTTCTCTCCTCCTCGTTCAAGGCTGTCGGAAGCCCGTCATGAGGAATTTTACGTTGTCACCCCAGAATGGATAGCACAGGCTAACTTTTACGATGCCTCAACAATAAAAACTTAATTTTAAAGCTTCAGAAAAAAGCACTTATGCAGCCATTTACTGTACATTATAGCACAATGTAAGTGTCCTCCCCTCATCTCTGCTGGCTGTCTCACGACAGCTCACACAGATCAAGGTTTTTATCCATTTTTTTTTTTTTTCTTTTTTCAGTTTTTCTTCTTTGATGGCTGTCGAAACGTGTGCTCATCGTACGTCACCAGGTTTCTGAATGTTCTGGAGTGCTTCAGGAGGTCCATGTACAGCTCAAATAGTATGACTGTTTTTGCTCATGTGCAATAATGTCAATTAACCATTTTATTTAAATTTAAAAATGAAATGCATTGAAAACATGATATATGTTTTTACAAAGAATCAAGCTCGCGTTGGAGACTCATTGGTATAGGTTTGGGCAAACGAATTTGGATAAACTCAACTTGATCCTTCAGATTTTTTATTTTTTTTCTAAGCGCATTTTTAACTGGTTCTCTGTTGACCTAGCTAGTGAGCTAAGACCTTCTGATTGTATTGACCTTTAAGTTTCTTATTGCTATTCCTCTTAAATCAACCAAACATTATCTGCCTATATACAAATATTATCTACGTTTAAAAGTAATTTTACAAGCAATCTTGAGATTACTTTTGTTGTCTGTTCCTTTTTTCTGTCTCCAACAAGCACTTACTCACAGGGCAGGAGCATCTGGAGTGACGCTGTTTTGTTTTGTTTTTTTTAAGTTTAATTTTGTTTTCTCTGAGCAGCAGGATTGGAAAAAGGGCAGGTCTGGGTTCTGCAGAGCTCCAGGCCTCTTTGGTGTACTTCAATTATTTGACCGTGATCAGGTTCTACGATCATTGTTTAAAAAAGAAAATTGAAATTAAAGGTGTCTGGTTGACCACATCAGTACCAAAAGTTTGGCTTTGCCATCTTATTGTCTTTCGTCCTCTGCAAAGACCCAGCTGCCTCCTTACGTCACTGACGCCCCCCACACACACACACCTCTGCAGCTCCAAAAATCCCACATTGGGACGCTGTGTACAATCTAAAACAAACGCACTCACTTTCAGCTTTGTAAAAATCAGGGCTCCAACACAGCATGAAATCTTGTATCGGTAACTCGGTAATGGGAAAATATTTGCTAACCAAATATTTTCCCATTTCTATTTTAGTTTAGAATGGAGCTGTGTGTGTGTGTGTTGGGGGAAGCAGCACAGCCGAAACGTTAACTGCTGTGTCGAGAGTGCAGTCAGTATGTGAAGTTTCGCTCCTGAACGCCTCGGGAATAATTCATTTGACAGAAAATGTAGCACTGACTATGACTTGCTTGCATATATATAGTAGTGCATCTCAAAAAAGTAAATATTGCTAAAAAGTTAGGTTTTTTCATCATTCAAAAATGATTTTATATATTCTAAATTTGCAACATTCAAAGTGAACTATTTCAAGCTTTTTTGTTTAAGTTTTGATGATTGTGGCCTAAACTGTTACAATGATATATTCAAATAATTGTTTTGAGCTGTAGGCCATAATTTTCAGAATCGTAAAATGCTTGAAACACTTCCTCTTGTGTGTAGACTTAAGAAATTATTAAATGTTCACTTTCTTAAAAAACTAATGAAAAAAACACAATTTTTTTTTTCAGATGCACACAGCATGGGAGCAACATTTCTGTATATTTCTGTTTGTCATCCTTCACAGGGACAAAAAGCACAAACAAGGCTGCACACATGCTGAACTTATGGGCTGTACAGCTTACACGTCAGCAGGCTGTCATTCATTAGCTAGATGCAGTCAATGTTCTGCCCTTTGAATGCAGCTCGAAGTCATTCGTAGCAGACAACTGGATTGTCCTTCAATAGCAGCCTGGAGGAGCCAGGCTTCACAAACAGGCTTCACTCTTTGACTTCAAGATAAATACTTCAAAGTATACCAACAAACATTTTAGTCTCCACTTGAAACTAGCTGATGTTTTACAAACACAAAACACGGATGAACATTTAAACCCACAGTTTTTATTGATTCTAAAAACTATATTGATGATTGACAAAATAACCCGGCTCAGAAAGTCATTTCTAATTTTAAAAAAAAAAACATAAATAAAAAGGATTATTTCACGTTTTTATGGTTAATGTGGCTGTTGGGTTACCAGAGAGAGAAGTGGAGTGAAAGGATGAGCTGACCGGATGTCAGCTGCAGTCACAACCAGGGGACAGTCTTCCCATACCGAGACACGGCTGCTGGTACGAAAGTAGAGAGAGAACACCACAGGACGCCACACACACTTCATCCATACAGCTTGGTTTGAAAATTATGAGCAGGATTTTATAGAACAAATCAGAGAGAAGGTGTCATCAGGGTTTTTTGTAGTATTTAGTGACAGAACTGTTCCAGCCTTTAGCCACTAAGAAATTCTGTGCACTTGAGCTTTGAATTTGTCGCTTAAAGCAACATTTATGCAGCCTTACCACAATAAATAATACATTAAAAAAAATTAGCACATTTGGCAACTTTAAACTACTATAGATTGAGACTTTTTGGCAGCCTGTGTTGTTGCAATGCCAAATCCTAAAGAACCAAAGGAGTCCATGAAGCCAGCAGAACCTGGCACCAGCAAGATTATGTATGTTTGAAATTTATTGTGACTGTAACCTTCATCCAGAACATCTCACCGCGAGTGTAACATCTAACCAGCCTTTAAAAATATTCCTCTCCCACTGACACACCTTCCCGGCTTGCAATAATGGCTGGTTTGAATAAAAGCAACCATGTTCACAAAAAGAAAAAAGACATTGAGCAGTTTACCTGTACATTTAAAAAAAAAAAAAAAAAAGCATTAGTCACATTAATACAGAAAAACGAAATGGCACATTGAATTCCTAATTTAAAAATGAAGTGGTGCTTGAGAAACTTTCTTACCGAGGAGACAAGTTAAATAAATTACTACCATAAACGTTACATACAAATCTGGAGTAGTATATACAAGGAGTTATTAGACAAAAAAAATCTACAATTTAAATTTTATGTTCAACAAAGACAGCAGTAGAACCTTATCTTACAGAGCAGGATGTGTGTACGGGGGCAGTCTGCTAAACCATTGACTATAAAAATAAAAGTTACATGACGTGATGCCTGAAACCGATGTCGAGATGTCTGTGTGTGCACTGCAGCAGTGGAGGTGAGCGGCGGCGCTGAATGAAACACTGGACTGACGATGCATCAGTGTGTGTGCGGCTGATTGGTTAACTGTCCCTCAGCCAGCGCAGGAATAAAGATTCTGCATTCTGACAACTGAGTTGTGCTAAATGTGCACTCAACACTTGTGTTTTTAAAAATGTGAGAAAGATGACTCGACAAGAGACAAATTATTTGATGGTGAATGTGATGACTTTTTTCGGGGTTTTTTTTTTTTTTTTTAGATGAGCGGGTGAGATGCTAGTTGGCTCACAGTGCAGCGAGACTGTAAACTGTAAAAAAACCTGTTGCCGCGGTTTAGCAAATTAGCTTGCAGTTAGCTACCGCAGAAAATTGTTTAAAAAACGATGTCAATATATCTGTACTTGTATGTACCATTGGCTCCATATAAAGATGGACATTAGAGCGCTCCAAAAGTGAGGCCAAAGCATCTCCATCGCCCACTGGTGGCTGGTTCCAGTATAGGTCTTTAGCTAGAAGTAGCAACACATCATCCATCTTTATTTATGTCAGTGGTATGTACACACTAGCATGACTCAAATTTATGAGATCTTAACTAATAACCTGAATCTTCCTTTAACAAACATCCAGTTTCTTACACTTTTATTACTGTGGGGGGTCAGTGTCTCTAGTAACTGCAGTCTTATCCCCCCCCAAAAATCACTCTGTTCCTTGGTACCCTCCCTCTAAATCTCCTTTATTTTCCAGGCATCATAGAAAAAATCCCTCCTTTTTCCTTCAGCATCCCTTACAAAAATGATAATGTTAATAGTGGTTGTACAGATAAAAAGCAAACAAGCGAAGTGGTGGTGGTGGGCAGGGTTGTCTACTTTGTAAACACTCAGCAAAAGTTCACCGACACTCTGACAGACTGATCTGCGACTGCTTCATAATTCACAGTATATCATCATTGCATCGATCATTGATCTCTCTGCTACAAATTTGACATTTTGGAAAACCAATGGAAAGAAGTGGAAATCCTTCATGAACCGTTAAGGAGTCCTCTCACCTTCCCCGTTGCAGTTCCAGGTCAGGCGGTAAGAGGTGAAGAAGAACAGGGAGAAGAAACGCTTTTGTTTGCCAGAGTTGTTTTGGTCCTTTGACCCACCCGGTCCATCTTCAGTGAGTCCAGTAGCAGCCGGGCAGACTGCAGCTCCTCCGTCGCGGTGGGCGGGTTGGTAAGAAGGGGAGTGGTCTTGTAGTTTGCAGGTGGAGGGACTGGAAAGCTCTTCATGCTGGGCCGAGTTGCAGGACGTATGTGTTCATCTGCATGCGTTCATGTTGTGGAGCATGCACACGTCCAGCCGCAACCTGTCGCTGGGGGGGGGGTGAGAAGCTGCGGCTACTCGGCGAGTCAGCAGCGAAAGGTCCTTTTTTTGTTTTTTCTTACTTTTATACCAAAAACACTGAAACGTTGTGACAAAGGGTTATTAGTTTAACACTAGCGAACTGAACAGAGCTTAAGTGGTGAAAGGCCCCTTCCTCTGCACTGAGACTGCTCGGCAGATGTGTCCGTTGCTGCCGCTCACTCGTATCCGGTTGCATTGCTTCCTAACAGTCCCGGCCGCTCTCTAGGCATCCGACAGGCAGCTCTGAACGCTGTCCATCCACAGCTGTGCATTTAGGCTGTCCTGGGCGCAGAAGTTGTACACGCGTTTGGTCGTCTTGAGCTGAAAGACGACAGGAAGAATTAATGATTGCAGGAGCAGAGTTCATTAAAAATATACTGATTTTTAGATGTCTAAATGGAGAGTTGCAGCTGCCCCGTCCACAGTATACTACAGATCATCATCTACTTCACTGCTGGATCTGAAATATCCCTTTAAGTGAAGATGAACTTACATCAAAGAAGGCTTTCTCATCGATGTTCTTCGGCGCTCCCATGGCAGGCGTTCCTGGAATTACCGACTCCACGTCAGCAAGCTCGATCACCCCTTTGCACTCCTTGTCCTGCCTGCTCTCGTAGTATCTCAGCTGATAGTTAGAAACACACGCAGTCAAATACCACTACGTAGTTCAAATATTATTTGAAGATCATTCTTTGAATTTAGAGAAAATTTGCAGTTGTGAATAGTTTCATTCCCAGCACTGACTTGATGTTTGGTCTTGTCCAACACAAACCACCGTGGTTTCCATGGTTTCAACAAGGCCCCTTTCTTAAACAGGATGCCTTCAAAACTCCTGATGGACCAAACATTTGACATTTAAACATTTCTCTGACACATTTTCATGTTTAATCACAGCAGAACATAGTTGGTACTAAACGCAGGGCCTCCACATGCTGAGTGCTGACCTGTTCTCGCTCTCTGTGCTCTGGAACTGGCTGTAGAGTGTACTGGTGCTGGTCCGACCGGCGACCGGCGTGGAGGTGGAACTGGCCTCACATTCCAGAGCCAGGTTGATGGAGGACCCCACGCCGCTCTCCTGCAGGTAGACACCCTGAGAGCGCCGCTGGTGGCTCAGGTTGGACGACATCAGCAAGGAGCTGGAGAACGACGGCTGAGGAGGGATGACAAGAAACTTCAGTCTACTCCTGACCGACAACTAAACTCTGAAATTACTTATTTTAAAAAGCTCCCTTAATTTCTGTGTAACTATATCAGAACAAAAATTCTCTGTTACAAGGTAGTGATCTCAGTTGAGTTTCCACATGTTGCTTTTACACATTAAAACCTAAACCAGAAAGTAGAAGAACATTATACTCTAAAACATTCTGTGTGCTTTTAAAAATTTGTCACGAACATGCAAACAACACAGGAGGCTCCTGTTCAGAGGACAATTGCATTCTACTTTTCTACCACAACATGTCACTTTGTCTTCATAGTGAAATGGTCAGTAAATCCACTTGCTGTTAAATACAAATACAATAATGTAACAATGTTCAGATATATACAGATGACCTCTATCTGTTTTTTTTGTATTTTAATTGCTATGGACCCTCTTGTAGTTCTGAAACACTGTTTGAATTGAAAAAGAAATGTGGATAGGTTAAAATGCCAATGAGCTAGTCTGTTATTTAAAATGAGGACATTCTTACAATGTTCCAGATGGAAAATCTGACCTTTGACTGGTCTAATACTGCTTTACTTGGTCAATGTACAGAACTTGACTTCATTTGATTTGAATTATTTAGAAGTTGTTTTGGTCTTGGCGCTTGAACCCCTGGCCAGCTCCATTAGAGCTAATCCTTTAATAGCTGGCATACAACACGGCAGATCTGAGTCCACCATTGGTCTGTATGTGGATGATGTGGTCCTGACTTTGTCTGATGTGAGGACTTCCTTCTACCCTCTTCTTGACCTAATAAGCAGGTTTGGACAACTTTCTGGGTTTGCCATTAACTGGCAAAAAAGTCTATTGATGCCCTTGGCTGATGGACTCGACTCTGGTTTTCTAGATAACTTAACGTTAAATATCTCCACTGATCATTTTGTGTATTTAGGTATCAAAGTTCCCAGGAATCCAAAGCTTCTCTTTAAACTAAATTATTTGGACATGGTTGACAGACTCAGAGAGATGATAAACAAATGGAAACGCCTCCCTATGTCTTTGATTGGGCGTGTTAACATTATCAAGATAGATAGATAGATAGATCAAGGTAGCTCTTCCTAAATTTCTTTATCTTTTCCAAAATGTACCAATATTTCTTACTGCCTCCTTCTTCAAAACAATATATTCCATCGTCATGCCTTTTATTTGGTCTTATAAACTGCCCCGTATCTTTAAGGCACATCTGCAGAAGTCTCCAGCTGAGGGTGGACTTGGCCTTCCTGTATTTCGGCATTATTATTGGGCCTGCAATGCGAGGACGTGGGTCTATTGGAACCATACTCCCTCCGTGACCGGGCAGGTGTGTGCTCTCTGCCCCAGTTGGCCTCTAATTGAGTCAAGTGCAGCAATAGCGCATACTGGAGTCTCCTTGGCTTCTGTTTTATTTGTTAAATCATGTGCAAGTAATAGACAGATGAAGGGTGACTTCATTCTATGGAACTCATTTAGGATTTTAAATCAAATCCCTGGTCGGACAAGGGCCTGACCACTATTAAGGACCTTTACATTAATAATAGTTTTGCTTCCTTTGCTCAGTTAAAGGCAAAATTTAACCTTCTTCCCAGTCACTTTTTCCGATATTTACAAATTAGAAACTTTGTGTGTCAGACACTACCGCATTTTGAAAATATACCAGAGCAACACATTTTCTACAAAATTATGACTAGATCTCCTACTTCTAAACATTTCATTTCACAATTTACTGATCTTTTTTCTACGGTGGCCCCTTCTCTGCACCTGAAGGAGGCATGGATTGAGGACACGGGTGAGGAGATTTCAGATGAGCTATGGGGGGAGGGGTTAAAGAGGATTAGAACTTGTTCCATCAACGCTAGACACCAGCTCATCCAGTTTAAAGTCATCCATCGATTGCATTTTTCAAGAAAAAAGTTGAATAAGATCTTCCCCTTGGTCTCTCCTACTTGCGATAGGTGTAAGACAGATGTTGGCACTCTGGCTCATCTCCTCTGGCATTGTCCCAAGCTCAGGAATTTCTGGACTAATATCTTTTGTTTGTATAGCGATATATACAACAGTTGGAACCTGATGGCCTCCTGGTGGTACTGGGCTGTTCTGATTTTTCTTTTTCTTTGACTCTTGTTTTGCTCTGAGTGTGTAAATGTGTTTTGAAAAAACTATGAATACTTAATATGTTTTTTTTTTCCCCAGACAATACTGATAAGCTCATAGACTTTTGAGGGATATGTAAACTACAATCATGTTGTCTTCCTCTGAAACTGTAAAAAAAACAATGAGAGTGGCGACAACATGTACATTCTCTTCTTCTTCTCCATGTTTAGTTTAGTTTTTAGAAGATGGCAAACAATTTGAAAGGTGCATTCTGCCGCTTACTCTATCAATGTTTAGACACTGTATTTGTTAAGCAGTCTGGCTTTCTATTGTCGGCTATATTTATTGGCTACATTGTCAATAAGAACCGACAGCTAATAACATAATATAATAATATATACATTTCCCCACTGATGCCAATTTTGCATCCTTAACAAAATGCATTAAAATTTTACAGCAGCACATAGCAGAGACACTGTATGTGTAATTTATTTGTGAGTTGATATCATTTGACCATAATGGGCCGCAAACATTGTTTTGTTTTTGCGCCGGTCTCACCTTGCTCTCCAGTTTGGCCTCAGTTCTCTGTGTGGTCTTGATTTTATCCCACGTGTCCTTCCACTTTTCTGACGTCTGCCCAAGCTCGGCTTCCAGGTTCTGCAGGTCCTGCAGCAGTTTGGTGATGGCGTCGGGCAGCGTCTTGCTCAGGCTGTCGTAGCATGGCCACACAATGCATCGCTGCGACTTGGGCCCACCGCTGTCGGGTTTTTCTGCCGTCTCCTCCGCCGTGCGCTCCTGCCAGGCCCTCAGCTCCCAGTCATAGGAGGGACCCTCTGACAGGGTCTCCTCCATGTAGAAGTCCCACAACTTGAGGTTGGAAATGAACGTGTATGGCCGCAGCACCTGCAACATACAGTGACTCACTTTAGTGTATCTCTTTGTTTAAATTTCAAAGCATTAAATATCAGAAGCTGTGATGAAGTCTGCAGTGGTCGCACCTCCTCATCCTCAGGAGAGAACATGTAGTTATAGAAGATGGGAGTCTTCTTGCTGAGCCTGTCGATGTAGTCCCACACAGACTTACATACCTGTGGGCTTTTCCTCTCACCTTTCTCCTCATACAGCACTCCTAAACACACACACACACACACACACTTGTCAGGAACACACATGCTGACTTTGATTCTTTACCATCCTGCAGACATATTTTTACCAAGCTCAATGCGCTCATAGTCGGAGTCAAGCAGGAAGGTGCGGAAGCGGTTGGATACGTAGTGGTAGGCCAAGAACTTCAGGTAGTACTGACTGAACTCAAACTCCATGGGGAACTGCAGGTGGATCTGATGGTGGAGTGACAAAACACAGTTCATGGGGGTGGGTATGGTCCAAATGAGGGCTGCTGATTGACAGTGCATGCATGCTTCAATTTACACTACACAGGATGTCTGCATACATGCAAGAATTTGTGCGCATGATAGAAGTCCTTACTGCTAGAAATAAAGAGCTCCTGTGAGTCTAATCACATTTACAGTCTTTCTTTAGTCTTAGTATTTCCACAGTAAAGTAAGAAGTGGATGTAAATGTATGTAACCTTTAAGGAGAACTCCAGTATTTTCCACATAAGCCCTAATTGTCAGACTTTGAGGATCTAAACTTCCACAAAATGCGTCCATTTTTGAAATTACTCCAGTATTAAATTCAGACGCTTGGACCATATATCTCGAAAATCAAATGAAATATACAGGAATTTTCCTTCCATACTGTCCTGCTGTTGTGAAAAGCAGCCCCACCTGGTGTACACAGTCCAGGAACTGCAGGAATATGGGGGTGAAGCCGCTACTTTGACTTCCCAGTGTCTGCGCCCCACGGTGGCTGAATCTGTGGCCGAATGACAGCCACTCCTTCTCTACCAGCAACCGGAAGCCGTCAAAAGTTCTGTAGTACGGGTCAGACAGCAGCTGCACCAGCGACACCACCTGCGCACAACACCCCCACATACACATACAAAGCGCATCATGCTAAGCCTCATTTATTAAAAGAGTTTAGATTTCTGGTTCTCAGGCAAACCTGCGTGGTGACGTCCCAACCATCTTCCAAGCTGACCATGACAGACGAGCCCGCGTCCAGAAGCTCCACTATCAGGACAGACACCTGCAGCACCCTGTGAAGCTGAACACACATACACAGTCAGTAAAAATAACACAGGGCACAAACAGAAAGCACAGTGAACATGCCAAGGAGAGCGCTAACCAGAGCCATCCACTCTGAGTCCTCTAGGCAGCGCTGGAAGCTCATGTTGGGATCATATTTCGGTAAGCTTGGCACACATGCCTTCATCAGCTTCTTGAAGCTGTTCTTCACCTGCCGCACATCACACACCTCGATGGGGACCACCTCCCACTGCTGGAATGAGTCCTGCTTCCCCCCCTGAACACAACGACAAGTTAACATGGTACAACTATTTCAATTCTGTTTTTATGTCTTTCCTGAGGGGTGTCCTATAGCACAGGGAGAGCAGGTTTAATTTTGATGGGGTAAGTGTGTCGCTGGCTACCTTGAGCTGTGCCTTGTCCCCAATGATGTAAAGGTAGGCCTTCTGCTGGCGAAGAAACAGCGCCTCGCTGGGTCCTCCGTTGGGCTGTGGAGACTCTTTTCCTGCCAGACGTGTCCCCACATCTGGGTTGTAGGCACTGAGACGCCCGCTGCCTCGGATACTGCCCCATTTACCTATGATACACACACAGACAAAAAAAAGTATAGTCCTGAAAGGAATCAAGACTCATCTCATTAAACATCATGTGGAAGCTCTTTTTATGTTAAACATTCAAGGATCATTCTGCTTTATTACAACCTGAGACATAATAAACTGGAATGATCCTTTAAAACACCATTGTGTGTAACGTCCACATCCACAAACAGCCATGCTGCTAATCAAGAAACTACCAAGTCCAGTTGGCTACATCTGTTTTAACGACAGCTACATTATGATGAGCTGACTGTGGTTGCTTCTGACGTTCAACAGGGAGAAGAAGAATCAAACAGGAAATGACAAACAGGAAGTCAGAGCTGCAGCAGCAGCATGCACACGCAGCAGCTCTCCGATCAACACAAGCAGGAACAACAGACCATTAGTCCGCAGACACTGTGCGCTATCAGGGCCCACAGCAAACACATTGAGGCTACTGGGATAAGAGATTTGATTGGTTAGACAGGAGTGGAGAGTAGGGGGGAGTGGGCGGGACCTACTGTACCTCTAGGAGGGTTCCTGGCCTTGCCAGACACTTTCGGCTGAGAGAGGGAGATGACTTTCGCCCTTTGACCCAGAGCTGAGGTCAAACGACAGAGATGGCCCATTAAACAACACCACCACACAGTGGAGGATGGTGTCACATTCAAGTGCACACACCAAATATCTAATCATCTAAACAAGAGCTACAAGTGTTGCATTAAATCATTCATCATCCCCCTGGATCAGTCCCAGTTTCAGATTTCACCCTCGAAACTCTTATCTTGTTTTGAAACCAGGACCGTTAGACACACACACACACACACACAAACGCCTCACCTCCTCTGCTGAAGGTCCCAGGAACATCCTCCTTGCTGCCCATCACCTGCTTCATTAGAGCGCCGATCTTGGGCTGCCTCAGCTTGTCTGAGGAGTCTGTGGACAAAAGGAAACATCAGCAACTGGCATGGCTCCTCCTGTAGCAGGTGTCATGTCAGTGCATGTGGTGTGTTACTCCACCCACCCGAAGTGTTCATATGTGTGGATGTGAAGCCGCTGAGCGTGTTCCTGCCGCTGCTCTCACTATATGAAGGCATGGAGCTGATGATGGCCTGCAGGTATTTCTCCTGCTCCAGACTGGTGGAGTCTGCCTGGGATGGCACTGCAGGGAAGAAAATACACACAATCATGTTTTAGATGACTAATGTTTCTTTCTTACAGGTTTAGTGGCATATGGATTTTTATAGATTGCGCTCTTCTATTTTTTTGACAAGGACATGGCAAAAAAGTGAAGAAATTATTAAGTCCTAAAAGATGTTTGTTTTTACCTGCAGCAGGGGCGTTTGGGGACTTGAAGAAGCCCACAACACCCTTTGCATGAAGGCCCGCCGACCGCAGCAGGACGGCCTTGGATCGTGAATTCCTCCAGCAAACGACTGGGAAGCGATTCTGCCGGTAGCAGCGGCAGATTCTCTGAATGGTTGTGTCTGGGATGCTCTGAGGCACTATCAGCAAGCCGGGATAGCTGTGACACACACACAAATATACAGTGTATTAAGCACAGAGAAGATCGCTGGCCTCCCATCTCCAAGCTCTGTGTGCTTCTTCTACACTTGTCTCACCTCCTGCAGACGGTGTACATGCGGTTGACAGTTGAAATCCTGAAAGGCTCATTCTTAGAACGTGTCAGGCTGTTACTGAGTGTGCCCAGGCCAAGCCGCTGGTAGTCACGGCAACAGGCACGCTCCACAACATTGCTCATGGTCTGTCTGTCCGATGAGCGGATGGTGGAGGAGAGGGTGAGGGAGCTCTGGTCCACTTCTTCTGAAACTGTGGAGACATAGAGCAGAAATTAAGATTAATTTACAGAACTAGCATAGCGCAAAGCTGCAGGTAAGGTGTCTTAAAATGACATATAACAGATAAAAAAATCACTGCGTTCACTCCATAAAAATCACCATTTGAATTAGATGAAGGTTAATCGACAGTAACACAAATACTTATTGTTAAAATCGCATTTAAAAGGGAAGAGCAGAAGTTGAAATTAAATATGAGCACTCAACAGAGTTGAATGAATGCATGTTAACAAGTTGAGATGTTGGAAAGCTGAAGTACTTTAAGTTAAATAATAAATGAAGGCAGTCAAGAGTGTTTTACCATATAATAACCGTCAGACACAGTCATTTAAGCACGCAGTATGTAGTTTCTGCCACCAGGGGTCTCTCAACCAAAGCAAAGAAAAAGACCAGTGACGTTTTGTATCGTGACAGTTGCTTTTAATTGCTGCTATCTATCAGATCTGACTCATGCTGAATTGTTTACATAGAGGCTGATAATTCTGATTAATTTACGATAAGATTAATCATTTCCTTCCTCTGTATTGGAACGTCTACAGGAAGTGACTACATTTAATACAAAAAAAACATGTTGAATAGAATCAAATCTTTTCCCTGGGATTGAAGGATGTTGCAAACATTTAAATTAGATGAAATATGTTTCCATGAGGTTGAGGCCACACATCACACACATTGGTGTGATTACCTGAGATTTCATCCTCATCCAACTCTGACTGCAGGCTGCTTCTGTTCTCCCAGGTGGGGGGAGCATACTTCTTCCTAGTCACATACTGCCGGCCAATGGTCCTCTTCGCACTCTTCACCAGGTTTTTGGAAAGTGTCCTGACAAAACAGAGAAGGTTTGTTAATCACATCACTGTGCTGATTCCATAGCGTATGCTCTTCAGAGTCACTTGGTATCCACTCCCTGTCCAGCCTTTTAGCACACGGATGTGCAGTTAAATTTCTAGTTAAATTTCTCTCAGCTCACAATGAGCTGACTCTATATTCATCTCAGTGCATAAACCACAGCCATGAATTTAATGGAACGTTGCCGGTTTATTATGCCACATGGCCAGAGTCTGACTAATATGTCTGAATGGAACGTGCACACACACACGAGCACACACAGTGGAAACAACAGGGCTGCCACATTTTCCACTGATGAATTATTCAAAGACTTTTCACATGCGTCTTTCATTCTCAGTAAAAGGAAAGGCCTCTCTCTCTCTCTCTCTTTGTGTTTGTGTGTATGTGTGTGCGTGCGTGCGTGTTTGCGTGTGTTGTCAGCCAGGGACTTGGAAGAAACAGAGACAATGTTACATTATGGCTGGACTAGGCCATTGACCAACACATTTATCAGGAAACTAAAATGTGAGATGAAATATAATCACTGGAAGGGGTTTTACTCTGATTTAGACTAAAGCCAAAAACCAAAAGTGACAATAACATCAGTCTTGTTCTCAAGGCTTAATATTTATCAAGTCTTAAGCTCCAAACAGACCTCCTGCAATAGCTAAAGCAGGGCACAGCATGTTTTCATAGCCAAAGCTTAATGCACTGTTGTGACAGAGGTGACCAAACATACATGCACATAAATCAATTAACATGCAAAGCAGCTCCAGACATTTTTTTTTCTTGTACACATATTATGGGTATGTCCAATCGGGTGCTTGACAGACGGACATGTCCTCTAGTAGTGTAAATTAGGGAGGTTTGCAGAAACATCAGTAACAAAATAACCACTGCCTTTTGAAAATTTATTTCAAGATAACTGTAGCTTGTGTCATGCTGTAAACTGTCCGAGAAATGCATCAGCATAGTTTGTGTTCCACCAAGTGTTGTCAAAATCCTTTGAGTAACTATTATTGTAATTCTGCTGGCTGGCAAACATACACACACAAATTGAAACACAATCTCCTCCCTTGGTGGAGATAATAATTATAATTTATGTAGAAAAAGGATTTTTCAGCTGCTGCTATAGATCCAAATTAAATTTTAGTGAAATACAGGGCAGAATGATAGCAGCAGCACAATTTGGATCTGGTTTTTTTTAACCAGCTTTTCAAGCACTGATGAATGACTGGAGAAGAGTGAGAAACACTGTGACATCTCTTTTCTTAGTTGTATTAACTTTCCCATCACAGTATAAACACAGAATTTTGAGCAGGGCAGGCTTGGCAGGGTATGCTGTAAACTAGTTTCAGCATACATTGCAATGAAACATATTGATGGTAATAACATGGCTTCTGTGTCAAGTGCAACCATGGTCGTGACTGCTATAGTTTTCAGAGATGAACAGGGCCAAGGAATCAACTAGGGTTAATTTCTCTACTTTACAAAGTGAGGAAATACAAATTTTTAATGTGACTGAAAGAGGAAAAGTCAGCTGTAGGCAAAGTTAACACTGCTTACATTATGCAACCAGCAAACCAGAAGGTAAATCTCAATAGATGAAAGCAAACGGTTTAGGTTGTTACTGAAGGAACTCCAAGTCATTCATTCATTCATTCATTCATTCATTGTCTACCACTTAACCTTTATTTTTCTTAATGACATGCAACTTTTTAGTTAAGTAAAACAAAAGTTGAACCTAGCCGTTTCAAACAGCTCCCAATATATTCCTTAGGGAAAGCAGGTGACCCCCTAGGATATATTACCCAATGCATTATTGTATGACCTTTAATGTTTTAAAATATGAGGTGAAAATTCTTGTGTAAATCAATAACTTGGTAAATGGGTGAAATATGGGAGAAACAGCTGCGACAGCAGTAAATTCAGCTGTTACACATGTGAAGCCTCATCTGTATGACCTAGCATTTTGTGCTAAAACCACAGAATGTGATGGGGCCAAAGGCGAAGAGTCATTTAAAGCCGTCAGTTTCTTAATTGACTCATTCCTGACAGTCATTGCTGTTGGAGCACAACAAGAGAAAGATCCAGATCCACTTGCATTATACAAATTTCATTCATTCTGCCCAGAGGATTCCTTACTTGAGCGACTGGTTCTTGTCCTTGGCCTTGTGCTCCACCACCATCTTCCCGGTCTGACCAACAGTGAAGGCAAAGGTTCCCTGGACATGCTGAGGATACCGCAGCTTGTGCATGTGCTTCCTGAAAACCTCAGCCAAGTCTGAGGCGACCTCCTCATCAAATGCAATCTTCATCAGCTGCAGGCAGACACAGAAACCGTGACATGAGAGAAAAAACATATTGGGAAAAGAAAAGCTTAAGAGGAAGTGGATGTTTGTGTTAGAGGATGAGAATAGAGTACCTGGAAGGTGCAGGACCGAAGCTGTAGACCTTCCTGGATATACTGGTCCATGGTAAAAGTGACTGAGATCCTCTTCTCCTTGGTGAGAGAGGCAATGGGGAATGAACGAGTGACCACCTGCTCACCCACTGCAGAAGGGAGACAAAGAGCAGAGTTCAGACGACCCACAGGTCTGTCATCAAAACAGAGAGAGTGAGTGATCTCTTACCCAGTGGGTCCGTGGGTGTGCCCTTGAAGATGAGCCGGTAGGTGGTGAGAAAGATGGCCCCCTCCGCAGGGAGCAAAGGAGGACCTCCCATCACTCCCGTGCCCTCTTCGCGGCCGTCGGGCATAAGGTGGACCCGCATGGCATCCATCACTAGCTCCTCACCGGGTAACAGTGTTGGCCTTAGCAGCTTGGGCTGCACGGACAGGAAGAGAAGAAGAGAGGAAGATTAATGACGCGGCAGTGCCGAGTGGAAGAGGCAAGGAGGAATCCAACTGTGGCACTAGTGTAAAATATCACTACTTAACAAGTTCCAGCACCGTGTACAGACTTACTCAGTTACTTGCTCACCTCTTATGTTCTGCAAGAAAGTGCAGAAGATGGTTCTGATGCGCACCATCTGCACTCTACAAGTCTTTCTACAAATACATAATATAACAAGACTTTTCTATTATTTCTCAACTGTTTCAAAAAAATTTATTTTTGTTACTTTATTAAAAGTGGCAATTTATAAAACCCCATTCAACAACTGACAAATTTTTAAAAATAACACTTATAGCTTTGTAATAAAATTGATCTAACTGAAATCCCGTAATGATCATTTCAGTGCATAATGCTGCACAGTAAAGCTAATAAACCTTATTAATAATTCATAATCATCATTCATAATCATCATCCATGTATGACAACATGCAGCACTGCACATTACAACACAAACCAACACACCACTCTTCAAAGTGCGTCATGCTTCCACAGCCATGCTAAGCTTACTGACTGGGTGACCTGTACTGTTTGGGAAGATTATATTAGGCTAATGTTGAAATTAAAGTATTACTGTTGCGAAACACCAAGTTGTTCTTGGCAGAGACAAAGTTACAAACAAAACCTAAATATACAGAAGGAAACCTCTAATAAAATAAAATTAAAAAAACAAAACAAGGACTGGCGTCTCTGTGGATCCAAAGATTTATTACAGGACTCTGTTCAGCAGATGACATTTCTGTAGGTGGCTGAGCTTTTCTGAACACTAACAATTTGAAATGTGTCCTCTGGCCCCTTACATCACTTCCTGCCCCCAATGAGGCCTTCGTAAGGAACTCCCCCTCTGATAGGAAATTAATTACAACTTCGGTAATCTGTTTCATAATCAGTATGCAAAACACCTAATGCCCCTCATGTCTGCGATACAGCTTCGGACAAAGGGCAAAGTTTCCTTTGTTGCCATTTAACTGCTTATACCCCGATGTCTTTAAACTGCATACATCTGTTTTTTTGTTTTAATTCCAGCCAAACTATCATATCCACCAGGACATTGTGATTGAATCCTTTGAGAGCAGAAGCAGGAGAAATTGGAGAGGCACAACCACAGAGCAGAGCAGTTACATGCTCCACTCTCAAGTCTTTAGTGAAATGAGAAAACGTGTTAAGTCAAGCTCAGCATCGCCACCGTCCCTCTCCAACACACCGCAAGGACTAACAGCACCCTTCACAATGAAGGCACTCAGCTCTGCAGGGCCGCAGGAGGTACAGCCGCCCCGACTGGGCCTTGGAGACCAACTGGCACAGCAAGGGAGAGCAATCACCCAGCATGCACTGCTCAGGCGTGCTGTGAGTCACACTGTTCTGTCTCTGGCAGACAGACATACCTGCCATGACACTGTGAGCCTGAGCTGTAGGGATTGGTGGAGAGGGGAGTGGGTGGGGCTGGCTGGGGTTCTGCAAGGCCTTTGTCCAGTAGGAGGTAAAAAAAGGAATTGGTTACCTTTTGGATGGGAGGCAGTCTCTTACTCTCCCTATGGACTGCATCTAACGTCTCGATGTGCATCTGAACAATATCTGCAAAAACATTAATGAAAACGTTAAAAAAGGAGCAAAGAAGTTGACCATTTCCTGCTGCGGTTAATTTGATGCTGTCCATACCTGGTATCATTGTGTGGAGAGCCTTTAGGTGCTCGTTGGTCACGCCGCTTTCATTGCACACTTTGTCTACGAAGCGGTTAATGAAGCGCACCACAGAGTTGGCTACGTCTGAGCTCTCAGCGTCTTCGAAGCCGCTCTCTGTGTCGTAGCTCTCTGCCATGCTGCCTGCAATACTACAAGACAAGAAAACGGCTTTACGCATTTCTACTTCTACAAAAGGCTGTAGTAAAGTACCACAGAACAAACAATAAAATATTTCAGCTGAGCATCCTTGTTGAAGTGGAAATGATTTCACACTCCAGTCACTTTTTAAAGCAAAGGCTAAGTACATTTTTAATATCAATGGGATAAATGAGAAGCTACATTTTTCATGTTTGACCTCAGCTACACACATTGGGGCTACATGTGAATGAATAGACTTTTGCATAGTATTGCATGTACAGTGTCGACCATATATTCACCTCGTTAACAGCTTGTTTGTGAATATTTATCATTGAAATTAATTTTAAGATTCTTCCGACTCACCCTGAGTTCAATATTTTACCTTTATTTTTCCTCCTACTTTTTAATTTGAAAGAAATTTTAGCACAATGTACCGTGACTGAAACCCCTCTGGATGGGGAGCTATATTGCGTCATTCTCCTTTTATATTTTCTGTTACCTCCGAGTGTTGACAAAATCATTGGTGTGTCTATACGCTGTATGCACAACTGCTTAAATTAAATTTGAAAAGATTAACATCTGTTTGTTTTTAAAGTAATGCTACTTTGATGCATCTCTATCTTTGAACAAAAACAAATATCAATAAAAATTGAATATAGAATGAAATGATAATTGGTTGTCTGACAGCAGACCATAAGTGGTATTAGAAAGAGAAGATATCCTTCACTTATTGGAATGAATTCTATATTAAAATAAGGTTTATCTCACAGTAAAAAGACTTTAAATTGCAACTCAGCCTTTTAAAAATAAACACTTTTATATTTAAACGGTATAACATCTTAAAAGTGGTAAAAAGTTTCAAAACAAAGGTTTAGAAAATTAACAAGAAGCATAAGACATTTCAGGCCTGGCAGTGATTTTATGAGTTATATATGCAGAGAGAAAGAAAATCAGATCAGTAGATCAGGAAATTAGTTATTTTTTGGGATCTTGCGAACATTCTTTATATTTTGATACTTGTGAGAAAGGTGACTTATGTGAGGGTTTTTACTTGTGCTTTACAGGGCGACAGCTGTTGGTACCTGTTTGTGACATAGCTGTTGCTGACGCTCTCCACATCTCCGAGGCCGGAGCTCCTCAGTAGCCGGTTTTTGCTGGTGTCCAGCGGCAGCAGCAGGTAGCTCATCCTGTTGGCGTAGTGGATGGCCTGGCTAAACACCGTGCTCTCCTCCTTCTGCACACGCTCGGCCTGCATTTCCTTGCTGAGCGACAGCCACAGCCGGTTCTGTTCCGATGCCAGCTCCAAGGCGCTGATTTCCCTCCCACTGGCTGACCCGTCCTGCTGCTCCTGACAGCAAATTAAAAAGGAGGCTAATCAATGATCAATCACAAAAATTACACTTTGCTCAGCAGGTTGGGACACTGACTAATTTGTCAACTAGATGTGTGTTTCTTCTAGAAATTCACCAAAAATCTTTTACAGTATCTTTCATATCTGTGTTTACTACAGTGACATATTGTTGTAGGTGCTCACAGAGTTTTTTTGCTCTCCGCCTGTCACCAGGTACAGAGCTCTGATGTGGTTCTGGACGTCGCTGTAGAACATGGACTCCCAGAACTGCATGGTGGTCCACACCATGTGCTCCTGTACGCAGCTGTAGGCAAACTGAGTGATGCCAGCGCCTAGTTTCTGTCAGAGAAACACAGCAAAAAAACTCTTATGTGGGAGAAACAACGCTCAAAATAGCTAAATAATGGGTTACCCTAATTACCCTAAGCATGATTTTGGTGATGCCGGTAGTGAACTTACTCTGCAGAAGGCTGTGACCAGTGGAAGGAGGGCTGCTGCAATGCCGTGTTCATCGATATGTGAGCAGTCCTGCACAGAAACACAGAATCAATAAATTACATGATAATTTGCAAACAACAACTGTGCTCCAAACAAACTTCATTATATCAGACTTGCCCCTCTCCTCTTAATACTACAGGTTTCCAAACAACATCTGTGTAGGGTATGTCCAACAAGGTTTCCTATATTATTGAATTTGCTTTTTTATCTTCATTAAGCTGGTAGTACACTTTTTTGCTATCATGTATCCCATTTGGAGGTAAATGTTGATTTATCTGCATACATGTCTAAGTTTGTTGTGGGATCTGTTTTTTGGTCTGTGTCACACTTCCCAAATCACATCCATGTGATACAAACAGCTTCTCTTTAAGTACAGACTCTCCCAGTCTGTGTCACTATCACTCTCCACCATGTTTGTTGCCTTCATACAAATCTCTTGTGTGCAGCCAAAATGTGCAGGGGTTGCACACAGCAATAATGAATGTAAAACATCAAAAAACAAAGTGTGTAACTTCAGATTGAAACGATAGACCATAGTGTATCCTGCCTTCGCCTGAAGATGCTGAGATAGGCTCCAGCCCCCCCCTCCCCTGCGACCCCTAACAGGATAAGCGGTAGAAAATGGATGGATGGATGGATATTGCACAGCTTTAGGATATATACATAACATATATACAGTATAAAGAAGTGCATATAATCTTAATTGTTTTTGACTATACTGTTGTTTCAAAGGCTCACTTGTAGGGTGCAGTTCATCACTCGCACAATGTAGTCAAATTGCTGATCATTCAGCACAGCTCGGTTCTGTAGGACATGCTGATTGAGCTCCTGGGTCAGACAAACCCGGGCCGCCCGACCCTTCAATGCCCGCAATACAGCTGGCATTAACTGGATAGAGGAAAAGATATATATATATTTTCAAAAAAGACACTGAAAAGTGTAGAACAAACAAAGAATTAATTTGTCTCTTCTAGAGAGGTGGCAGAGTCCTGTGATGGAATTCACCAAACTTCATTCTGCTCATAGATATACATCACTCTTACCTTCTTGGCCTCCAGCATCTTGTTTTCAAAGATGTAGGTGATGCAGTTCCTCACCACCTCCAGTCTGCGAGCACTGTTTGCCATCACGTTGCCATTCCTGTCCACAATATCTCCTGTGGAGAAGACAAGAAGATAGTCATTCATCACTGCAGCACTGAAGTCAACCTCATTAAACACACACTGTGAGACAGGCTGCCAAAGTGATGAGTTCATACAGGAAGTTTGAGGTGCAAGTGGAGATATTGAATTTGTGTAACTGTTTAACCTTTAATTTCTTTTTTTAGTTTGGTTGTTACATATCACACATTCATTTATTTTATTTTAAATGAATCTGAGCCAAACATTCTTCTGACTTGGAATTTATCAAAATCCCAGTTTACACATAAAGACCCCCTCCCAGGCTTACCCAGTGGGGGCCCAGAGGGCACCATGCCCTTGAGTTCAGCCTTAACCACAGGAGGTGCACTCTTGAGCTTGGCGGCAGCGTGGTCAATGAAGAGCTGAACTGCAACTTCATCTAGCCCTGGGAAGAGCTTCTGATTCTGTGTAATGTTCTTGCTGTTTTCTGATGGACGTGTGACTTTGTGCATTGCTACAGCAGGGTAAGGATTCTCCTAGAGGGATGGAAAGACAGGCAGAGTAAAGGGAAAATAAAGACAAAATAGGACAAGGAAAGCAAAAAAAACAAAAAGCAATCAACTTAACAAAATCTAAGTAACAAAAGGGAAGAATATTTTTACTGCCATGACTTTGCTAAGAGAAATAAAATGATCTCTTGTGAGAAAGAAAGAGAACTGACTGACAAGCAGTAGAATAAGGGCTTAGAGTTAGAGAACCTACATTTTTGAAGAGCTGCTCAGCCAGCTCCTTGACATGGTTCATGACTTTGTGCGAACACCCCTCCTCTTGTCGTATTCGCTCCACCTGATTGGCAACCAGCTGTGGAAACAGGACAAAGAGGTAAACTTTCCTGAAATTTCAGCATCAAGCTTTCTGAGCCACATGCGCTAACATATTACCCAATTAAACAGGGACAGCTCCTTTACCACATATTAAAAATAACTGGTTTTCGAAAAGTTTTGAACAGCCACAATCACTTAATTGTATATTTGATCAAACGAAACTCAGTTGTCAATTATTTTGATTTGTTGTGCTATTTTTAAAATATTTACTGTTTTCGGCTTCTTAAATATAAGGTTTAGTGCTTTTCTTGGTCATTTAAGGAAGTAAATGAAGTGTTACTCATTTAAAGGCAAATCCATGGCACGCTTTCTTTGGACAAAACAAAAAAATTAAAAAGCCTTTATTTACAGAAGGCTGTGTGTGCTGCTAAACATGGGTTGTTATTCAGTTCTATTTAAACATGTATAGTCAATTTTTGTTAAGAATTTTGCAACAAAAAAGCCATAATAAAGGTTTATTAGCTTTTTTCTCTGTGTTCCCTACCCATCACACTTTTTTGAACTTCTAGGCACTATTGTCTTTCACTTCTAAGAGAGTGGAGAATCTTTGGATTCTGGATTTTTGGTTGCACAAAAGACAAAACTTGACGTTTCTTTGTGAATAATCCTTAAATGATTATGGTAGAATTAATCAATAATGAAAAAAATTGTTAGTGGCAGCCCTAAAAAATTGGTAAACTGGAAGAATAAGCAAAAAAGCATATGCACAATGAGTTTTGGGTAGAATTTCTGATTTAAATTTTACAAGGCCCTTTTAAAAACTACTGTAACATTTTTGACAACTACATCTAACTTTCACCTCAAACCCTAAATACATTATTTCTCGTTCTTCTTCTTCCTCTTTACCTAGTTTTTTCTAAAAGTTGCCAGTGAATCATCCTCCTCCATTGCTCCCGTTCCTCTGCATCCTCTACTCTCACACCAACTATCTGCATATCCTCTCTCAACACATCCATGAATCTCCTCTTTGCCTCCTGCCTGGTAGCTCCATCTTGAGCATTCTTCTAACAATATATTCGCTGTCCCTCCTCTGTACATGTCCAAACAATCTAAATCTGGCCTCTCTAACTTTGTCTCAAAATTGTCCAACCTTTGCTGTCCCTCTGATGTGCTCGTTCCAAATCCTGTCCATCCTTGTCAGTCCTCGTCAGAGAATCTCAACATCTTAAGCTCTGCCCCTTCCAGCACTGCCTCCTGCCTTTTGGTCATTGCCACAGTCTCCAAACCAAACAACATTGCTGGTCTCACTACCCTCTTGTAAACCTTTCCTTCCTCGTTTGTCAGATCACTCCTGACACTTTTCTCCACCCTGCCTGCACTCGCTTTTACACCTCTTTACTACACTCCCTGTTGCGCTGAACAGTTTACCCTGAGTACTTAATATCATGGACCTTTTCCACCTCTACTCCCTGCAACCTCACTGTTCCACTAGCCTCTCTTTCATTCACACACATGTATTCTGTCTTGATACGCCTGAATTCCATTTCCCTTTTTTCCAGTGCTTACCTCCAAAGTGTAAAATACATTTATTATTACAATTTCTTAAGAGATACTTTAAGATGCCACCAGGTCTCAGTCAAAAATCCAAATAGGGACGATCGTCTTCATAATGTCTCTAAATGCGATTATAACTGAAAATATATGTGAAGGAGATAAATGTTGGTGAAATTTGGTTATGGGCGTCATTCACGTCTCACCATATAACAAGAAAATCAAGAATTCAGATGATCAGGTAGAATTCTGCTACATTTATTATACAGGAAGTGCTTTTGGACACACATCCAAAACTCACATCATCAAACAGGTCAGTGGCTCTGTACGGAGGCCCTCTTTCTGACACAAAGCCTGCAAACGCCATCCCGTCCAGCACTTTAACGAGGAAGTCGTCCTCTGTCAGCGCCCTCTGACCCAGGAAGGCAGCCTGCGGAAACAAGCCACACTAATCAAATCCAGTTTTCATTTAGTGCACACACACACATCTTATTCTTTGGAACGAACAGTCAGAGATTTCGGAGCTGTCCTCGTATGTTGTACTGTTAAAAGGACCTTATGGAAGCGGATCACTGGTTCAGGGTGAATACGGATGATGTGCAAACACCAGCGATAGCCTTGGAAGAGACGAGCAAACAGCCACAGGAAAACTGCACGGATCTCCTTATCCTGAAACACACAAAACAGTCAGATTTAACTCTATACTCACCCATCCACCCACAGACTACCCACACAAGACTTATGAAAAAATGGCTAACTGAACAGAACACAAAATTTGGAAAACTTCAAGTGTTGGATTTAATCCAGTTACATTTAACACCATTTATATCCTACAATTAAGGCCTGAGTGTAATAGCAAAGACACAATAAACGGGTTATTAGCAATAAGTAACCACGGTGGCTGGTCGACAACAGTGGTTTTATTTTTAAGTAGCTAATCTTCAATTTAGCAACACATTTACCAGATATTTAACTGAAGTAACTGACAAATTCTAAAGGTCATTCATTGTGGAGCTCTGGTAATTATTAGTTAATTTATCTGTTTAAGTATTAATTAAACTATTGATAATTAGTTAATATAATAACAAGATGGCGCCGTGCCAGTGGCAGCCTGTTACAGCAGGTCTCGGTGACCCGTTCACTAGTGTGATTTTTGTTGTGATTTTTGCTGTGTCTTTTGTGTTGTTTTTCTTCTTGCCTTTTGCACTACACGGTGTACCTGGAATACAACAAACCCCAGATCCCGCTTCACCGTTTTTTCCGGCACCCATGTCGCCGCTCACAACACGGGGCCAGAGCCACAATAACGCCTGCATTGTTTACACGCGGGATCAGCTGATCGCCCTGAGGCAGTCGGCTCTCACTGCCAGAGAGAAGCCATCCATCCCCGGGGTGATTAGGAGTCGAAGCCATGGCTGCAGAGCGGGGGGTAAAGTCAGGATGAAGAAGAGGAGGTTTAAGCCCTGTATCCCTGCAGTCATCGTGGGAAATGTAAGATCGCTGGCAAATAAGATGGAGGAACTGGAGGCGCTCATCAGGAGCGAGTGTGAGTACAGGGAGTCCAGTATTATGTGTTTTACGGAGACGTGGCTGCACGATCTGATACCGGACTCCACCGTGACTCTCCCCAGCTTCCACACGGCCCGAGCGGACAGACACACCACTGCGAGCGGTAAGAAGAAAGGAGGGGGGCTCGCTTTCTTCGTCAACAACCGGGGGTGTCACCCTGGACATATCACCCTGAAAGCGTGTGTCTGTAGCCTGGACATCGAGCTTCTTGCCATCAGTTTTCGTCCGTATTATCTGCCACGGGAATTCACCAACGTCATCGCCATTACTGTCTATATTCCTCCATCAGACATCGTGGATGATCAAATTAGTTTTAAAAAACCCCACAAATTTATTCTCCTCGAATAACATTTGTGGACACTTTTTTCTTAATGTATATACAGTTCACGCGGAAGCGACGTATGACGTCATCCACAACGTAACTGCGGGGCTTCAGACTAAACAACCTGGAGTCTTCATCACCATCACTGGGGACTTCAATCATGTCTGTCTCTCCTCCACCCTTCCCACCTTTCATCGGTTTATTTAATGCACCACCAGAGAAAATACAAGAAGGCATACAGCTGCAGTGCCCTGTCCCCACTCGGCAGGTCAGATCACAACCTCATCTTGCTCTCTCCATCATATAAGCCTGTTGTTCAGCAGCAGCCAGTCACAGTGAGAACAGTGAGGAAGTGGTTTCCTGAGGCCATGGAGGCACTGACAGGAGCACTGGAGACCACCGGCTGGAACGCACTGTATAAACCGCATGGTGAAGACATTGATGACATTGATGGCATTGTGGACTGTGTCTCTGAGTACATCAGGTTCTGCATGGACAACACCATTCCCACTAAAGTGGTCCTCTGTTACCCAAACAACAAACCCTGGGTAACCAGTGACCTGAAGGCTCTTCTCAACAGAAAGAAGAGGGCTTTCAGGGTGTGGGACCAGGCAGAACTCAAACGGGTACAAAGGGAACTCAAACACAGACTCAGAGAGAGTAAGGACGCCTACAGGAAGAAACTGGAGGAGAAGCTGGGGAGGAACAAGGCCAAGGATGTCTGAAGTGGAATAAGGGACATCACCAGCTTCCCGAAGAAAGAAAGAGGAGGAGCAGTCGAGGGGAACACACAGAGGGCAAACGAGTTGAACAAGTTTTTCAACAGGTTTGACTCCAGCCCCGCTCACCCACCAGCCCTCACACTCCACCCCTGACCCCCGTCACCCTCCTCCAACCCCCACAGCCCCACACAAACTTCAGCTTCAGACACTTCACTGCCCCATCACAGCCAGCCCTCACCTCCACCCCCCAGATTGGACTACACATCACAGCCCGACAGGTGAGGAGAGAGTTGGAGAGGCTCCACCAGGGAAAAGCTGCTGAGCCAGACGGCATCAGCCCCCAAGTGCTGAGGGTGTATTCCAGCCAGCTGAGCGGAGTGCTCCAGCACATTTTCAACCTGAGTCTGCACCTCCAGAGAGTCCCATTGCTGTGGAAGATATCCTGCCTTGTCCGAGTGCCCAAGACGAGTCTTCCGACTGCACTGAACGACTACAGGCCCATAGCACTGAACTCCCACATTATGAAGGTCATGGAGAGCCTGCTCCTGACACATCTCAGACCACTGGTGTATTCATCAAAGGACTCGCTACAGTTTGCTAACCAGCCCCATGTCGGTGTAGATGATGCCATCACCTGCCTGCTGCAGAAGGCACATTCTGCACCGGACAGACCCAACACCACTGTCCGCATCACCTTCTTTGACTTCTCCAGCGCCTTCAACACCTTTCAGCCCAGGCTGCTGAGGGCGAAGCTGGAGGACATGCGGGTGGATTCTCCTCTGATGCATGGATCACAGACTAACTGACGGGCAGTTTGTAAGATTACAGTACTGTGTGTCTGAATGTCTGATCTACAACATCGGGGCCCCCCCCAGGGAACTGTGCTGTCCCCCTTCCTCTTCACCACCTACACTTCTGACTTTCAGTACAGCACTGAGTCGTGTCATCTGCAGAAATTCTCAGATGACACGACCATAGTCGGGTGTGTGGAGAATGGACAGGAAAATGAGTACAGGAACCTGGTTGACGGATTTATGCGTTGGTGTGGACAGAACCGCCTGCAGCTGAACGTAGAGAAGACAAAAGAGATGGTGGTGGACTTCAGGAGGAACAAGCCCCCACCCACTCCTGTCTGTATTAATGGGATACATGTGGAAATTGTCCAGACCTACAGGTACCTGGGAGTCCACCTGGACAACAAGCTGGAGTGGTCCAACAACACAGAGGTTGTGTACAAGAAGGGCCTGAGCCGGCTCTACTTCCTCTGGAGTCTCAGGTCCTTCAATGTATGCAACTGGATGCTCCTGATGTTTTATCAGTCTGTTGTGGCGA
>KV751356.1:2718043-2734949 GCA_001698575.1 Mola mola | reverse complement strand
ATAGAGGATAGCACTAGCCACCACAGACTCATAAAAGATCCTGAGCATACTCTGGCAGATGTTGAAGGACCTCAGTCGCCTCAGAAAATAGAGACGACTCTGGCCCTTCCTGTAGAGAGTTGCAGTGTTCTTTGCCCAATCCAGTTTATTGTCAATATGTACCCCCAGGTACTTATAATCCTCCACAATATCCACACTGACCCCCTGGATGGAAACAGGGGTCACCGGTGCCTTGGTTCTCCTCAGATCCACCACCAGTTCCTTAGTCTTTGCCACATTCAGTTGCAGATGGTTCTGCTCGCACCATGTGACAAAGTTGTTCACAGCAGCCCTGTACACATCCTCATCACCCTTACTGATACATCCAACTACTGCAGTCATCAGAAAACTTCTGAAGATGGCAGGTCTCTGTGCAATAGTTAAAGTCCGTGGTGTAAAGGGTGAAGAGGAAGGGAGAGAGGACAGTCCCCTGCGGGGCCCCAGTGTTGCTGACCACTCTGTCTGACACACAGTGTTGCAGGCGCACGTACTGTGGTCTGCCAGTCAGGTAATCCACAATCCAGGACACTAGGGGGGCATCCACCTGCATTGCTGTCAGCTTGTCACCCAATAGAGCTGGACGAATGGTGTTAAATGCACTGGAGAAGTCAAAAAACATAACCCTCTCTCTCTCATAACCCTCATAACCATGAATGAGTGGTATTTTCATTTTGTCAATATAATGCCAACACAGTAAAAATGTTTTCATTACTTATCAAAGACACACTGTAACATTATGGAAAAAATCACTACAAATATGAGCTTATCTTACCTGAATCTTTAGCGTGGATGGCTGTGTGGAGGGTGGGGGAAAGGCCTGATCAGCCAATTCCAATTCTGGATCCAAAACCTACAACAAAAAATTACTTAATTCAAAAAAAAAGATTGATATCATTATTTGGAAATAAAGAAAAATATCTAAATAGGTGGTGAAGAATATCCCTATAGTCTGCCTCCATCAACTTGATGAATATGTCTTCTTTCATTAAGCATCTTTATTCAGTACTTTTAGTCATCTGTCCAATGTGAGCACTGTAAACTTGCTGGTTTAACAGACATTTCGATATTTCTTTGTGCTTAATATTCAATCTTTTACAAAGATTAATAAGTTTTGCTTCCAGGAGATTTTTGGGTTGACAGTCCAAAATTCCATTCAAAATGTTTCATGGTGTTTTCTTAATTGCTGAGCTCTACAGGTACCAGTACAAATTTCATTTACTGAGTACCATCACTTGGTTTTACCCAAAAGAGGGTGTGGTCATTCTAACAATAGACAACTGACATGTGCCTGATCTTATCATTAAATTACTACTTATTCGTATTAACCCCTTAATGCCGATCGTCACAAATTCGCATCATACCGCTTGCATTCAGACTGGAGGCGAGATAGCCTCAGTTTGAAAGCAAAAACGGAAATAATTAATTTCTTTTATATAATTGTAAATAAATTCAGGCGTCAAGGGGTAAATATAGCTTTTTCCTGCTGTAATGGTAGAATTCAGAGGATCGGGACATTAGGCAAACCTAGCAGCAAGGTGACACGCCTTTCAGGTTATAAACTTAATATTTTTGGTTTTTAAGGTGTTTACTAGAATGTTGATGATCCTGATGATGACGGCATCTTCAGTTTCAGGGTACTTTGTTGATACCCATAAGCAAAAAATCCTCATTCTAGCCCATAAAGGCTCTACTACTCACTACTAGAATTACTGCTTCATTTGACTACTTTTACACATTTTTACTTAAACTTTTAAGGGCATCATTATACTAAATATTGGCAAGTTTTGTCTTTTTGAAAAAGGCATGCGGGGCACCAGTAAACATATAAACAAAGACCACATATGAGAATTACTTTACTATTCTAGAGGCCTTTAAATGGACACATTTCATTAAAAAACAAAATCCAGTTGGCTACAGCTTTAAGAAAAACAAAACAATTGGGACTGAATGTTTTTCTAGTGTGGAGAGACACACACTACAAGAGTAGCAGCAGCAACATATCCAGAGGCCAATCAATAACAACATCTGCAGACACCTGGGAAACAGCCTTTGGCCTAACGTAAATTCATTAATATTCATTCAGCTAGCTGTAAGGAGAGCATGGCGGCTAAGCCCTTGTTTTCCTTGCTGCACAACATCATTGTTCCAGCAACCGTCACCAAAGCCTGCGGAACATTTTAGAACAGTTTAACAAATTATATAATCCTGCCAATCAGTTTCCTGCAGTTAGCTATCTTTGTTTCAGAATTAAATGAGGGAGGTCAGTCCTGCCTATGTAGTTATTGGACCAGCTGTTATGTCTTTTGGTTTTTTTGGGTCATCAGTCAATTCACAACAAAAGTCTCCTCATGACACAAAAATGTAGAACAGATTTTGACGAAACTAGTGTTCCAATTTCTATATCTATGTAATTCATGCTGGCTAACCCAGTGAACTTCCCTGCAGAGCAAGGACAAAAACACACAAAAGTCTCCAGGTTATTAAAAACCATAAAGCAATCACTGACACCAACACAAAAAGAATGTTGATCGATTGTTCTACCATTTCACCATCTAATCACTGTCATCTCTTCCTTACAACAACATTCTTAGTGGATTTATTTAGTGGATTAAATCAAAAGATAATGTAAAACAATTAAAAGGACTTAATTAAGATAAACGAAGCCCATCACAAGGTTGTGCAGTCAGTATGGAGGCTTTGTTGTGACTGTGTGTGAGAAAAGGCCAGAGTGAGCAACCACTGAGGAATAACTGGATAAAGGCTGGGGGAGGGACTCTCAGAACAAAACTACTGATCCAACACAACAAAAAGTGACACAGAGAATGGTCGGATGAATTCAGATGGTTTGAGGTTCCAACAGACAATGTTAGACAGAACATACTTGTGTATTGTGTATTGTTAATGTTGTTCATTGTTTATCATTTGCCTGGTTAATTAAGTACGGCAGAGATCTACAAATGTATGCAACATTCGGCCACCAATTGACAAATAGCATATTTTTTTAAATTGAAACAATGCAAACACTGTCTAGGCCAGATATGGAAAAACAGACAACATTGCCGTCAAACATTATTGCATAGTTACTTTACATTTCAGAAATTGAAGCAAAAATAAAAAAAATATATAAAACACAGTTGTAGCATGTGGAAAAGTCTGGGCAACCTAAGTGTTTCCAAGTCTCAGAATCTTAATCAGCTCGTCAAGCATGTCAACAGGTGTAATTAGGAAGCTGGTACCAATTTGAGAGCTTTTAAATACTCTTGACCCTTCAAACCTTGTGCAAACCATCAGCAACTATGGGCTATTCTAAGCAGCTGTGTAAGACTGAAAATGAAAATTGTTGATGTCCACTTGCAGGAGAAGGCTACAAGAAGATTGTGAAGCGTTTTCAGCTTGCGGTTTCCACATTCCGAAATATAATTAATCGATGGCAGCAGAGAGTAATTATGGAGGTCAACATGAGATCTGGAAGAGATCTGCTAGTGAGCTGGCCACAATGGCAAAACAAATTCCCCATTAGACTGCAAAGAAACTTGCAGGAATGTCAAAAGTAGCGCAGTGGAACAGCTACAGAAGCCTGTAGTGTTTTTGAAACCATTGCTGTGGACTGATTAAGCTGAAATAGAATTCTTTGGCCACATTCAGCAAAGGTATGTTTAGAGAAAAAAAGGAGCAGCATTTCAAGAAAGGAACACCTGGCCAACTGTTTAACATGGGGGTGGATCTATCATGCTTTGGGTTGTATTGCAGCCAATGGCACAAGAAACATTGCACAGGTAGAGGGAAGAATGGATTCAGCTGAATGCCAGCAAATTCTGGAAGCAAACATCATAAAGTCCCTGAAAAAAATTGAGGCTTAAAAGAAAATGGACTCTACAGGATAATGATCTGAAATAAACTTTAAAATCCGCCATGGACTACCACAAGCTGAAGGTTTGGAGTGGCCCTACATTCCGAAAAAAAAAAAAAAAAAAAAAAAAAAAAAAAGAAAGGTGTTTCAATTGTTCTCCCAGCCATTCTTGATGGTTTAACCTGATTTCCTTCTATACTGTAAAACGCTGACATTTCACACTTCAAGATGTTAAAGTATTATTCCATCCGTCATATGATCATAACAATGACAAAAGAAACCATAAATATGATTTCTTACTGTACCGGTAGGTGCTGCATACTGTGTACTTTATGGGTATGTAGTTTGGCATTTCAGACTTCTATGCGCTGTGAGATAATTTACCAGGTTTCATTCATCCCAGTTCTCCCCTTATTGCACATTTGCAATACTTAATAAGATATGAGCAGTATGAGATATGGTTCAATGTTTAGCTATTTCCATCATCTTTTCAGTAAAAACTATTTGCTAAATTCTTATTTTAGCACTTAGCACTTGGGCTTTATGCACTTTGCGTTGAGATGGAGCAGCTCCAACTTCTCACAAGTGCACACATCCTACCCTCTATATCAGCAGCATCACACCTTGGGAAAAAAAAAAAAAAAAGTCTGATGTCATGTTATCTAGTTTGAAACTTTTATCTTTCACCATCATTTACAGGCAATAATCAAATAAAGTGAATCATCATGTGTAATACGTGACTAAAATCACAACTGCAAACAAATCAGACTATCCAGGAAGGGATTTGCTGGCACCATAAATCAAATAAGGATTATTTCCCATCAGCTGATTTAGTAAAAGCAAGAGATGAAGAAATCTATTCGTGGAAAAAGCAGTGCTGCATTTGAAGTCATAACTGTCCTTATAAAATACTACAGGAATATTCCTTTGACTGGTATACCATGGGGTTTAAGTAAAATATTATTCTGGAAAATAACTCTCCCTCTTGGTCCTTGATTATACACTTTAATGGGCTTAGTGTGTGCACACTGCCCTCAACATTAATAGCTTATTTTATATTTAAAAAGGCATTTAACCCCTTAAGTTAAATACCTTTTTGTTATATTATTTTACAACTTGGTTATTATATGTTGTGTTATGTTGTCTCACAATATTGAACTCCTGTGAGTTGATTACACAGAAAAACACTAATGTTGAAAGTAAAACTTTTGTAGTGATTAATCTACGCACAAAATAACTGAGAAAGCCTTTGCTCCTCTAAAATGAATATATTTTGAGCTAGCTGTACAGTGATGTAGAGTTATCTGGAAATAAAATGAAATATCTCAACAATTGTTGAACGTTAGCATTCTGATTTTAACATTTAGCTGAAATACAGCTTCAAAAAGCTGTGGGCATGATTGTAAGACTCTTGTAATCTTGTTTTCCTGTAATCAGCGTCATAAAAAATAACATCCGCTATTTCCATTCAATGCAGTAAAAAAATATGAGATGAAGAAGTTACCGGGTGTAAAATACTACTTTATGGGCTTTATGAGATAGTATATTTCTGTAAAAAAAAAAACAAACAAACACACTGTCATTATTAGTCATTTATGCAGCAGACTGCTTTTGACCGCCACATGTGAGCTGGCAGCTGAGCTGACAAACCCAGCATTTGTCACAGGTGTATATCCTTTATCAGCATTTGCACGTGAGTGCAATCATGACTATATGCATCTTATCTATAATTACTCTGAGGGCAACAACAACAAAGCTCGCTGGGAAGCAGGAAATAATCGTACATTCTGTGTGTTTATAAGAGAACAAGGAAGCTGGAAAATTATTTGTTTACAGAGACTTCTTTTCTCAGAACAGGTTGGACCTTTGACAGTGGAGGGGGCTGAAGCTGCAGAATGCACTCAAATGCTTCATGTGAGCATTTATTATTCGAAGTGCTTGGCATGAACACAAAAACACAATGCCGGAACACCACTTGATAACACTTTACTATTTGTGTTAGGCCGAT
Source organism: Mola mola (assembly GCA_001698575.1). Taxonomy (NCBI): domain Eukaryota; kingdom Metazoa; phylum Chordata; class Actinopteri; order Tetraodontiformes; family Molidae; genus Mola; species Mola mola. Next base: position 2,729,052 of record KV751356.1, on the reverse strand, counting down.
ATGGTGCTAACTAAAGCATAGTAGGAAGAATTATAAACTGTATGTTAGAATAATAACATCCAAAAGTTGAGGAGCAGCTATTACCTTGGACAACACAGTCTGGGTCTGCTGTAGTAGTGGCTCAGGCAACAGGGAGATGTGAACGCACTCAGGGATAGTCACCGTGCCGCCATCCAGGTCGGCGATAATGACGTCCAACTGAAAACACATAAACACACTTTTCATCTCTTCCCCCTGAGACTATTTATAAAAGCAAAGCGGCAGGATACTTGAAACGATTAGAGCAAACAATGAGACAGACAACCTCACCTCTGTCGACAGCTGCTCATTACAGCATGCTAGCTATCTAACAACAACGCTCAGGTTCCCTGCAGAAAGAGGCTGCTAACCTCTAGGCCCTGAACCTGACAAATGCTCACAATGATATGTCAGGCCACTACTGTACAAAACACACTGCCACTGCCTCACTGTTGTGAGGGAAAACAATGACTCCATCAGCACATGGTCAGACATTTTGTGCCTGAGCATTCATTACATTCTGATAAGGCTTTAATAAGACAGCAGCTAATTATTTTCTTTGATATTGATATCGATATATATATATATTGATATTGATATTGATCATTATAGTCTGACAGTAATTACTATAATGTATGTTGGTCAAATTGATTTTGGCAAGGATTGTAGAGCGTATGAGGGTAAGTGAGAGTTTACTTGAAGCCTTCTCATGATCAAAAATCCATGTCAGAGAAGCTTGAGGTACAAAATAGGAGTTCTTCACAGACAACTTTACATCTCAAATGTCAAAAGCCTGACGGTATCTTTAAGGAACAACACATTCAGCTTTTAATGATGGTTGCTTTGATGGTCCCACTATTTCTTCCCAGCAGCTGGACACTGGCAGCAGGTTTTAAATCCTGTATTGTTTGTAGTTGGCATTCTGTTCTCCACCTGGTGATGTGGCCACATTTTCTAATGCTTTGGACTGCTCCCTTGCTTCCTGGTCAGAAGCATTTTTATTTTATTGTTTTAGAATGTACTGTCAACAAGGCTATTATGTAATTCAAATTTCAAGTTATTATTTACATGGTTGCACACACCATTCATTTTTGCTTTAATGATTTACGTCCATGTTCACTGTGAAAAAAATCCCTTCCTATTGTTATGGGATAGGGTCCCTGGACTTGAACAGTACTATGTTTAGGAATGCAAGTTTTAGTGCTCAGTTCTAATGAATTCTCTGATTATTTTTTTTTTTCAATTGTTCACACATTGTTATTTAAATCTGGCTTTTATCAGGGTCTGTCTTGAACTGGTCTTGGTGCATGCAGCAAACTTTTGGAGGACAGCAAAGTCAGTGTTGAGGTATTTTGTTTATTTTGTGTCACATTTTACCTGTGCCAAGTAAGTTATGTTTTACAGTCCGTCAGTCTGTTTGATTGTTTGTTGGTATGTATGTATGATCTCAATCTAGATCAAAAATTTCAGATTTTTAAAAGTGATTGTTTCAGGTTTATGAGTTCAGAAATGTTCAAAGCTCAAGAGTATAAAAAAATAATGGTAAAGCACCCCATTATCCCAACCAAACGGTGAAATTATAATGAGATATAACGTTTGGAAGGGCAAAAATTTTAAATATTGCACCAACTTTGGGCTGGAAGCATTTTTTGCTAGAAGATTTACATGTTTTGCGGAATGTTCAGCCTTTACAGAGGTTTGCAATCTCAGGTTGCTATTGTTAAATATAGTTTTTCATGAAGCAATGGCTACTTCTTTTACAAAGTGAGTATGGATGCAATGTCATAATCAGGATTGGTTTGTAAATGGTGTCAGACACAGATTTCATTCCAAAATTCAAGATGTATGTTTACTGAAGGACTCCATCCATTGCTGCTGTAAACCAAAGCAGATCGGGACTGACACATACACTCTGAGGTTGCATTGCAAAAATTCTGATCTTCATCTTATGTAAGAGCACATGAAAGTTGCCCAAATCAGAGTAAGAAAGATCAAATTTCATGGGAATTCTGCTGATGAATATACCAGAAAATAATCCAATAGGGGGAATTTTAGCCTGAAGTGTGAACGTAGCCTAAGTAATACAATGCCCACAAGCTTTAGGCCTATGAAAGACAAGACAAGAAACTTTGCATCTTTTTATCTAAAATGGGTGAACATAGGACTGTCTCTGGACTCTGGATTCACTGTTAAATCCCACTGTTTAATTGTAGTGTTGAGAACCCACCAGTTCTTGGGTCTCCGAGCGGAAGAATGAATTGACACCAATGATGAAGGGGGTGGGGGTGCTCAAGACCTCCAGGAGCTTCCCTGGCAGGATGGGAACGTAGGTGAAGCTGAACAGGACAAACACATACATAGGAAGAGACCTGCAGTTAAAAGTCTGAAAATTAAACCACATATTTCGTGAAATAGAGCAAAGACACCCAGAGAAAGCTTTGAGAGAATCACCTATATTTTAGGGGGAACATGATAGCCAGCAGTCCTCGGCAGGCATCTGTTAGTCGTTGGTAGCTGCTGGACAGGAACAGGATCTTATGTTCCGTCAGGGCGGCACAGAACAGATACAACACATTCACTATTCCTGAATGAGAACAGACAACACGAGAAGAAATGTATAGATTAGTAAGCAGTTCAGCTAATAACTAAAGAAAATCTAAACACTAAAAAAGTGAGGGGTTTTGCTAGAGGTTTAAAAATACAACAATTATAGGACTATTCTCTCAGGTAAAAATCTAATATCTGTTATCTGCTAATGAACAGATAGGATGAATCCCATAGTACATTGGGTGGCTGTACCGAGCTGTCTGAAGAGCTGGGCCACACTGCTGCCGCTGACAGGAAGCGAGTCATCAATGGGGGTCTGGATTACTTGTCGGTCACCAGCACCTAATGTTATAGTTCTCTACAGAAGGAACAAGAGAGGACAGGAGAAAAAAAAGCATTGAAAAGGAAACCAAAGAACTATTAGTGTTTCTCAGAAAATAAGGCTGTGACAGCGTGGTTCAATCAGTGGAGCGTGTCCAGAGAGCAGCATGAGTCAGCAACAGCAGCATGGAGAATCCCAGAAGCTTAGCAGGTACATCACAAACAGAGCACAGGCCATTCCAGCTGATCAGGGCTTGAATGGAGCTGGGCAGAACTCCATGCCAAACACCTTACTGCCAAACAAAACTGGCATCACCAAGTCCAAAAGAGCCTTCATGGGAGAGAGAAATCCCAGCATACATAGCAGGGACCATGCACAGGCCATTTTTCACCGCACTTTAATATAGCATAATGGAAGAGGAAAGTAATCGGGGGGAATATGCATGATTTAGGGCCATGAAGCAAGTTGGGAATAAAATGATTGCTAATGCTTATACGAAGCTTACCTGCAACATGTAAAAAAATTTGACAGTGTCTTTCATAAAGTGGTTACAACTGTACAGACACTGCTTTTAACAAGAAATTCAAGATTTGTACTACACTGTTTGTAATAACTATACTCTACACATAACCAAAACTGAAAGTGAAGTGTGCTCTAGGCAGAAGACAAAACCAACGAAAAGTAATTTGTGTGTGGTTTGGATAACAAGGGCTTCTGGGAATGGAAACAGGGATGGTTCACATGACAAAAATATAGATCAGTACAATTCAAACACAATAATGAGGCAATACTAAGCACTGCAGCAAAAGCTGAAGCCATTAGAAATAAGATCAAATAATTACTTGCTTACATGAAACACATGGTACAAGACACTTTTCAACTTATGTTATACCACGTTCTGTACTTCCCACTGCCCTTGTACATTTGGGCTAAACAGTTATGGCTAAAATGAAAATGCAGGCATTTTGAGACCTTGTACATAGGGGGAAAAAAACACATTTAAGCACTTGCATCAACAGGTATATTTATTCAAGTTGTGTTTTAATTCTTCCACAGTGCCCTTAAGCTTCACATAACTGCAATCCATTTCTGATAAAGGGCTTTTTTGTCATTCTGTGTGCTAGACAAGCTGGGACAGCAATGTGCAGCAGTAATTTCATGCTCTCTACTGCAGCAGCAATAGCATGGGCAACCACTGGCATGCTGTTAGCAAATCAATGCTGTGATCCAACATCTGATCCACAGGTGAGTTCAATTCATCACTTAGCATTTGAGGTTGGATTATAAGATAAAAATCATTAACTGACATGGCTGGAATGAAAGGCTGGAGGATATTTTCATTAATAACCACATGACTCTGATGTAGTGTTATCAAGATTCTTCAAAATTAATTATCATGATAGGCCTAACTAAGGTCAAGTCAATCGGCAAAGCTTTAATCCAACTTATTCAACATTTATCAACAGTATAAGTATCAACTGTACAAGTAGTAAATTATTTGAAAACACACCACAGTAGAATTAAAAGCAGATATAAGTATTAATGTAAATTTTCCTGTGGACACCCAGAAGTGGGAGCTGTTATAAAATATGTCTTGAGCCGTAATTGTTTACAAATACTATACATTGTTTAACACTTAATAATGATCTTAGAGTCGGTCACCTTAAATTGTAGTTATGGTGTATTTAAAATGTATTTTGTGTGTCCATTGTTTACCTATTGTCTTTTGTTGATTGGGGTCTTTGTACTTTCTGTATTCGGCACTGTACCTGCTTGTTTTAAATATAGGACTACAGATGGATATTACCAATTTAACTAAATCTGGTGCAAGCATATTTTCATTTCTTGTAAACTATCAATGTCAATGCACATTGTCCTGGTGACAAACTAAACTAAAGCCTTACAGATAAATGAAAATAAATAGCAGTGTGTGTACATTTTAATCTACTGCTTAAAACAATGGACAGAAGAACGACATAAAATTAAGTTTTCCTAATAATCATAGGCATATGTCAGTGAAGTGAGACAGAGTTCACAACTGCAGTTTTACAAATGATTAAAACATAAGAATTGTACTTTAAAAATACTGAAAAAGAGAGGATGTGGGCTTGCAGCCATGTTGATTAATTTAGAACAGTTACAGGATGCAACATTATGGTTATTACATAATAATGCACATTTCTGGCAGCAGGAAGTTGATGTAAAACACCTCAAGGTTGATAGGACACACCTGCCTGCCTCATGACTGCATAAGTCATGTGAATATATCTTGACTGATGCTGCTCATAGTACACCGACCTCAAAAAATATACAATGGAATCTTCAAATGGAAAGACTGAAGTGGTTACATGAAATAAAACCAATTTAAGTCAATTTAATGAACGATCAATTGTGGTTCACATATTGAGTCTCCATCAAAGCACTTTAATTGGTTCTCCTGCCACATGAGGTCAGCATGGATTGGTTAAGGGAGAAAATGAAGCTGAGGAAGCTTGGAGCAGATAGGTGGTTAAAGAAGAATGAAGTCATGCTGGCGTACCAAACTCTCTTCCCGCTCTTCATGGCCTGGCTACACAAGCAACCAGCAAACACGCACATACCGCAGGATAAGACAAAGGTTAGGAACAACAGGAGTGAGGGCACAGAATGCCCAAACCTGTCAATAATATAACAGTAATGTTTTGGCATAGCAAAACAATGAGCCACACAAATGATAAGCATCATGAACTGCAAGAAGATATGCGCAAAAATATCATACGAGTGCAACAATAGATAAGTTCAAAAGAAGGCCATTATTTTTGCAACAAACAGCAGCAAAACAGATAATTCATTTTACTTATTACTCCAAATAAAAAGAGAGAGAGAGAGTCAGAAACAGTACAAACAGTGGGTTCATTTGTCATAAAGAAGAATAATAATAGTAAAATAAAAAGGGAAGGAAGATGCAGATGACTTCACGTTTTCTAGTGTAGTTCACCGATGGTTACACATATACTTAGTTGTTTTACTTTATGAGAATTAAGTTAATATGAGGATCAATCAGAGTCTATTAAAATGCCCATCAAATGCAATATTCTCGTAGTTTACGCTGTAACAGAAACTCTGATGAGAATTTTTAAGCCATGTTTAAACAACACCCCTACTAAAAATCGTTAAGTGTTTCCTTGGCATTTTAAACAAAATCTGCATTTACATGGCAGTGTTGTGAAAACGAGCCAGATGTGAAAACCCTTAAAAATGACTGAGAATGTGGCCAGTCCTGGATTTTGTCAGCCTTATAGAACTTATCTAAATGGATGATGATATGAACAAATTAAATGGCAATTATAAGCAATGGCCGATACAAGTTTGAAATATCACACAGAAAAAAAAAATTATTTATTCTACTTTCACAGTGTGGGGGTTTGCTGCCCTCTAATAGGGTTAATACGCTGCAGCTACACAACACGGACACATGTTGTCCAAAACACCTACCTGGCAGCCTGTTGCTTATCCCGAGCTAAATCTTTGGCACCGTTGCTGTGTTTCTGCTGTGTCTGGCTGAATTTTGGCTGGGCTGATAAGTCACAGTTCAGCACTTGTAATATGCATGTTTTAATGGAGCTGTGACATCACTGTCTCAACAAAATACCCATAATGTCAGTTTACACAGTGAATGAAGAGGTTCTCAAAAGACTTCACTCTGGAAATCAGTTTCAAAAGTTGTCATTTTCAGGCCCACATAATGCTGTCTTCATGTTAAGATTAACAGCCAAAACGCAACAATAGTTTGCCTTTTTTTGTTGAATACCCTCAGTGTAAATAGCCCATAAGACATTTTTTCATTGCAATGGATTGTGATGGTCGATTTCTTTGACTACAATAATAATGTTGTAAAAACTCAGTATGGTCAAAACTGAAAATATCTACCTGACAACTTTTGGGGTGTTTCAAAACCATGGAATTGTTTTGAAGCCTTAAGCCTTAAGCAATCAACTACTGGAAACAACAGTGAAATCATCTTCCAACCAGAAACACGCTAACACACTACAATGATTAAAAAAAAAACTAAGTGGTGCTGACAGGCTACGTGAGAACAATTACATGATGACTAACAGAAAATAGCAACATTCAACAACACTCAGATTCATGTTGGTTTTCACAATGTAGAGCTGTTTTAGTCCATCAGTCTCAGCACTTGGCAATGGGACAAACAGTTTCCAGAAAAAGGAACCGGAATTCCCTAAGAGACAGATTCTAACATGTTTCTGTAACAGCTGAATCACTAATAAACGGTAAGATGACTTCAATTTAAGATGACATACTAAAAATGCCTGAAGTGTATTTTTATCAGCCAATCCTGATAACCTGTTTTCATGTTTGGTAACGATACAAAAACTGATTTTAAATTTTTGTCTTTTACAAAGAAGTCTTCCACCGGTGAAATCTGACACTACTGCTCACTCTCACTCATTGTTAATAGGTTATGTTTTAGTACAGATTGTGGGGATTCACTATGTTGTTCAAGGGGGATAAGAAAGGATGCATAAAACTGCTGCTCTGCTTTAAGAATTTCTTTCAACAGGACTGCAGAATGCAGCAAGTTCTCTTCACTAGAATTCATTAGGGTTGGGTAAACAACACAGATGAATGACTTCACTTCACTGCTGTAAAAATGGCAAAGATGCTACATATATAGAGGATGCCCAGCATTACATGGCAGGATCTCAGGATAATTTTTAATGCGTCTCAAAAAAAATCTAGTGATTCAATTGATGTGCTAGTTCAAAGAAATTTCAATTTGAATAAAAGAATACTGGTGTCAAATACAGCAATAAAATCCGTACAATAATTAGCTAAGCTTGTCAACATGCAAACACTAAGGCATATCCATGAAAATCCCCAACATACACACAGAAACTGGAGCCAGAGTGAAGATGGCAGCACAGAATTTGACATGTCAGAGTGTCCCATTGAATGTAAATGATCTCCTGATTGGGAAATTTGGTGTATATTGGGTAAATAGAAATGTAAATATGACTGAAAACATTACATTTATTTTTATCAAAACGCCACCTGTTTGACAAGTTTGATGTGAGCAATTGCTGAAAATGGATATCTGTGTGTGTAAATTTGATCCAGCCTTCAACAGTTTGTGCTCTATGGAGCTATCCTCAGTTTTTGGGAATATAATTATGTACTGCTCACTGTGTTGCCCATAATATATTCACAGATACATAATTCAATTCTACGCTCTGCATGAAGATAGAGGATGGTCAGTTTGGTATGTGATACAGTCACTGGGCTTGGTGGCAGTATTACAAAATCATCTGTAAGGAGTTTGGCCTGTGTTTGTGTTTTCAAGTGTGTGTTACTGTGTGAGGAGAGCGCCCCATTAGCCTCTTCTGTATGGGTGTTGGGTGTATGTGTGTGTGTTAATACTGATTATATCTGATTCTCTCATACAGGCACTGTGCTGCCCAGTCAAAGGCCATCTGCCATCCCATATGCTCACCCAGCAACTAAACTATGGACTGCATAGCAACAGGTTGTAGGTGTTTGTCTGGCTGTTTTAAAATGAGAAAGCAATGTCCATAATGAACAATGTTCCTAAAATGCATCTAAGTCAAGAAAACAAATCAAGTTAACGACAAAATGATAGAAAAGAAATGGATTTTTTGAAATGATTAAGATGATCTTATTTGATCACAAAGCACACATGAGAAAAGCAGGTTAAAAACAGCTGAAGCGTCAACAATCACAAATGATTTGAAATTATTGTAAGAAAGAATGCATTAAAAAAAGTCAACAACAGTCAGCTGGGGGTTGATTGGTGGAGCTTGCAGAATGGTAATGTTACCTGGAGACAGGCCAGCAGCCAGTCACAGGCCAGGGCCTGAGGAACCTTGTCTAAACTACAAACTTGGGACTCATTTATCTGTAACACAGAGGAACCAGTGTACAGTAGAGTGCAAATGACACATGGATTATAACATCTGGAAACCACAGTGGGAGATCGGCTCCTCCTGTATGTGCACCACGGGCATGAAGTGTTAACAGCATCCCAATCAAAATTACTTATTTATCTACCTGCATTAAAAATGGTAAAAAAAAAAAAAAAAAACAGATCACCATTTTTTGATGAGTTTAAAAAAATATTTTTCATACCAAATATATGAAAATAAAGTATAAATGGTGAAGAAATAAAACAAAAAACACACACACACACACACACAAAAGCAATAAAAGGTAACGATAAAAAAAATTGCTGAAAAAAGCCCAAAATAATTTTAAAGTTACAAGACATCTTTAACTTGAGCATGGAACACTCTTGCTTATTGGCTGACTTTTTTGTCCTATTCAATAAGTACATACTATATCAAAAATAAATTAATCTAGATGCAATTACTGAGTTGGCTATTAGACATGATATATTATGCAAAAGAAAACAAACTCCAAACTGTTTGCTTAGTCATAAATGGAGTTCTAAATGGAAGCACTGTTGTTTTCATTCATGGCACCTGTCCCTTGTAAATTGTGATTGATTCCCTCTACATTTGTTATGTGATGGCATGTTATGAGCCACGCTGCATGTAGATAGTCTTTACCACGCAGATACATTAAAAACAGGGTCAAAACCTACCAAGCAACAACTAATATCATTCTGTTGCCCCAAGCTAACACATTTAGCACTGCAAGCAGTCAGTACTACCTGCCCATGCTAAATGAGGTTTTATGCTAGCAGGCTGCGACAAGCTCTACTTCTCTACACTGCAGACTGCCTGAAAAAGCTGTACTGCTGAACAAGATGCAGAGTGCCATGAGATCATCGCAAGATCTCATCTAGCAAAGCAAAAGAGTTGTAACAGCAAAAGAAGTGAAACTGAAGACTGGTGGTACAGTTTATCTTCGTCTATCGTCTGTATGAGAAAGAGCTGAATAGTCAGCAGTTACCTGAGAGCCTCCAGCAGTGGGGATGACACAAGTGAGGAGATTTCCAATCACAGTTTCAAGGGGTACGGACATGTCATCTACATGGACAGTGTAAATCAGACCCAGACAGTTCTGTTCAATCAAAAGGGAGAGACGCAAGTGTCAAGGATCAACAAAAATTGTGTCATATCATGATTGTTCATGGTCTACCAATAAAAAGTTATAATAAAAGATAAAAAAGATCACATTGATAATGACACAAGAAGCCAGCAACAGCAGCGGGAAACACAACATGTAGAGCCAGAATATTTTCACATTTATCTCAATGAATTAAGTATTTATTCTGTATAACATGTGACCAAACACTTGTTACAATGATCAGATGTACAACAAAGCCCGTTAATATATATCATTGTAACAAAAGGGGGCAATACAACAAACTTATTTCACCACATCAGCCCAAAATCCTACAAGAAGAGCTTAGCAGCTCTTGTGAGTTCTATTCCAAAATATTTTCAGTATTTTAGCACATTTTCAAGAATGTTTTTGGTGCAGAAATACAATAAAATATCGTGATGTTATTTTGGGGGCCATATCATCCACACACATTATTAACATGAAACAATATTTATGATAAAGAAAATAATTTAATTAATCAATTTTATTAAAAGTCTACTACTACTACTACTAATAGTACTACCCTATCTATAATTAAAAGCCATGTCCCAAAATTTCTCTCAATAGAGTAATGTTTACTTTAAAAAAAAAACAAAAAAAACATGTGCATTCAGTATTGCATTTGAGCCTCAGTGTGTGCGTTCTGAGCGATTGGCAAAGTGCTAATACATCACAAAAGATGCAGAGTAGGGAGAGTATTTGGAGTGTCATACCCTGAAAACCTCGGTGTAGTCAAGTCGGGACACCAGGACCAGGCTCTTAGGGGCAAACACCTGAGATGGCTGGACGGCAGTCGGCTCTTCATCCACCTCATCTACCGCGCTGGTCTCTGCTTTCCGTAGCTAAACATGAAAAGAGAGGCAGCTGCAGTCACCCCGAGCTGAGATAAATACTGAACTATACTATACAGCTGCCATGATTGCTCTGGTTATTTATGACAGAAAATAAATATTAATAAGGAAATGAGTTTTGGGGTTTTGGACTGTTGATTGGACCAACAAAGGACCTTGAAGAGACATGTTGGGTCTGGGAA
>KV751356.1:2699132-2710419 GCA_001698575.1 Mola mola | reverse complement strand
TTAGATTAAAAGATCCCTAAATAAACAACAATCCACATAAGTAGTTATAAATTTATCCAGACTGCAATGTATCAGAGTGTAAGAAGAAACATGTAAGCATTAATGGTGTTGTCCTTGGCTGAGCTTCATATTGGCTAACTTGGTTGTCTATCCTCTCATACAGTTAGGTCCAGAAACATTTGGACAATGACAGTTTTTTTCATTTTGCCTTTATACACTCCCACAATAGATCTGTAACAAAACAATCAAGATGTGATCTAAGTGCAGACTTTCAGCTTCAATATAAGAGGTGTCACAAAAATATGGCATTTATCGTTTAGGAATTACAGCCATTTGGTGCAGAGTACATCCATTTTTAAGGGGCTCAAAAATATTTGGACAAACTAACATAACTATTAATATAACCATTATTTTTAATACTAGAATAAAAAAATATCCTTTGCAGTCAATAACTACTGGAAGTCTGGAGCTCATGGACATCACCAAATTCTGAGTTTCCTCCTTGGATATGCTTTGCCAGGCCTTCACTGCAGACACCTTCAGTTGATGATTGTTTGTGGGTCTTTCTGCCTTCAGTTTGGTCTTCAGTAACTGAAAAGCTGCTCTATTGGGTTGACATAAGTTGACTGACTTGGCCATTGAAGAATATTCCATTACTTTGTTCAGGGTCATTATCCATCAGCAACATGATGTGTTATCCTATCAGTTTTGTTGCATTTGACTGAAAATGAGCATGGAGTATAGCCTTATACACCTCAGAATTCATCTTGCCACTTCTGTCAACAGTTATATTATCAATAAAACACCAGTGAGCCTGTTCCAATGGTAGCTATACATGCCCATGCCATAACTATAACATAACATATAACATAACCCCTCCATCAGGTTTGACACATGATGAGGCATGCTTTGGATCATGAGATGTTCCCTTCCGTCTCCATACTTTTCTCTTCCAATCATTCTGATTTCATCTGTCAAAAGAATCTGATTCCAGAACTTGGGAGGCCATTTTAGATGTCTAATCGCGATATATTTTTCTTAAGTGTTACCAATGATTTTGCACCCTCTGTATTTACATTCATGAAGGCTTCTTTTGATTGCAGACAATGATACACCTACTTTCTCCAGAGTATTTTCGAGCATTTTAGACGATAACAATCTAAATGGGTAAAAAGAACAACTATGTTTTTTTAGTCTATCCTTTTATGAAACATCTTTACAAACAATGATGGAGTTGTTCGGATTTAAAACTATGACATCATTGCATTTTAGATAACTCACCCACTCACAGTACTCTCTGCTGTCCACCCAGGTTGTTATTGCATACACATCCTTTACACATGAATGCACAGGCTATTGCTCGTACATACGAATAGGAGACAAATTTGTTGAGTAATATGAAGGAGTGTGCGTCATTTTCGGAATTAAAGCAGCTCCACACTGAGGCTTCTCATTGGTTCAGAGGCAACATTGTATGGTTTTATGTCACTGAACTCTACAGAGAATCAGCACATTGAAAACAAACATTCGGCAGTTATAGCTGAATGAATTTATGTCATATGATAATCAATCATAAATAAATGAGCCAGCCCATGTTAAAACAACTTTCTAAGTAAAGCTCTCAAATAAGTGAATTTAAAAAAAAATCCTTCTCCACCTGGCAAAACGTTGCCATCCAGACAATGTGGGACATTTTTTTTGCAAAAGCTCTTCAGCAAACTGACATCCTTCCTGAAAAACCACTACCACCATTGGCACCACCATCAGATTTCCCAAAACAAAAGGAAAGGCTTTCCAAGAGAGGAAATGGCCTCAGAGACAGACACAGCTAGCTAGACTGACTTAAAAATGTCAGTATTAGGTAGATGTTTCAGCTTTAACCAATTAGAATGTTGCAGACTGATGCCTGATAACTGGAGATTTATTTCCTTCGACTTCTCATTTCAGTTCCACAGCTACATAGAGACAGGAAAATCCACCCATGCACACTGACATTTTTAACCAGTGTTTATGAGTAAATTATAGCGCAGATTCAACTTCCACCCACACAAATAAACTTCAGCCTTTTTCAGATCCATTCCTATTCTGGTCATTAAGTGTCTACAATCACACATTACATCGTTTCTGTTTAATTCCACATTAAAAAAAAAACAGTACAATATTTGAGATCACCTGCAAAGTCAACTTGGGAGTGAAATTGGAAGATATCATAAATTGCTTACTATCACACAACAATATTGGAGTGCGATAGACGGATTCAGACATTGGCCCCTTTTGGGACTATTTTAACTTTGAAATCTAAAGATTTGATCAACTGGGGAATAAAGAAATATGGACAAAAACTGACTAACACAATATCATGTTTTGTAATACTGTACCGATTGATAAAACAGTATTGATTTCATAAGATTTGTGGCAGTGGTCCATTTCCCTGACAGCTAGACAGCACTATAGTAAACTGTCTTCAGCCATTTGAGTTGTTGTCTCCAACAAAGCAACACCAACTTAACAAATTAGAAGTAATCGCAAGTTATCGCAACAATAAACACAAGTAACACAGATCTAAGTCACAATATATTGCCTGACTTACAATCTGTATCACAATATACTTACTCATATTGATTGTATTGTGATACATATGGCCTTGCCAGTCTCTTCCGAATACAAAGCCCTTAAGTCGATCAAAGAAAGAAGAACCCAAGAGTCCAAATTACAGCCATTTTTATTTACCAGCCTTAATCTCTGTATCTTTTATTTTAGCCTCCTTTGTTGGAGGTTAAAATAAAAAATAAAAATAGTTTAGACACCTATGAGATGGGTACAGATGGAAAAAGGTCTATTTTGACTACTTACTGTCCAAATAGTAAGTGAGGTAACAAGCTTGAGACCCATTTTTATTCACGTCCATATTTTTATTGAAAAAAGTGATATACAGTCCTGAGAACAATATGTTAAGGAGAGGGTGACATCACAGTGCAGAGAAACACGAAGAACCCAGGAAAGTTATATTCAGAGAGGCACATATAAACCCTGTTTATTTTTCTTTAACCAATACCAATATCCAATAATTAAGTACTTCACATGTCTGGCACTGATTTTTCTCCAATTGCTTTACCTAGGTTTTTCTAGAGGTCACCACAGTGAATGATCCTCCATCTCTCCCTGTCCTCTCCATCTACATCTTTCCCAGTAACTATCTGCATGGCCTCTTTCACCAAGTCCATAATTTCCTCTTTGGTGTTCCTCTTTGCCTCCTGCCTGGTAGCACCATCTTGACCATCCTTCTACCAATATATCTGCTATCCATCCTCTGCACACATCCAAACCATCTCAATCTGGCCTCTCTAACTTCCAACCAAGTTAATGGCTCTTTTAATAAACCTGATAATTCACCAGTGATATACAGGAAAATAGTCTTAGTGTAAGCAGCTCCTAAAGAACAAGATGCACATCTCCATGTGCCATCCCTGAATACTAAAATGGCACATGATGGGATTTCAACGCTTGTCTTCAAGCACCGTGAGCTTTAATGTTTTTACTGAGCAAGACTTTACATCTCTGTAATCATTTCAACCAAACTCTCTTCTATGTAATGTTCTATGTAATATATAATCTAGTGCTAGGTTTTACTCACTTGCAAATAAATACCAAAGGTGTTTCTCCTACCAGGGCATGAATACCCCACACGGATGAGAAAATGGTCCTGTTTCTTGGGCAACCAGTACCCAAGAAAGAAACGTGTGCATGGACAACCAAACAAAAACCAGGCCAAGTGACTAAACCAATGATGGACAACTCTATCTGTGATGAATCTGTAGCTGACAAACTCATTCTGTCCTATTTAAATTTAAAGAATTATTTTACCACTTTTCCTCAACACTAGATGAGACAGCTGCATATTAACTAACCCTTAAAGCACTTTTAAACTCTATGTGCTAGCAATATACTGGTAACATAGAGTTTATTCACTCACACTACATAATGCCCCTGGATAATACACAGCATATAGCAACGAGGATTTTCAAGTGAAAAAACAGGTCTTAGGTTCACGTAAAGACCTTTGAATCTGGGGAAGTTTGACTCTTATTCCCTTATTAGACACAGGATGGAACTTCGCTCATGGAGTTAAATCAAAAAGCATCAAAAAATGAATGAATTAATTAATTAATTAATTAATCAATCAACTACTATCTCTTTTCAGAAACCATGACCTGGTTAACCAAGATAGTCCACAGTCCTTATTGTGAGTAATTTAATGTACTATTTGGTTTCTTGATATTTGATATTTGAGAAAAGGCAGATGCCCCAAAAAGTAAACTGAGCTTTTTTCATTTATGAGTTTTTCATTCAAACATATGTTCAGCATCTACAATAAATATATACATAAATGACAGCAATTTGTTAAATTTGTGTTGAAAGATTAACAGAAATGTTACTAATATTTTATGAATACATTATGCAAATTAATAAACAATGGATATCAAAACGAATACAAAATATTAAGTGATGATGACCTGATGCTCCTTTAACCAAATAGCAAGAGAAAAAAAACATGTAAATGTGTATATCCAATTTTGGAAAGGACAAGAGATTTTGGTGAGTTCCACCATTTAATTCAGGAGCTGAAACTGTACCAGGTCCTTCAGGATGTCAAAGAGGCAGAGAAGCAATTTCAGGGAGCCAAATAACCCAGAGCAGCAGTTAGCAGTACGTCTAAGGTAATAGGATATTTTGCTGTTAAATGTATTATTTGTCCTATTTGTTTTTAAAGAGCTCCAACTGTGCCCATATCGCATTTGGTTCGTTCATATTATTGGAAACAATTAAGCAGTCTGCTGTGTTGAATGTTTTGAATGTGACGTGGCAACAGAAAGTATTTTGACTGGCCAGATGTTCTATTGTCAGAAACAAAACTCTGCAAAAAAAATAGATCTAGCTCCAAAAACTAAAAGCGGCAATTTCGCTCTAAGAAACTATGTTGCTGGTGTGAAAGATTGCAATGACTGCGTACAAGTTCTGAAAAACCTGATTTTGTGCGAATAAACGCACAAATAAAACATGTTAAATAGCTACTTGTCTGAACAGGACTATGGTGTAGCAAAACTCCACAAAGCCACAAGCCTGTAACTGATGTGACAACTTTACAAGAATGTGCCTACAAGTCTGCATTTACAAATGCAATTTATTATTTGTAGCAAAAGCTGAATACATTTTTAAAAAAGAAGCTAAATCTAATGAAAAGTTGCAAAATCAGAGATTTACTAACACCGTGATGTGATAGTTTGGTCAAATTTCCCTTTGATGTCAGAAGTGTATGCCAGCTAAAGGCCTGGGATTAAACAATAATCTCTATAACCTTTAAACAACACAGACCTCATTATGGGGGGAGGGGAAAGCAGCAGAGACATCAAATCAGGTCTGGACTAATAAATTACCTTTAATCTGCATATTCAAACCAATCATTGGCTACATATAAGATTAGAGCAAGCACAGAGAGTGTCTGGGAGGCAGATTTCTTTTGTGTCATCTTAAAAAGATGAGGCTTTTTAATCCTCTCCCTCCTGTCACTCATCCATTGTTTCTAATGGCAAAAATGACTAGAAAATGACTCCCACCTGTTAGAGAATCTCAATTTAATTTTACATAGGCATTTGTAAATATGCTTATATTTAAAAATAACATTTTTTTTATTTTTTGCTTAGCTTTTTTTTTGTAGCTTTTGAAAATTGATCAAAATCAATTTACCTCCAAAATTAATTTTGGTACACTGAAAAGCACACAAAAAATTATGTTTAAATAGAAAAGGAATGGACCTAAAAGATTTAAAGATTTTATATTAACACATCTAATGACATTATCTATTTAATATGGACAAAGGGCAAAACAGAGCAATAACAAGTTGCTATATGCTGTATCTGCAGAGCTGCTAGTGCTCTGGCTCGTACCAACTTTCCTCCTTGAGGGTTTCTGGGCTGTCACTAGGAGTAGGTGTGATTAATTGATAATCAATAACTGATCGTTGAGTAGTGCAGACTTTTCTTGGTCAGGAGGAATTTGGTCAATCTAACATTTGTATCATCATATCAAAGTGGTTGTTTTGTGTGTGTGTGTGTTTGTCTTGAAGCAATAACATTAATTTCACCATGAGGGCACAAACAGCTGGGTTTAGTCTTATGGGATATCCCACAATGCCCAAACAGCGCACACACAGCCACACGCTAGTACAAACATGCCATTATCATGGACGATCTTTACTGTTAGTGAAGAAGACATGAAGCTTGCAATTTGTATTACATGAAAGGCAAAAGTAACTTAAGGACGAACCATAACGAAAACATTTGGAACAACAAAACCTAACCAGACACTTCAAGCTAGGGTGTATAAACCCTGCTTCCAGTTGCGGTACACTTTATTTTGAGAGTTGTTAAAGTGAAATAAGATCTTATAACTAAGTGCACTTTGGGGGAAATTGCAAATTTGTTATGGAAATGAAATTTTTCAGTGGAGAAAGGTTGATTTTTGTTTGTGTGTCCTCGATTATAATTCTTAGAAAGAAAATCGGAATCTGCAAAAATGTATACGCACACATCCACTTCCATGGTAATGAGAATGGACAAAGAAAATTCCAATGGGTGACTCTCTAGTAGTGATGATAACAGAGCAAAGATTAGCCTGCTAGTAATGAAAAAGGTTGCTAAAGATACGCATCCTAGGTGTTTCCCAAGCTAAGAATATACATAGTCGAATCTGATTGGCCATGTCTTGGCCATAGTCAAATCATTTTTTTTTTTTTTTTTGCTCATTGATCCATATTCTAATTCGCAATATAAATAGTTTAGCT
Organism: Mola mola; assembly: GCA_001698575.1. Taxonomy (NCBI): domain Eukaryota; kingdom Metazoa; phylum Chordata; class Actinopteri; order Tetraodontiformes; family Molidae; genus Mola; species Mola mola. The sequence goes on along the minus strand of KV751356.1, from coordinate 2,703,578 downwards.
ACTTAACATCCTTTTTCATTCATTATTTGCAATTAAGACCTTGAATACCATATCTCTCCCTTTGTGGATGAGTATTCTGCATTTATTATGTCCATCACCGTCTCTCTTTTGGGCACTGTGTAACCTGGCCTGAGTTCATGGATTAACTCTTTAAAATCTTCACCCTAAACAGTGTTGACTGGGCTCATATCCAGAGTGAAGAAATCTGTCATTTTTTGGTAAATTCTCTTCTCTCTTCTGTGACTAGTGGTTTCAAATACAGTTTTTCAATGAGGTAAGGGTGGTAGAAGGGAGGTGGTGGTGAAAGAAATGACTGGAGGCGGTTCTTTATCACATGCTGATGTGAAAAGTACATTTTATAGTTAAAAAAAACTAAATCCCAGTTGTGACGCTCTTATGACAGTGTTGCAACATTGAATTGTGTCTACCATAGTGATTTATTCATTGTCCACCAAGGTGATTAAAAAAACAAACCAGTTATTTTTAATTATTTACTACACAGTATTAATACAGTAATATTTATCCCAAAATAGGCAGTTTATCAGGCAGTTTATCATTGGGAGAAACCAAACAATCTATGAAAAATCAGGTCTGTTCAAACCAGGCTCCCTATATTGAACCATCGCATACTTGACTATTTTGGGTTACCCCTAATGCTCCAATTAAGTTTTGTGGAAGGAGAAGGCTTCACCAAGGTAACGCCATTTGTTGAGCTGGAGTACAACTGCCATCAAGACGAACAACAGCTACGAGAGTGGAAAAGGTGTACGAGGACTGTGTAGAATTAAAGGTTATATGGCAACGTGTTGACAAGACGGCTGTTACTATAGGCTTGTGGATAGGTCTCACTACATATGTCATATGTTACCATTACGCACAATTTCATTCAGAACTGGGATTTTAAGACTGCTCTCCTACAGACACAAGTATTGATGAGTAATTTACTATTTACAACATAGTAAGCTAAGTAAGGGTTGTTAGTCACTGCATGTCAAACTGGAAACAAACAAATATTAGATTACTCTCAATATATATATATATATAGAAAAAGCCTGGAAGACATTAGCACAAGGGCAGCTGACCTGAGGAGGCAGATAATGGCTAACATGGATACCTGGAAACCCCACGAACGGTTACCAAGGCTTAGTGGCAGAATACCCTTCTAGAAGATGTGAATGCGGCACTACAAACCATCCCTACCATGACCATCACTGAGACCAACAAGCTGATATATGCAACAGCAACAGGAATCCTAGGGGTGCTTGGCTACAAGATGCATGCAAAAAATGGGCAATACCCTCCATGGAGAACACCGTTGGAGGCTAAGATCAAGGCAACACGGAGGGAAGTTAGCCACTGTCAGAGCTGGAGAAGGGCAAGGCCACCAAAGTACTAAAGAAGTACAGCGAGCTGTCTGTAACTGAAGCACTGGAGACTGCCAAACAGAGGCTCACAGCCCTGGCTGCCCGCCTGAAGAGGTACACTAGAGATGTGGAGGCCGGGAGAATCAACAGGATGTTCACCACTGAACAACAAAGTGTACTCTCAGTGGGAGGGTAATAAGACGTGGACAGAGCCACCCAGGTGTGAGACTGAACTATACTGGAAGGGCATATGGGAGAAAGCGGCATCACATAACACCAATGCTCAGTGGTTGGTGGACCACAGCCATTTCCCAGAAAAAAACCCAGTAAACATCAAAATGGCAGACATCCAAGACAGAGTCACAGGGATTAAGAGCTGGAAAGCACCGGGCCCCGACACGATCCACGGCTACTGGCTAAAGAAGCTACCTGCACTCCATGAACGCCTGGCAGCTCATATAAACCAGCCGCTGAAAGATGGGACCCACCCAGAGTGGTTGACCCAAGGCCGGACGGTCCTGATCATGAAGGACCCCCAGAAGAGAATGATTCTATCCAACTACCGGCCAATAACCTGCCTCTGCACAACATGGAAGCTCCTGTCAGGCATCATTGCACAGAAGATGAGTGGCTCAATACATGAGCAGGGCCCACAAAGGGGTTGGTAGTGACACCAGAGGAGCCAAACACCAGCTACTGGTAGAGAGGGCAGTCTCCAGAGACTGTAAGACCAGGAAGACCAACCTGTGCACTGCCTGGATTAACTACAAGAAAGGCTACGACTCAATGCTACATACATGGATACTGGAGTGCTTGGAGTTATACAAGATCAACAGGACACTAAGAGCCTTCATCAAGAACTGGATGGGGCTGTGGAAGACTACTCTGGAAGCCAATTCAAGGCCAATCGCCCAAGCTAGCATCAAGTGCAGCATATACCAAGGAGATGCCCTATCCCCCTGCAGTTCTGCACTGACCTGAACCCCCTCAGCCAGATCATCACAAAGAGTGGCCTCAGGTTCCGGTTCAGAAATGGAACAACGATCAGCCACCTCCTCTACATGGATGACATCAAGCTGTATGAAAAGAGTGAGGGAGATATCAACTCACTGATCCACATCACCAGGATCTACAACACTGACATCCACATGTCATTCGGGCTAGACAAGTGTAGCCAAATGATATCAAAGAGAGGCGAGATAATCACAACTGAAGGGGTTGAACTACCAGAAGGCAACATAGCCGATGTTTAGGACAGCTACAAATTCCTAGGGATCCCGCAGGCAAATGGGAATCATGAAGCGGCAGCAAGGAAGTCAGCCACAGCCAAATACCTACATAGAGTAAGGCAGGTTCCGAGAAGTCAGCTGAATGGTCAGAACAAGATCAGAGCCATAAACACCTATGCCCTGCACATCATCGGATACCCGGCTGGTATAATAACCTGGCCAAAGGAGGAGATAGAAGCCACAGATATCAAGACAAGTCCAGCACCCTGAGGCTGTACACAAAGCGGAAAGAGGGAGGATGAGGATTAGTGAGCGTCAGAGCCTCTATCCAAGATGAAAAAAACAAGACCAAGGAATACATCAGGGGATGGCCCCCAATGATGACCTGCTAAGTGAATGCCTCAGGCAGCAGAAACCCAGTGAGGAGAAGGAAGAAGAAGCGAGACCATCATGGAGGGACAAGCCCCTGCATGGGATTTACCACTGACAGATAGAGGAAGTGGCTGATATCGAGAAAACATACCAGTGCTTGGAGAAGGCTGGTCTCAGGGACAGCACAGAGGCACTGATCATGGCAGCACAAGAGCCCTAAGGCTCCCAGGCCCCTGGTAGAGGACCCGAGCTTGAAGGAGACACAAGACCGTCCACAGGGGGCAAGTAGAGAATTTTTTTTTTTTTTAAACCATAAAAGATTAAAAAAAAAAACAGGAGCGTGATGCGGAACCAATGTTCTGCATATGATTACTAAAAAGCCTACTACATAGTGGCTATGTGGCTGTGAGAACATTAAAATATAACACTATCATATTTCTGTAAATACATAGCCAACAATGGAAACCAGGTGCAGTTTCAAACGTACACAGGCACACACCTTCACCAACATGCCCTACTCCTAGGGAGCTGCTTAAAGCTTGCAGGGTCTGGGCTAGCCGCCAACTCATTGACACATTGCTAATCAGTCTTTAATTCAATCCTACTGTCTTCGTCCATCTTTCTACTCTTGTGGCTTACACTCCGGCCAACCATCAGCTTCTCCCTCCACCAAACTTAATAGGAGCTTATCTCCAGTCACCATATTTATCATTACCACTAGCAGGCTAATCTTCAGCGCTCTTTGATTATCACCACAGTGAATGCTAACAGAGCTAGCACATGATGTGATGCAAGACAGTTTTATGTCTCAGCTGGTTACTTCTCGTTCTTTAAGTGCATATCATTAAACAGCAAACTAGTATTTCTGTGAGTTTAATGCCCCATATTTTGCTTTGGTCAAAGTTTAAGGCCTCACTTTTCCTACTCACGGCTGCCATGGTGCATGTAATGCTAACTATAATACTCGTACCCATCCCTTAACCCAACATTGGCTCCTTAACATTGGTTCTGCATGGGAGCCCTTTAATTTTTTTATGGCAAAAATATTTATATTTTGTGAGTGATCCAGTACTTGTTCACAAGGCAATGCAAGTACTTGAATACTTAAATTACTCAAAATGAAAATCCCTATTTTCAAACAACATAGTTACCACAGCAGGCTCACAAACCCCCCACTACTACATCTAACAACCCCTATCTTCAAATCAAAACTACTCTTGACATGCTGGAATCGCCCCTTGGTGATTTGAAGGATTGCTCCCTTGCAACCAACATTCTGACTATGAGCAACACTGACTCAGCCATTGTCCTGAGAGAAGACAGAGAAATTCTCAGAATTCCAGGGAAACCATCAAAGCACCAAGAAGGAAGGCGTCCCTAAACGCCCACTCACACTCATGCACACCCTCACTAACACAGTTACAAGCAAAGTATCACTGTGAATATTGTCCTAATTCTGACATTAACATACATGTTTTCAG
>KV751356.1:2660836-2699065 GCA_001698575.1 Mola mola | reverse complement strand
CGTTGTTTTCTATGGTACTGCTGTGACCTGTCATTTTGACAATGGGTTAAGTTTGTTGTACAACATAAAAGAAATTAAAGATATTTCTCCCTCTCTATTATTTCTTCCTTTGTCCTTGTCTCTTTGCACTCTTACATTTCAGTCTATTATTTTGATGTTTCATTTTTGCCAGTATTAAAGTTTAGCTTCAAGCTTTCTGAACAAGGGATTTCACCTTTTAGCTTCTTAAGTACTCCAGCTAACATCCTGCCACTGCAACATGTCAACTTACATTGTAGCTCAGGATATTTATGGCTATTTGTTTCACATTTCTGCAACCCAGCAAATGCTTTCAGCTGTTTAATTTCAGCACCAGCATCCACTCGCATTACATCCACAAGTAATGTAATTTTTCTCGTTTTAATTGCAATGAAACATGAAGTGACTCAATCTAGCTAGCATGTAAGGATCTAAATCTAGGATGTAAGACCAAGTCCTTTGTCCCCTGGGTGGAGATCACATTTGCCAACTGACACAAGCATGCATGCACATGGAAAGTGTTCAAAACAGTTTAAGATTTCAATATAGGTGTACAGTCTATGACAGAAGTGGTCCACATGGCCTTGTGTGAGTATGTACGTATCAGCATCCCTACCCCCAACGCGCACACTCTCCTCTGTATCTGTGTAGTAAGAATGAGGGAATGAGGGCAGCGTTGGGGCCCTGAGGCCAGCATCTTCCTCATGAATAACAAGTATTCAACAAAGCAGATAGGCTGCTGTAATACAGCCACACATAAATACACACATACACACATTAGTCTAGGGCACGGTTACTCATTGCGCGGCTCGTAAAGCTTTAATTGGTGGCTTGCATGGTAGCTTATAACAATATAACACAGCCAATACATTTTTAAAAAGACAAAAACCAGACGTAACGAATAGTGACAATAAAGAGTCTGAGGAAGCAGCAAATGAAAATCAAAATGAAGATGCCGGAGAGGGGACGAGCAGGCAAACTGCAGGTGTTCAGAGTAAAAAACGAAAGGTACGAGGCATACAAGATGAGCACAGGAAATTTCAAGAGAAATGGACAGCGGAATTCTTATTTGTTCTTCGTGGCCCGACCCCTCTGTGCTTAATATGACAAACAAACCTGCGCCTATTTCAAACAAAGCAACTTGGAACGCCATTTCAAAACGGCACATCCAAAATTCAATGGAAGTTATCCGCCTGGCAGCGAACTGAGAAAGAGAAAAACAGCACAGCTTACTGTTTCACTTTGTGAACAGCAAAATCTTATTCACAGGACAACCTCTACTGCAGAGCGTTTAACAGAGGCATCTTTTGAGATAGCGTGGATTTTGGCGCGGGCAAACAAAACATTCTCAGACTCAGAAATAGTAAAAGACTGCTTTTTGGCTTCAGCAGAAATATTGTTCACAGACTTTGACAACAAGGACGTGATTCTTAAACAAATAAAAGGATTACAGTTGTAATTCAACAATAACTAGGCGGATGGAAGATATCAGAAAGGACATACATGACCAGTTGTTGGCTGATCTGTGCGCGGCGCCATGTTTCAGCATCGCAGTGACGAAAGCACAGATGTCACCGATGTTGCTCAGCTGTGTGTTTGGGTGAGGTTCCCAAAAGAAAACTCTTTTCAAGAGGAAATGTTGTCCTTACTACCACTCCATGGCCAAACAAGCGGTGAGGATATTCTGAATTCTGAATGAAATTGAACTGCAAACAAATGACATTCTCCAAGTTGAACTCAGATCAGGTGTTGACCACTTCTGGAGTTTGGTTTCTGAAGCAGACTTTCCCACTTTGAAACCACTTGTACAGAAAGTGATGTCTTTCTTTATGAGCGCATATACCTGTGAGTCAACCTTTTCAACCATGAACACTATTAAGAGGAAACAGAGAAACTGGCTGACCCATGTTCATCTTGAATGCCTCACTGTGATTGCAACAACAAACTATAAATACAACATGAAGAAAGTCAAGGACAAGCATGCCAGCTTCCACTCATCCCAGTATTAAGGTAAATATGGTCTTAATTGAAAATGTATTGGCTGGGTTGTTTTTTTTTTTGTGGGGTGACCAGTTTATATGTAGAAATGCTCATATGTGTGGATGACTTGTTATATCGTCGTAAAAGTGGCTCTCCCCTTGATTTTGCTCTGCCAATGTGGCTCCTGTGAAAAAAATAGTGAGGATCACTGGTCTGGGGCAACATCACATTCGTGATATTATGGAGGGTTCTCCCTGGCCACAGCACCAAGAACAATTCTAAAGACTGCAGATGTTTTTCCTGTTCTTTTAAATGCACAATTCTGATTTTATCACCTTAATAAAGGTGACATCTACGTTCCTTTGGGTGCTGCTGAAATTACTCCCTTAACATGGTGTGTCAGTGGACAGTTGTGATGTCTCACACACGCACGCACGCACACACAGCAAGTTGGATAGTTGTGTAGATTCAATTGCCTCATGAACATTACTGGGTTAGTCCTTTAGCAATTTTTGTTACAATTGTAATTGTATGTATTTTGGGCACTCTCTTTGCTACCACGGTAAATACTATGGTAAATTGCATTGTAAGCCCTATGGTTAGTGCTGTTGTTGCAGTAACCTATTATAGTTATGATGGCTATCATTGTTCCTATTGTTGTTATTGTAGTTGTTGTTGTAGTTGTTGTAATTGTTATTGTACTTGTTGTCGTTGTTGTTTGTTTTGTTGTTGTGCTCTTCGTCTTCCCCAACCCCTCTGTCTTCCCTAACCTGTCTCTTTTCTCTCTTTCTATCCACTCTTTTGCCTCATGCAATCCAGTATCCTTGCCAATAAAGTTAAACACAGATCTCAACAGGAGGAGTATATCCGACTCCTCATTTGTAGAGCAAATCTGTTGTAGCACAACAAGGCATCTAGAATTTTCACACTGCTGGCCTCAGCTGCTGAACAGGACAGGTTAATATAAAAAATAATTAAATTCTTACTTAAAAAAATAATTAGGGAGAACTTTGTTGTGGTGCAGACCTGCTTAAATGCAAAGCTACAGCATATCAACACAAACTGGTCCATGCTTGACAGAAAACCACTATATTTCAAAAACTACAAGGGGGTAAATGTTGTCATGGTAAAATAGCAAACAGAGAGACAGTCGAAAATATTCATGCAGGCATCTGAATAGTTCACATCAACACAGGGGCACACCAATATCAATGCAACATAGCCAGAGCCACAACCAAGACACAGCGTCACTCAGCCCCACTATGAAAGGCAGATTGTTGAAGCTATTTCTGGAGGGCCTGAAATCCTGCAGCCCTGCTCTGGGGTGAGGGAGGAAGTGGCTGCCCACTGGCAGGCACTGCTGGCAACATCACACACACTTCTCTTTCTCCTACACTCTCTCATCCTGCATTCAATCTGTAACGTTCCCATTTCCTCCCTGAGTTTTATAGAGTCTCTTGTATATTTTAACTTCCATTCACATAACTATTGTTAAATGCATCTATGATCTCCACATGAATTATGCCCAGATTTTTCACCTCAATACTTTTAACAACACTCTTGGTTAAATATTCAACATTTTTGCCAAGTTGGTCTAAGGACACCTTGGTGACATCAGGGTTTAAGGTGCCAATCTTAAATCACAACCAGCTTTGTTAATGCATACATAATGCATATCATCCCTTATTGCGCTCCTCCTTTCCCATCACCCTGTCATTGGGACATCACATCAAGAATGAGAAATGAGAAATGAATTAGCATGCTGATGCAACAATATAGAAGCTCTCCCCACTACAACATTGCCAACAATGACCTATACACCCAGCCATATAACAGGAGGAGTTATATTGCATATTATCTCTTCATGGTAGTATAATCTTATGGTATTAATCACCATAATGCCCAACCCTAATGCGTGTCACACTTTAGCTGATATATTCATATACCTTAGAGTAGGACATAAACTGACAAAAGTCAAAATCTGACTCTTATCACAGCTCCCTCCGGCTGTTTGTAGTTTTAAATGGTTCAATACTAAAGTCAATATGGCACTCAAGTTGCAATGAGAAATGCTTTCTCTAACTGACAAAACTGGTGAAAAAACTGTTCTCAGAAGTGAAATATGAAATGATTCTGTGCTGACACCAGAATCACTGCTACAAAAAATGTTCCAGTCAACAGTTACAACACTTTCATTTTGTACACTGTTAGCAAAGCAAAAATTCTATACTAAGAGTAACACAACCTGAAATTAACTGACATCTGCAAACACAACAGCCCACAACACTCCGTCTGCCATGTGTGCAACTCTTTGTGTCCTTGCTGGCCTGTAATGTTGTGAATGGTCCCAGCTTGACTGCAAGCAGTAGTTGTGTGTGTGTGTTTGTCTGTGAACTTGAGAACAACCATCCTGCATTCTGTTTAGGGGCCGGCGCAGCAATGACCAACACCCTCAAACTGCACAGCCAGAGGCACACAGATGGAGCGACAATAGAGCCTGTGTGTCAGTGTCTTTGTGTGTGTGTGAATATGCATGTGTATTTCTCTTCCCAGTCTTGAATGAGACCACCTCTTGCTGTCTCACTAAAACACATCCCTTTCTTGGTTTGCAGACATGCACCGGGAGACAATCTGGATTCTCGCTCTAAACATAAGTCTCCCTTGGGTCCCCTCACCAGTTTCCTGTTTGAGCCACAGAATGTGTATCCATTTAGCTGCTGGCTCCTCAGTGCAATGAAGGAACTACTGTCGAACTACAGTGACATGCTATGGGGTTTCTCAAGAGACCCTTGCAAGGAGGACCACATCCCAAAATACATGGACTCTATCCATCCAAGAAGCAGCCGTCTTGGATCTAAGTAAGATCCAATAGAATAGAATAGACTATAACTTAGAGTCTAGGTTTTACATGTGAGCAATCAGAAACCTTAGTGACCTTAGCGACATAGCTCTGCCCCCAAGTTAGCATCTAGATGGGACAAATAGTCACAAGGTATTTGAAAGTGAACAAGGAAAAGTCTGTAAAACACTGCATGCACGCGAGATGTTCTCTTTGTAAACACCCACCTGTCACCATGAGATGATGTCAGCCTCGCAAACCTGTCAATGCCAACACTTGCAAAACACTGACTGGGTAGTATCCAGCAACAACTCACACAATCACACGCACAGAGTAGACAGGATGCATGAAATATTTAGACACGAGAGGAAGCTCTACTGTGCTTCAGAATTCCTGGTATTCTTACGATGGAGGACTCTAGGTTCCTGATTTGGAGCCCAGTGTTTTCTTTACAGTCACTCAGTGACAGCAGCACCAAAGCTGGAAAAATTAAGCTCAAACATGTACAAAAATCTAGGACCCCAAACTACGAAAAGCAAACCCACCCTCAATATCCAATACTGACACTGTAGCAGACATTGACTATTGACTGTTTATCATGCTTAACGGAGGAACATTGTCATATACAACGTCAAAAGTGTTCTCCAACACTTTTTGGAGCTTAAAAAGATGTTTGAGGAATTAGAAAAAAAATTAGGGGAGGATGACAGCTTTAAAAGCATATTGATCTGACTGCAAGGGATTTACTTAAGATGTTATTAATGGCTATCTGGCGGTGAGATGATGATAAATGATGGGAATTACCTCTTTGCAGCTACTGGAGATGTTTGGCATAACAATATGCCCCCATCTAGAGACTTAAAGCATTAAGTAAAGTTGCTGTAAAGAGGCTGCAGTAGTGGGGAGATGTCAACAATCATCATCACCCTTGAGTGTTTGGTTTTATGAGGCATGGGAGCCTTGATCCATTAAAGCTATTGTGGCTTTAATGCCTGGATCCCAGATGCTTTTTACAGGCTTGCTCTGCTCTGCATTGCATTCAGGCAGGAAGCAGAGTTTCTGCAGCGTTTGCAGTGTCCACGTTATGACATCCTGTATTCACCACCATCTCAAAAGACAAATGCAAGATACAGTTTGTGCATTCACTGTGTATAATTAGAAAAGTGAAACACTTTGCTATAAAAGCCTTTTTTTTTTTTTTACCCGCTTTTAGCCGCTTTTATTCTTCTGAATAAATTATAGGTAAATATCCACTTTAAATAAAAGACTACCAGTTACATGCTCCATGCGTCCATTGGATAGGCGGTTTGAATATTCCATGATTAAACGGGCCATTATACTACGCAGATCTAGGCCAAGGCTCGGGCTGAGGGGAGGAGGGGCGCTCAGATAACGGTCCAAACCCCGTCCCAATAAAACAAGGGAACAGAGCTCCAGTCCGAAGGGGCTCGGGGAGGGGCAAAGCTATCTGGGTTAATCCACACAAAACACAGGCCAACAAAACATCAGCAACACAGCCGAATTTAATCATCGATTTCCCTCTTAAAATCGTAGGTCTAAAATAAATTCCAAACGGAAAGATGCCGAGTACTCGTGGTCTGAGTATCCCATAAACTGCTCAGGACGCTGTAGTGACAACTAGCTGTCAATCAGAAGCTGAGTGAAGTTTTGCTTTAAAATGCACGTTTGAACTGCGACAGCTGCACAAAGATATAGCTACAAATGAAAGGCGACTGGGGAAGATGCAAATGAAACTAAAATAAATCCCTCTTAGTTCACAGCCAGCCAGCCAGCCAGCCAACCAAGCAACCCCCCCCGGAGCTAGCCCGGCTAACGTTAGCTCCAAGAAAATAAAGTTAGCCTAAGTTTACTGTCAATACTGCAAGCATGTTTGCTTTACCAAGGTTAAAACGTGTCTGCAAGTTAAGCAGTGTAAAAGTGTTATTCATTCAGTATGTCCACCCGTCTATAGTGCTGGATACCAGCTGACAGGCTACCATCAAGCGCACTAATCCCGTGAGGCCTGCTCATCCACGGCTCCGCGTTGACGGCTAACGGCAGGCTGACGGCGTCTAGCACCGGTTAGAGGTGATTAGCGCCCCGGCCCGTCCCTGCCTTCTGTTTACCTACAGCTACTAAAACGCCGTAAAAGCTAGAAGGGCAGGCTAGCTGAAGCACCCACCTCGCTTGTCGAGGTCGTAACCGACCACTAAAAAGTAGTCGGCGAGCCTGGCCATCTTCGGAGCTCACGGTCACAGGCCTTTCTTGCTAAATCCTTTCCTCTTTTTGCCGTCAATAGTCCAATTACGTCCTCCCGGCGATAGACACATCACAGGCGACAGTTGCATCCTTCCAGCAGCACCCCGCCGCCATACTGTCAGTTTGCCTTGCCCTGACAGCGGAGAACCGCGAGTCTGCGCAGTGAGGGACTTCCAGGGAGGGACTGCTCGGCAGGAATGTCCCATGCGAGGAGCCAAACCAGCTCAGGGGCCAAAAGTCTGACCAAAACCTATAATAATCTATAATAATCCTAACTGTACTGTCGCTAGAAGGGGTTAAAGGTGGCGATGGTTCAAGGAACCTTAAATGAAGAGAACCCACTAAGTGATCCAGTCTAGACTGGTTTGTTTTAAAATGGACATGGACAAATAGTACTATTTCAGGGTTGAAGAGGGGCAGAAATGCTTCACATTCAACGGTCTCTTATCAGAGAAGATGATCATAATTAAAATAATAACGATAATAACTGATTTTGTCAGGAGGAAAAATTGCTGCCAGAAGGCATTTGGAAGTCCCATGAGTTAAACTAGATGTCAGCTTAAATGTTTTCCACTAGTCTGATCAATTACATATGAAACCCATAATGGCTGTTTGGCACTTACATTTGGGAGTATGGTTTAAACATGGTTCGTGCAAACAAATGGGGAATCTACAGAATCTAGCACTATGTTGAGTAGCAGTTTAACCTTGTCCTTGTATGGGACATACAGTGAGGGGCAGTTATGTTTAGCTACTTTGCCCAGTGTGTAAAAAAGTGGGGTCCTTAACCAACAGTTTTTGTTGGTTGTTTGTTAGGTGAACTAAGTCAGTTATAATTGCTTGGTGTGGAGTACTTCCTCCCAGCCTGTACTCTGCTTCCCCCAATCACAGTTAATCATTTGAATTATGCAAAGTAATCCTAGAAAAAACCTCAGCATGATGCTGGAAAGGCAGCTCACGTGTCTGCAGGATGTGAGGAAGGCTAACTTCCGCGTGGCCTGTCCTTGGCTGTCAGCCTCAAGATAATACCAACACTTCCTGCACTGGGACCTTTGACCTAAAGTGCTTATTGCTCTGTGCCATGAAAACAATCCCGACCATGAGATGTCACGTTTTTCTTCAAGAGCTTTGTTTTCCCAACACCCAGTAACAACGTGTCTCCTCTCTTCTCACACAGCTAGATGAGACTGGGCCTGTGCGTGCAGGTTCTTTGATAAAAACGACTTATCGCAAATCAAAACCAGAGATAAGATGCATCACAAACTGGTTTTTGAATACTACGTCCAAGGAGCCACACCTAGGTCACCACCTTGATTTAGATTCTTCCAGTCAATGCTAACTACCTCTCAACTTTTAAACGCACTTGACAAGTTGCCAGAGAGATAGGCAGCGGAGGAGAGTAAGAGATAGACAAAGACAAGAGAAGCTCTGTCACTCCCAGACTCTTCCCTCTGGACACAGATACCCACAGTAATAAAGTGTGACTAGACAAACTTGAACTCTGGGAATGTCCATAGTTACCATAATGTTGCCTTTACCTTATCTAACCAGGCATTTGACTGGAAATACATCCTCTAGTTCCTCTCTCAGCAAAAACACATGATTCACTGAGATTTTTTGCATGCATGAGCTCAGTTACTTTTGTTACTTATGCTTTTACAATAAAAAAAAAATATATAGACAGATTTAGATCAAGAGGTGAAGAGTCTGGATGCAGGAATTTCTGAATTTTTGCATGGAATGTTTGATCAAAAAATAAAGTCAACACCAAGTTCCTCACTGATTCAATTTTGGATAATTTTATGAAGGGAGTCAGTGACCGTTATTTCTGGGTTTGGCAGGATGGCATTTTGGCCCATCCACTAACCCAGATTGTTTTTGATGACCTCAGAAAATCCATAGTGTAATCTTTTGAAGAACATGACCATGCGACTCAACAAATAAAAATGTTACCTTGACACCTTTAATGACAAAATGTTGCAACTCTATATTTGTTTAATATAATTTATCCTAGATAAAAGTAAATTATTCAAATTGCTGAAAAATGTCAAGTTTCTACTTCTTAAAAGACAAAAGATGTTATTGGTACATGGCTTACAAATGGCCTATACTTTATTTCATCCCAAAGTATCCAACTATGCTAAATAGACATATCTATGTATTTAGAACCCAAGTAGGAAATAGTGCCCATTTAAATCTACAAGTACAGAGCTACAGTCACCTGCAGCAATGTATGTGTAATGTGAATATGAACTGCATTTTTGATATTTTAGGATTGTCTCATCATATCTTTTTTAGATCTTTTCTTTCTTTTTTGTCATTTTTTATAGCTTAGAATAAAGAGGAAGAAAGCAGGCGAGTTACCTGTTCTGTCAATGATTCTGTGCAAATAGTCCAATCAGAGCACAAAGCCACTCTGTGCAGGATGCAATGACCATGTGACTTCCTGTAGACTAACCAACAGACAGGAAGTGGTTAGAAGACCTCCTGAACATCACTGTACTAAATAGCACTAATCCAGCAATAGACTTCCTCTCAGATTAGGTGAAGCATAGCACTTGAAAACGCTTCATTAACAAGTCATCACAGCCATCTGAACAGCTGGGGCTGAAACAAGCAGATGCTTACAGTTACAGCACTGTTTTAAGGTGATGCTACTGTGCTGAGTTGGATCCATGCTGGTAGCTGTACTTTATTTTGTGATAATGGTAAAACACATACACACACTATCCTGTCTGATGTATATTTCTCCTGTTTCTGTGTACACTTAGGCAATGTGGCAAGCGACTGTGTACTGTAAACTGCTTAAAACCCTGATTGATAACAAATGTGTTTTTACTCATAACACCCAAGGAAGTTGAAATCAAATATGAAGCAAAATATGACACTGCAAGAGCAAGCAGGGGCATAACTCATAGAGAGTCCAGGCATTGCTTTTAAATTGGGGCCCCTGGTGTGTGTGAAAACAGTACTTTTAGCACTATTTGCAATCACAAGGAAAAACTCACACTAGTCCTGTCTTTTCTTTTTAATTCATTTAATATATATTATATATATTTATTTTTCATATACATTTAGAATATAATGTATAAGTATGTTGATCTTGTCCAGTGTCACATTGATCATATGCTAAACTAATGCAAAAAAATAAAATAAAATCTACAAAATGACAAAAAAACTGATTAGCTGAGCACATCTGCAGTCATGCCTTTCATATAACCTATACTTTACATAAAAGCCGTATAAGGACATTTGTGAGAGAAAAGAGGAGAAGGTGAAAAAATTCCTAAATTTGATTTCTTTTGCTCACGGTTTTTGTAATATAAGAAAACACCTTACATTATCAAAACGAATGCAAACCACGAACATCCCTAGTGTTATTAGTTAGCTGTGAGGCTAGCGTGGGCTAGTGTGTTTGCATCAGGAAATCACACCAATAATTGAATTGTAATAGTTAAGCTCAAGGGAGAGACTGTCTGAAATAATCCTAATGATCATGAAAGTATAGCAAATGTAACCTTAATCATTATTAACGGTTAAACTTAACAATTTAATTCAGTCAAAGCTCTGCTTCTAGTTTACGCGGTGGTACCATCATCTGATGTCTAAGGTGGCAACCACCCTAACCCATGTGTGACTCACACTGTGCGGTAACTCAGACTGGACAGTGACACAGGCCTGTAGAGGCAGTATCAAGCTTTAAGCTTGGAATATTTATTTACATTAACAACAGCATAAATTACTGAGTACACTGAAGTGAGAAAGCTTTATGGCTTTTGAATTAAACTTTTACATTCATAGGATGAAATCATTTTATTTGATATCGTCTGTGAAGATTCTCAGTCATCCAGGTCATGGTAGTCTTGGTTTTTCTTCCGAAGGCAACTGGAAAAGGTCATCAACTGCCTACAACAATTGGAGAAGGGAAGAGTCATCAACCGTCCCACTTACTATAGACTGTATCCGGGAGATTGCATACCATGCATATACGGCCTTCCCAAGATCCACAAGGAAGGAACCCCATTAAGACCCATCGTCAGCAGCTTCAACTCAGTTACTTATAACATCTCGAAACATCTCACAACTATACTTTCACCTCTGGTTGGCAAAACTCCACACCACATCCAGAATTCTAATGACCACCAGCAAAGTTCGGTACCTCAGGATGGCACCAGAGGAAACCATGGTCTCCTTTGATGTAACCTCACTCTTCACATGCATATCCACATCCGAAGCGGTGGAAACCTTCCGAAAACGACTAATGCAAGACAGCACTTTGGACCTTAGAACCAACTTCATCCCGGAACAAATCTTTGATTTGTTGGACATATGCCTATCCACCACCTACTTCAAGTACAACGAATGTTTCTACAGATAGAAGCATGGCTGCGCCATAGGCTCCCCAGTGTCTCCTATTGTGGCCAACCTCTACATGGAGGAAGTGGAAAGCAGGGCACTGAGCTCCTTCAAAGGAACAACACTGAGCCAATGGTTCAGATATGTGGACAACACCTGGGTCAAGATCAAAACCCAAGAGGTAGAAGCCTTCACGGAACACCTTAACTCAGTAGACAGCAACATCAAATTCACAAGGGAGAGCATGAAAGAGAACAGGCTGCCTTTCCTGGACTGTGCCATACACCTTGAGAAGGACGGAGGGCTCAACATTGAAGTCTACCGGAAACCTATTCACACAGACCAGTACCTGCTCTTCAACTCTCACCACCCTTTGGAACACAACTGCATTGTATGTTTGGAACACAAACATACAATGCAGTTTTGAAATCCCTACCCAGGAAACTTAACCACAGTTCACACCTTGGCTCATGTGAAACCAGCGACTCACATGATGAGCGGATCTGGGCCACACAGATTGGGGGTGGGGCTTTTTACCCTTTGCCCACTACCCTGAGTAAGAAGGATCCTCCACAAGGTTAAATACTGGGGACTCTCTACCAGATATTGAGAACTGAAGAGGGCTTTTTGGACAAGAGGCAAAATCTCTTCATGAAACAAGAAGTCCAGTTGCCTTCAGGCGAAACACCAAGACTTTATTTGATATCATTTAATTTGTTGGCTTAACCACGTGTCTGCTTTGTTAGGAGCAGTGTGGTTTTGGATTAAATTGAGAGGAATGCAAAAGGAAGTGGGTGATCATATAAGATTTTAGTTATAAAACAATAAAAGCTTTCAGTTATCAAAAGTGCACTAACAATAAAGATGAATTATGACTATGTTTTCTTTGAGTCGATATACCTTTTTATATCCATCAAAGCAAAATTTTTGACTATGAGGTCAGTGTAAAGTTTAACCACATGTTTAAGGAAGCCATTCATAGAAACAATAAAGGAAGTGATGGAAGTTTGCAACCTGACAGTTATTCCGGTTTACCTGAATTGGTGCATTGTAGAACATGATCAAGACACTGGGTGATAAATGAATGATGTATCTCTCTTATTAAGATCATCAGTTGTATGTTTGTTCTCATAATTAAGTTATGTCACAGTGTTCTTTCAATGATATGACAAAAGTCATCTACCCTGAAATGTCCTTTAGTAAAGGAATAATCCAGCACTTGAACATTACACCTTTATGTCATTGCTGAATTTATTATTTCCAAAAATATGGTTCAGTTTGCTGAACTGTCGCCACTAATGTGAAAACTCAGTTTTCTTCATCCAGCTCTGTAATTCCTGGAAGCTCCGCAGATTTCGGCGTCTGCTGTCCTGCATCGTCATCTTTCCCACAGTGAAATCCAATCCATAATTTCTCCACAAACCTGGCACGACAAGGTCCCGTTAGTTCCCTCCTCCAAGCTCTCCTCCCACACACTCGTCAGTGGCAGTGCCAAATGTTCAAACAAACTCAGCTGTACACCATCTCAAACAAGAAATGTAAATAAAGTTTTGCAGAAGCAGCCAAGAGGATGCTAACCACACAACAGTGGGAAAATGTCTTCAAAATGACTCCTCATAAGGATTTAACAGTGACTTGTACAGTTGTTTTAAAATTCAAGACACCCCCCTAATATAATATTTAGGTTTTTTTGTACAAATATACAGATAAAGGATATTTGTTTTGTATTTGGGAGGCTTACTCGGGCTGGACCCCGTGGGAAGCGCCATAACAGAACCTCTCTCAGCATCCCTGCAGTGAATGCTGTGGGGCTTCACTAGGGGGCAGCAATAATTAGACTACCACACTGGTGGATTCAGCGTGACTCAGTGAGAAGTGATGGGCTTAAATTCACTCCAAAATACCCAGATCAGACAGTGTAGCACAAATATCAACACAGTCACTTTTAGAAACTTTAAACCCATTATCTCTAACTGTGTCACATATAAGTAGGAGGGAGGAGGGTGTGTGCAGAGTGTGCCCCAAAAGTGTGGTCTGTTTTGCTGGAGTCACAGCTAAATAAAGAAATCACAACAAGAAGGTTTTGCTTAAATGTTAGATGGAGAACAAAAGAGGACATTGGTGTCTATAAAAGCTAGTTTTTAGCCCAATCAGGTGCTGCGAGGGAGGAAAAACATGCACTTTGGATGAGCTGTTGTTTGGACACATGAGCTGGTAATTTCCTCTAAAACAAGAGAACAAAGATGAATAAAAAAATGAATGAACCATATCCTCCTCCAGTCCTTCAGCTCAGCTACCTCAGATCATCTCTCCTCTGCTCAGATGATGAATTTGTTTCATTCAAGCTGCCATTAATGTGCCTCTCCATATCATTATTCAAGGTATTCTTAAGGGCTTTCACCTGAGTTCTCTTCTGCATCAAATCCCAGTGAAAAGCTAAAAATGTTATGCTTATACGTCGATGTTTCCACAGTATGCCTCAACTGGAGAAGACCATGAGATGTGGTGGGAACTTAAAAAAAAGTGTTAAATGAACCTTGACTTTTTTTTTTTGGTGAAACTGCTGTTTGCCGGTTGCAATAATTACATAATTAAACTTAGGTTACTTCGGTAACTTAGGTTGTACAGAACTCTCAGAAACAGATATTGTACAACCTGGGTGAATAAAACCAATCATATCTGAATGAGAAAAAGTTTTATGTAACTTTTCTAATTTGTCGGCTACAATATAAAATTTTGAGTATAGTGAAACATTATTTTGCTGGCAATCCCTCATGAATTAATCCCACCAGACACCTTCAACAAGTATTATTGTATCTTCCTTCTTTGTGTCAAAGAATTATTTCAACACATAACTGAGGCATCCTGTTGACCTGAGATGTTCCATTATTACCATGAATACATGAACGCACTCATAATTGGTTTTGTCTCAGACCCACATTCACCATCCTGCTGCTCCAAATACTCATTATCAAATGAGGATTAATCACGTCTCTTCCTTTTCAAGTTAGTTATAGACCACAGCAGTGTTTGTGTTAAGTAAAAAAAAGTACATGTTGCTCTATCCCTTGATTTGCATGTGAACACTGTCTTCTTGCTGTGGATGTGGATTGAAGGTAGCTGATTTGGGATACCCTGGTGGGTTTGGTGGCCACAGCATAGGAGGCTCACAAAGACGGTCGTACCATACGAGAAGAACGCTTCTGTCATGATTCGGTATTGTGCTGGAGTGCTGGAGCAGAAACTGGACCAAGTGCGTGAGCAGGACCAAGTGCGTGAGCAGCAACAAGTGCTTCCTACTTCAAAAATAGCTTTTGAAGCATGTGAATCTGTTTCACTTCGGCTTGCCCTTATTCCTAATTAGACAGTACTGCTTATTTAAACTGTTTATGCAACCTTTAAAGCAGGTTTTGTCCCAGTCACATCCATATAAAGATCCACATGAACAAAGACAAAACAGAAAGCAATCACCCATCTGCTCTTTGATCAGTTGACTACGTCCCCCAAACCTCTCCCATTTGGATGAGGTTCAGAGCCACAGATGGGGACTCTTTTAAAGCCGTCCTGTGCCACGTTGGCCAGCCCCACACAGTACTCACTCATGCTCCCTAATTGCTGCCTAAAACAAAAGTAATGGCAGTGCATGACTGAGAGATCGAAGCAGGCAAGAGGCCTTTGGGCACTGATTCGGCTGCTGTCACATGCCAGAGGACTCTTACATAAACAGGTCACAATCAGTGAGGAGGAAACCTGTTTCCATAGCCGAGTCCGAGTGAAAAATAATTTACTATCAGTCTGTGTTGGGAAACGTTACATGGATCACTGTGTCATCACAGACAAATGAATAGGTACATTCAACTGTGGGCAGTGGGTGAAGGTCAACATGCTCAATAAGAAATCAACCTTAACTCGACCCCCAGATGTCAAAACAACTCTGCTGTGAGCGTCATGCTTTCAAGAACACAAGAAGATGTCTTGCTAACCCAAGTTGGTATTTGAAATGGAAGCCAAACCAAAGACTCACCAGACTCTTTGATTGCAACCAAACCTGGATTAGTGTGTTGTTGGCAGGTCACACTGTGGCACCACCTCTGATGGTATTACTACTCCTGAAAAATTGCCATGGGCCGATCCAAGAAGTGCCCAAGCAGAGCTGAGCAGTAAGACGAAAGTGGAAGCGGTGAGCAGTTGGCAACTACCACAAATGAATCTGTCAGAGCGAATAGGACTCACCCAGCGCTTCTAAGGTAGGGATCACACAGAACATTATACATTCAACTCACAGGATTGTGAGGAATTTGTGATACTTAAGATTTCCTAAAATTGTGGATGTAACACTTTCAAGGCGTTGATTCTTTTCCTCTCCCTACATTGTTTGAAACTCAACCAGGAGAGTTTCAGGAGAACAAAACTCGGACAAAGACTGACACCATTAGACGACACAATTTTGGGATCGGCCTTCTTAGTGCATGTGATGCAGGTGTGTTGGAATGTTGTTTTGAGGCTGAATTCTTTGTTATAGTGAAGGAACTGGAAGATTTTAAACCACCTACATCAAATTTTTGTTTGTGCTTCCAGTGTTTTATTACTTGACCTGAGTCTAAGGGCAACACTTGAAAAACCGCAAATTCTTACTTTTTGTCAAGAATCCTCAAAAGACCCTCCACTCTATATTGACTCAAGCACAAATGTTTTTGCATGTCCTCATGCTGGAATATTGTTAGGAAAATTATCATGAATGCATGACTTATATATTCAAAGCAACATATACAAATACAACTGAAACAAGAGGACTAAGAGACCATGTCCTTCTGTTAAGGCCCAACGGTCCCTCTTTTGTCTGGGAAAACCGCCTAGAATGTCATTAAGGCCCAACATTAGGTTATAGGGAAAAAGAAGACAAAATGAAAAAATGATATACAAGTACTGTAACCCTTTTTAATAATACTGCCGTTTAATGTAGCCTTTTGTGACATTGAGCTCTTTCACATCATTAAATATAGTTTCTCAGATATCAAATTTAATGATTTTTTTCCAATAGCAAAACTAGCTAAAAAGATACCTCAATTGAAATTTGGCCCAGGGAATCTTGAGATTTAGTTTGACTTTGAACTTTGACCTTTCAAGCTCAAGCTCCAAACAAATGTGGTGTCATTTAGAAGCAAATTAGTTGAGTTTCTAGATAAGATGGGTCTTTGAAATTTGTTTGAAATTTCGCCAAATATTAAAAAAAGGCTTGCTTGTCTATTCTAATTGAAAAATTAGTCCTTTATATCTACAATGTGGCAGGGTTCTTGGTGTTTTAAATATAGAAACCAGAGATGTTTTTCACAACACTGCAATCTTGCATTTTCCCATGGATTCTTCTTCATATTGCCTGTCCTGCAGCATCGTTCCTGTACCAGGGAAGGTGTTTTCTGAACTACTGAGCGACGTGCTCCACGTGGTTTCTTGAAAATGAATGTTGTGTAACTGCATCTGAGGCAGGATCAGATGTTTGTATTATTATTGTGCATCACGAAGTTTAGCTTGAAAAGAATCTCCATTCAAAAATCTTGACTAATGCGACAAAATGAGTCATTACGCGGACCTGTATGCGTGCATGTTCAGACTTGTGACATATCCGCCTTCTATCTGTTAGAACAGATTGCAAAAGACAGTTTAAAGTAACTGAGGCAATATTTGCTATCAACGTGACATTAAACACAGCTCCCTGATCAATGTGTCTGCAGCCAAGAGCTTCTCGGCAAGTGGTGGCAGCTGCAGCAGCATTAAACGGCATAACAGAGACCTTCAGCTCAGGGATTTTATCTAACGAAAGGGTTTGGGGGATTCCAGGAAGATTTCCACATTTCTTTCTATCTGTCTTACCCACTTGGCTGACAGAAATGACAAGAGATAGGACGAGGGTTTGGTCAGAAAGACAAACTGCTCAAGAAATCCATAAAAAATTGGGCTATTTTCCTGAGCAAGCACATGGTTAATTGTGATAATGTAAAGAAAGTGCTGGCTAGGACTATATTTATATTTGGTAGCATTCTGGGCTGTTAGCAATTTCCCTGCAGAGACACTCTGCAGTGGTCAAGAAGCCAAAAGACTGAGCTTTTAAATGTGAAATATATGAAATTTTGAACATTAATGTGGTAGAAAAATATTTACTATGTAAAGATGCAACAGAGAAAATGCATCCTGACCACAGAATGATGCCACACATCCTGCTCCTGCTGTAATCTGAGTTTGTCTGTTTGCTTTTGTTTGGGGAGCTTGGATAGTCACACGAGCATGTAAGTAAATTTTTAACTTTACCCTCAGATAAAAAAGTCAAACTCTTAACACTATATACAAAAAAATTAGAGTACTGTTTAGATGTAATATGAGAAAATAGACACGCAATTGACCAGCTGCCAAAACAAAAACAGTGGAGCTCAGGTAAAAACAAACACAAAGGCAGTGTGACAGCATTTTTAAAATATATTAATAGAGCAAAAAGTTTTGTTGTTTTTTTTTTGCTACTCTCACATTAAATTGCTAAAGTGATTATATAACACGGAACTCAAAGCTTATTTAATGGAAAACCTTGAGTGCTATGTGGCACTAAAGTTTGTCAAGGCCAATAAAGTTTGTAGTTAGTAAAAACTGTAATCTAGTTGCTATAAAACGTGCTGCCAATTGTGAAACAAGGGATTTATGTTTGAGAGCAGTTCAGGGCGTTCAAACACGGGGGATGTAGCAGGCACCTTTGGGCTGGCAAGTTGCCCACCGGCAGCTCATCCCAGCCTGCGAACTCCGCCCACTCCTTATTTAAACCCACAATGTCAGCAGGCGCTCAGCTTCACACTGCAAAACTTGATCTTGACCAACAACGTGTAGATTCATGGGAGAAAAAAAAAAATTCACAACTATACCCAGAGTCTGAGCTTTAAATAACAAAAAGGTAAGCCCTCTCCTTACTTGTGTTCTGAGTTTTTTATATTTATGAAATACTACAGTTTACTAGTTTATTCTTCTGCATTATTGTGTAAGGTTGCATTTTCATGCAACCTCACTCCATTTTCCAGGAGCTTTGATCTGATGCAAAAGTTTAACGGGAGTCACGGGCTTCATGTTTCTATTTAGGACAGAACATGAATGTAATGAGGTACACTTTGCACGGGCTGTATTTTCTGCTCCTGTTCACTATGGGCAGCAGGTTAATTGATCCTTCACCCCTTCTGCTCTCTCTCAAAGCTCCCACCACCGAACTCCACTTGCCAGGTCTTGGAAAACTGTACCATTCATCAACCTTTGGATCCCTCCCCCCCCACCCGTCTCCGTTTCCACTAACTTTGGGATTTCAGCGCAGCCCTGTCCGTGTGGTCGCCCCCTCCTTCCACCCTTCCACCGGAGAGGGTGTCGCGTTGAGCCGCGGCCCCGAGATGCGGTCCTTTCTCCCGCTCACTGTGTATTGCATCAGCCTGGTTTCCCTCCCGCAGCTGCTGGCTCTGCCGGCGGAGGAGCGTCCCGGCAGGAACAGGTAGGACACGCGGCTTGTTCCGCATTAAAGAGTCGCTCCTCGTGTCTGATTGGACGGACTTTGAAACGCTTCATTGCCGCACACTTACTTGCAATTTTAGTGCGTTTTTTTTGCGGCATTCCCGTTGCTGCTTGCAGGAGCTGTCTTTCTTTGGTGTTACAGCACAGTGTTATATTCAAGTAAAACAGCTATAATGGTGTTATCAACTATTAAACAACGTGTTTAACCCTTTTTATTTGTTTTTAATTATTTATTTCTGTAATATGTAAATACCATTAATAGAACTTTTGCTGCTTCTTTGCTACATTCTTTCCACGATTTCGAGTTTAGTAACAGTAATTATAATTTAAACCTAATGGTTGTTGAATTTACTTCAAGCTTCTGCCTGATTAATTGAGCACATAGCCTAGGTAATAAGTGGCAGTAGGTTACTGTGGGCTGGAATGAAAATGTTGTGTTGTTGTGTCAGGCAGATAATGTAGACTGCAAGGCCAAAAGGCTCTCCCGTGATACAGTTAAGCACTTTCGCCTATTTGTCCTTGAGAGAAGCCCTGCTGGTGAGCACGTCAGCCATGGGCACTTAGATAACCCTTTAGATCCCTCAAATTTCTGCGATTTTATGGTAATATTCTACAAAAATGTTGTCTTGAAGTTTAAAGTGACTGATCATGAGATCATGCAGGTGAATTTGAGTTTGGAAGTAGTGAAGTAAGAAACTTGTCTTCGTTCTATATTTCACTGCAGATTGAGAGTAAATGTTACTCATATTCGATGATTGGGAAGCATGCGAGTTGTGTTTTAAGTACAGTTCACGCAAACCTTTTTCACAGTGATCATTCTTTTCATCTTCCACTTCTCACTGCCAGCAGACTTCACTTGAGAAACTGTGCCTAGTTGTTTGGTTTGGTGTTATTTCCCTGTGACTCTGTATTGAAAACTGTTGCAAGGGAGGGAAACTAATTTTTTTCTGTGAATAGCCCATATTAGTCAACATGGACCGATTAAAAAAATCTTGTTGGGCAATGAGTGGCACCTGTACTTTTCCAACCCTCAAGTGGGAGCTCTTTTATTAGCATGTTAAACCTGAGGGCAACTGGTTGATAACCAGTTTGATTACTAACAGTCCGGCACATGCTGGACAGTCTACCCTCTGTGATGTGTGACGGAGGCCTGCCAGCGATTCGATAAGTATGAGGTCTCGCATTGAGTACCGTTGATTAATTGGTGTGTGAGTGCCCCCTACTGGGGTATTTTAGATCAACAGCTGCTACTTCAGCTCTTTGGAAGGATATGGGGGGGTCCTACTCTACAATCAATCTATTTATGCATGACCTGGAATTGAGCAAATTGTAGCAGTAATATTAGTATTTTGGGATTAATTATAATCTCATTTGATTAGACTAGAGGATGAGAAGAAGAGGAGGAGAGAGTGGGGAAAGGTCCTGATTCACCAAATCTACAACCTGTAGGCTGAGACTTGCGAAATTTGATCGTTTTCCCTCGCAGTATTTTTGGAAACCTAAACAAAAGAAACAACATACTTCCAAGCCGTGCATGAATATGCAAGACTACATGCAAAATCATTCTAATTTATCTGCAAATCAGGCAATTGCTTTTTCTTTTTCTTCTTCTTTTCTTTTTTTTTTTATTACATTCCTTTATTTGACGCTCAGGGGGCAGTGGGGAAAGACAAACATGGCAGCAGAGCAGAGTATGACATGCAATCAACGTGATCCCTATAAGGGAAATACTTGTAGTAGCGACAATAATTAAAAGTTAATATGATTATTTAATTTGATTAACTGGAAAAAAATTGTACAGATATATTTGGGTAGGGTTAGAAGAAAAGCAAAGATTTTAAAGGAGGCAATCATCATCTAAGACCAATGATAGGACAATATAAGATGATCTGGAAATGGAACTTGCTTCCAGGTGGCCGTCTCTTACATGTGTGTGTGTTTGTGTGTTCAAATGGTGAACACCTGCTGCTGACGCCTAAGCAGAATGAGGGGCTACCAGGTTCCTGTAACCGCTCTGTGTTTGTGCTGCACCTTCACAACTAATAACGCCCCAGCAACGTAATCCCTCATCTCCCTTCTCTGTTTCCAAGTGTCAGGAGGGATTACCAATATGGCTCATTGGTGCAGGTTTATATCAATGTGTGAGACAACCTGAAGGATCAGTTAAGTGGGATTTCTAAGTAATAAATGTATTGTTTGAAAGTTAGACTGCTCCATATCTCATCAAAACATTCAGTAATGCCCACCATCAAATTTATCACCTTCAACATTCTTACTGCTTTGCTTGCGTGACCCACTTTGGATGTGAATGTGTTTGCTCTGTTGGATCTGTTGGCACTATAGTGGGTGTAGACATTACCTTTGCACGTGAACTCAGGGCAGCCTCACCAGAAGGGTATAGCTGAAGTATTGTTGAGAATATAAATACACTTACTGAGGTCCAGCTGTAGTCTATTGTCTACACAAATTTTTCAGAGAATTTTCCCTCCCTCATTATTTTTCCTGCATCACAGGCCTCCATATTTCTGATTTTGCACATATCTTATAAATGTCCTGTCTTGCTTTTACTAGGACAGTAAATTCTGCCCCTTCTCTTAACCCCACAGAGCACATCCTGTTCTGTTACCATCAGATACTGACAGCACGATAATAACAGACACGACCACTCAAAATTTTTCCCTCTGGTCAAGAGCGTGTCTGAGCTCGGATGTCTGTCATTCCTTCCATGTTCTGTGTCTGTATCTATGTTGTCCCAGTGTGTCTGGATAAGGGCACGGCAAAATCCCATATTTACACTGCAACAGTGCCAAATGAGTACTTTACAAACAAGGAGAAATAGCATGTTCCTGAGATCACACGCCACGAACACCCTTCATTGTCATTTTATGTAATGTCTTGTGGGAAATATCGTACTGGAAAATAACCAGGATCCACAGCCAAACAACAAGTTAAGTACAGCTCTAGCAGGGAGACAGCTGTACCATACAAATGCAGATGTGGAAAGTGGCAAGTTGTTTGAGATGGAGGGCATGCAAAGCCCATTTGTGGATGTGATCAGTGCAGGGTTCAGACGTCCATTGTAGTATAATATTGTTTTATGTCCTGATGAAGACTCCCTGAGGGTTGAAGTGCTTAGGCAATTATCCATGTTTGAAAAAGGGCATTTTATTATAATCGGTATGCCTATCTCGAAATGTCAGTGTACATGTCAATGATATGTTGACAGTCCCTTTGACTGGAATTTTCCATCATATATTAACAGGGCATTGTGTTTTTTTTTGTTGTTTTGTAGTACTATAATATTGACCTGTGTTCATTGTACATAGAGGGGCTTGTTTCTTTGTTGATGCACTAGACTTCACGTTCATCCTCTTGATTTGCCACATTCTATCATTTTAGCTCCTTATTAAGGAACCACAAGAACATAGCTCTCTTTTTATTCTGTGTACATCAGACTATACATCTCAGAAAGATACCTTTCATGCTTCCAGGGTGATTGAAACCAGCATCAGCTCAAGGGAGGCCTCTTCTCATACAATGTCGTTAATTTGCTGCATGTTGTAAACGCGAATTTAGGCATGGGCATATACAGCATAAACAGTTGCATGGCTCCATAGGGGTCAATGTGACTAAACCCAGGCTGAAGTCGTAGAGGGTGAGGAGGAGCTGCGACCAAGCAGGCAGAGAATTCCATTGTGGATTAATGGCTAAGACCTAAATTCCACCTTCCAAATCCTTAAAGAGCAGGTTTCCACTCAACACAGTAAGTCACACTGTTGTGGAGGCATGAATGTGCATGTACAGTGTACAGAATCTGCATTAGAAGAGGAGTAGTTTATAGTGGGACTGTGGATCAAAAGTCTTAAGGGAAACAAAAGCGGATTCTAAGTGGAGAGAAAACTTGTTTTTTGATGATGTGATTGGAAGTGTTTCCTCTACTCGCATGTCAATAACATGGTTTCAGAGTAGACTTGTACTTGTTAACTTGCTAAGTTAATTTTCTGTCTGTATTCTTCCATGAAGACAATAACAACCCAGTGAGGGAGTTATGAAGGCAGAACTGCTCCTGAACGAGTAGGCCCAGTGTTTGACATATATCACCTTCTTTGTATTTGCGTCCTGCTTAAAACAATTTTGACTTCACTGTAACCTAGTGGCAGATTGCACATTATTATTAATTATTTACCACTTAGGTAAATGGCTGCCCTTGGTAAGCTTCAGCCTCTCTGGCAATGATGTACCAGCAGCATAGTACTAGTGTCAGAGTGAGGAAGGGCTCCAATCTTAACCAACCCTTACCTTGTGTAGGGTTAGCATAATGGAACTACGGTCAAGGCATCAGTATAATTCACAATAAGTACTTTCATGCAATGACCACACACTTTTGTCATTTTTCTTTTTCCACAACGGAGGGTTAGACTAAATGTTTTTGATGACAGATTGTCTAAAATGTGCATCAGTATTCTCATATTTAGAGAACTATTGTCTTTGAGTATGACTTTTTGGATCAGCCATAAACATTGTTGGCTGCAGCCATAGTTGGACAACACATAGTTTGTATAAGCTGTTAGGATAAAAGAGAGCTTAATCTCTGCAGGGTTAGGGGGCGCTTATCCTCTACAGAGAGGGCATGGCAGATATTTTATGAGGTTACTACAAAAGAAAAACCAAACAACAAAGCGGCTCAAAGGATTGGCTTGGCCTTTATCGAACTGTAAAATCCTCAGATATCGTCTCCAGTGAAGGGAATTCTAGTTTTGTAACGGGTGTGAGAGCGGTCCCAAGAACAGCATAAACCTAGACCGGAACAGTTCAGAACTTTATTGCCAATGTTCAAGAGTCCAAACAGACGACAATCAGGAAGCCTGGTTGGTGTGCACAGTCCAAGTTCTGAATGGGGCAGGAGTCTCCGGAGAGGGAGTCCAGGCAGGCTGCAGGCAGACAGGGAGCGGACAGATGCAAAGTCTAAAGACAGGAGGCAGGTAAGGTTACCGGGGCAGAGATGAGGAGATGTGGTCAGGGACAGAAGGCAGGTCAGGTACCAGGAGATCCGTCCGTAAAAGAGTGCTGGAGAGTAGTGCATGACGCGACGACAATCTGGCAGAGAGTGAGTGTGGAGGAGCTGGTTAAGAGGAGGCTGGGTGATAGAGCCGACTGGGGGGAACAGGTGAGTCTAATGATCTTGATTAGGAGAGGTAGGCAGGCAGGTAAAGTGGGTTGGTAGACGGGAAAACCAGGAGTGGACTATGACAAGTTTAAAGCCTTTTGCTGAAGACCACAGTGGGCTGAACAATTTCTGTAAAAGTACATTGGATATCTTTGATCGTCTGCCAATGGATGAAATGTCCAATACTTTCGACTCGTGGGATTAG
Organism: Mola mola; assembly: GCA_001698575.1. Lineage (NCBI taxonomy): Eukaryota > Metazoa > Chordata > Actinopteri > Tetraodontiformes > Molidae > Mola > Mola mola. The sequence continues at coordinate 2,674,708 of KV751356.1, read as the reverse complement.
GCTGTTAATTGCCAAATTGGCATGTCTTGTGTGATCAGATGTGACAGCGTGAAAGAGTTCACCACTGCAACATTTTTTTAACTTTGTAAAGAAGAAAGCATCACCATTGAAATTCTTTTTGAGGAGGCTGTAACTGAAGCTACACTTGCTCCCCAGTTCGTCTTTTGAGAACTTCATAAAAAGTTATAACATGATAAATCTTAATGACAATACCAAGTGAGATTAGAAAGAAAATTATTGTAAATCTTAAACCTCTAAAGACCAAACACTTGAGAAACAGAAATGGTTACCCCATTTGGGGAAAAGGTCTACTGTGGCCCACAGGTAACTTAAACACTGAGGTCCTCCGACACTATGTATTGTGTAAAATATTTCTCCCTTACACTTGATAAGTTTCCTTAACTCTTAAATTTTTGACCACCAGGATCTAAATGAGTAAGAGGATGCTTTATCTCCACCACTGATTACTATTCTCTCTTGAATAGAAAAATAAATTCAGAACTGGAAACACCCTTGAACTGTTTAAAAACAGTACAAAAGCGCTATTCTGTTATAGTGCTTTAAATACAGATACAACGTAAAATGACTTTTTTGGTGTTTCATACAAATGTAACAAAAATAGGGCCACCGCTGCTGCCTTGTGACCCACGTGAACAGCTTTTCCCTTGTATTCAAATGCCACTTTCACTCTGGAGACCAGGTGGGTGTAACTTGGTGATGTGGCATCATAGACTATGGGGCCTCGCCTGGAAATAGCGCTTGCGTCTGTCTGTGGTCTGGCATTACACAGCTATTTATTCTCCTACAAACTGCCAGACCTGAACTGGCTGAATACACAAAAACACATTTCACAAAGGAGTTCCATACCCTCCATCACATTGGCCGTAAGCGACGTCAACTGCTATGATGTCACATCTTAACCTCCCTCATTTGTTCATGGTGAAATAACACAAGTCTGGTTTTCATAAGTGGGGCACAATTTTTAAAATTAAACCTCATATGGTGGAATATTTGTTTTTCCTCTTGACTCAGAAAAGCAAATGTGACATTTATTTAGTCTGATGGTAAATTTTTGTTTCGTTGCATCTTCATCCAGTTTTTCTGGGGCTACCAGGTGCCACAGCACTTTCCTATTTACTTCTCTACCACCCTCAGCGATAGAGTTGTTAACACTCAGTTACTTCAATCCCACCTTTCTGTTCAAACACAGTGGTGACAGTTCAGCAAGGAACTGCAAGGTCAAGTTGCAAGAAGGGACTGTTTTTATCAAACAGTGAACAGATGGCCACTTAGATGGCTTGATGTTTGCTGAACGGCCTGTGCACTGCGGGGCCTAGTCCATCTTAACAGGTCATTTAGTCTGATGTGTTTCTTGTCAGAAAGCTCTTTTTCTGCAAACATGTTTCTCTTTCACTTGAGGTATTACATGTTGAAACAAAGCAGAAAAAGGTTAACTCCTGAAATTCAAACGCTTAAGGGCTCTTGTGTTTTTCAGTGCTCCTTTAGAGCACCAGCACTACTGATTCATGACTGGCTGGTCAGATTAAATCTAAATCGTAGCTACAATTGAAACCCAGCTGAGCATTAACATTGAGATAGGCGCAGGTTTGGAATGTATAATGCAACAAATAGGCTGACTCATAGAGAACATAGTGTTTTTGGTAACGTAGCCATTAACCTTTACGTAGTGTATTAAAAGATGAGCTTGGTGTGCACATGGAAGGATGACTGTACATGGATCTAAACAGCAAGCAACAGCAAACTGTTTATACAAGCTGCTTTGGCTAATCAGATTTTGTACAGATATGCCTGCTGTCTTACAGTATTCGGTGTTATTCTGTAGTAACTAAGCTGATGGATATATGCTCGGCTAAAGGTATATTTTTCTTTACTAATCTGTGGGAGTAGTTCTAATTTAGACAGAGTTTTTTTTGCAATTCATTAACCTTTGGACCAAAATGAACTGGCTAGTTTAGCATTACATTTTGTGCAGACACCAGTTGTCCCAGAGGGTAAGGTTTATGCTCTCAACTTCAAATGTACATCGCATTTAGTGCATGTTAGCTTATGTTAGCCTTTATCTCCAAGCAATAATGTGCAGGAAGCTACTTGCATGGCTCTTTTCTGATTCAAGCACGAATACCTCCAGGGCAGTTTTTCACAAGAATTCTTTTTTCTCCACAGATCGGACCTCCTTAACAAGCTCATCGACCAGGGAAGGAATAAAGCCTCAGTATCAGGAAGCCAGTCCACCATCACTGTCCTGTCTTCAGTTACAGGCCTGTCTCCAAAATGGCTGCCTGTTTTCCCACATCACCAACCATCTACTGGAGTGAAAAGGGGCATTTCCAGCCTGGTGTGGGCACGACGCTATGAGGTTTCACAGTTCCAGAGGAGGGCGCTGAGATCTCGTCGCCATGCGCACTCGGGATCACGTGGTCACCACTACCAGCATCACGGCCAGCTGATGAGAGTAGGTTGCATCCTGGGAACATGCCAGGTGCAGAATCTTAGCCACCGACTCTATCAGCTCATTGGCCAGAGTGGCAGAGAAGACTCATCCCCCATCAATCCCAGGAGCCCCCATAGTTACGGATGAGTTAGTTGACACCTCCAAACACCCAGAGCAAGTCTTTCTATGTATCATTTATTTATATCGTGTTCCTGGTAGCTTTTGCATTAGAGTAGATGTAGTCAATTTATTTATCTCGAAATGACTCTTCTTAAACTGTTGTGTGTCTTAAGATTTAAGATTATGATGAACTGATTTGTCTTTGAAATCCCTAATTTTAGTTCTCCCACCATCCTGAGAAGATTAAAAGGACATTCAAATCTTTTTGGTTCCCTCTTCCTGTACGCTCAAAGCCAAGAGACCTCAGTTAGGCATCTTAATCCTGTTAATGTAAGAACGAAGGCTTGTCCTCAACACCGTTCAGTGGGCTGGTCTTGTCTGCCAGCTGACCTCCTCAGCGGTCGTTATCCTGTGGCTCATTGATCAAACACATAAGCCTCTAATGTGGAATTTAGCCTGCACTCAGGGTCGAACACTGTCAAGACCTGTGTGTTCCCAAAGATCTTGTAAATGACCCAACGAACCCTTTTACCTCTTTTTGTTGCCCATTTTTTTCAACTTCGGAACTTTCACAACTGCTTATATGAACACTTACATTCCTGGAATATTCCATGGGCTTTTCAGTCAAAATGGGAATTTGTCACTCAGCAGGACTTTGTGTTCCGGGACCACAGTTTACATTGGGTTACACCCAACTTAAGGAGCGGGACTTGGCCACATAAATTCCATGCGGGAAATGAAAAAGAAGAGGGTCACTGATACATCAGACTGACAGACTGAAAATATCAGGTTCAGTTCTGCATCTCTGTGGCAAAATGAACCTTGGAGCCACAGATCAGGGCTCTGTGGTACCACTGCTGGCATTTCCCCCACAGGAGGTCAGTTTTGAAATATTAACCTTTCCCCTTGCACATCACAATTTTGGGCTGACGGCAGTTTAATAAACCTGACATAATCATTTCAGTCATATACATGACCACATGAGGAGTGGAGGGCCCTGAGGCTCCCATTGTTCACATATTAAACAATAATAAATAAAGGGCAGGGCAAACACTTATGCACACATTCAGGCCTCTGGTTTCCAGACACTGAAGGGTTGGTTCATTTAAATTACAAGAAGAATAATGCCAGATTCTGGATGTATGCTGATTCACGTTCATTCTGCAATTGAGAGTACTATTGAATCTTAATAGAAATGTGGTAAAAGTAGAAATCTTATACACAGATATCTTGGGCAAATAAAACCTAGAGTTTAATTTTGTTCAACCAAACCATAATTAATTCTGTGCCTTAAACAACAACAACAAAAATCTGCTGGCTTTTTACAAATTGATTCTATATAGCAACCAATGAACCAATCAAGTAAAGTGTGGACTGAGGGCATTTTGGAAAGCCTTTTTCGGTAGACGTGTCTCGAGAATGTCGCTGTCTCCCTAAAAGTGTTCTTACAAATTAATATGATGGTCATGTGAAAGTTGTATTTTGTGATTTAGAGATGTGAAAAATGCTTTTCTTTAAACCATACTTAACCTAATTGGTGATCATAATGAGATTTATTGTTGGCAAATAATAAATCTAAGCCTCTTAGAATGGCATAATAGTAATGTTGAAGAAGAGAAGATAAGGGTCAACTGTTGTTTCTGTTTGATTTAAAATATTTGACAGAACACTGCAGTATGGCCTTGCTGTTTGCATGTATGTTAATGGGTTTAAAATAGTTACTGTTACTTTGTGTGAGAGACCACAGCAACCAAAATGTTCGGCGTTAGAGTGCCCAATTCCAAACAAGTTTGAAAAATAGCTGAGCAAAAAATTACAAAACACATTCCCCGACATTTCCTTTTCTCTATATAAAGCAGGGCCGTCTCTGAAATGGTGGACGGATGATGGACTGAGGATAACTGAGGCCAAGTTGTACATGCCATTGCAAATTTGACAGGCATTTCAAAAAAAAAAAATGCAACCATTTCTATGAAACGCAGACATTTTGTGAGAAATACAATTATGGTCCATATTATTTACATACTTCTATACCCTCATATCTGGACTTTACTATAGGGGTGTCTGATCTTAACTTGCAGAGAGTGGTTGAATGTTTCACAGTAGGAATACAGACACAACTGTTGGCCTACTTTCTGATTTAAATGCACAGTCATTGAGATTAAAGCGCAAACAAGAACGTTTGGTCTTTCTAAAAGCCTAGTTTTACTCACCAAATACCTGGCGATACTTGACAAATTGGTATGTGATATACATCATATAATGTTTTCTCTTATATTTCAATCCGTGTCTTCTGATTTTGCTTTTTGTCTTTAGTCTAATTCCTTTTGCATCTACTGTTTCTTTTCCTCAGTCTCTCAGCTTTATCCCAGCTCTCTTCTTTTTGTCTGTGATTTGTCTGTCTGGATTGTCACAGGGTAATAATCAGTGGTTCTTGAGTCTTAAATTTAATCTTTTCAAAGGCTTGCTGAGGTGAAACATGCCATTCTCTCTGCTGTAATGGAGCTAATCAATGTCTCATGACAGATCATTAAAAGGCTTTTCAAAAGCTCTAAAACCCTGGTTCATCTCTCTGCTTTTTAGAATATACTGCTTCTCACACACACACACACAGTCACACAATGTCTGTGTGTGTGTGTGGGGGGGTAGGTTTTTGAGCTGCTCTACATATCCTATCAGGACACTTATCTCTGTTTCTCAAACTCATCTGTTTGATCTGCGCTCTGGATCATTGTGCTCGCACTTTCTGGTTGCGTAGTGTGTCTTGGTGTCGTCAGGCTGCCTGTACAAACTGCACACACCTCCCCTCAGAAACAGCCAGAGTACTCATGGCTCTCTGTCATAGACAAAAAAAGAGTACAGAGTTAGAAAATATTTGCCATTTTTCTAAGACAGCAGATGCAGGCTTAGCTCAGTGGGTTTGTCTTGTGGTTTCTCCTTTTGAAAGGCACATGATATACTTGAGGATGACAGGAAAGCACTTTAATGCAGACCTGCTTGTACATAGTTTCCTAAATTTCACTCATCATAATGAAATTGTTGCATGAGTTTTTTCTGCAATTGTGTTTGATGGTGTTGGTGCACTCCATGTGACATTGCATGTACCTGCAATATATATATAGCCGAACTATTTAAAACTTATCTATTTAAGTTATATTCATAATGTCACCAAAGATTATTTATAACATTATGATAGGAAAGGAATTTTTATCTATAGTCTAAATGTTACTGTTTTATAATGTTCTTCGACCTGTGAAATAAAGAATTATAACGATATGTGACGAGTATGGAGTATGATTTGAGAGTGTGTGTGTGTGTGTGCATCCCTAAAGACATACAGAAGAGAAACATGTGAGTCTAAAATTTAAGAAAAGACATTTTTGAAAACTTTCTAATCAGCTGCTCCTTCCCACTGGTTGTCCTTGAGCAGGCTGTTCTAATCAGAAAAGCCCATAGAAGTCAATGATTATAAGTGACTGCATGACAAAACATTCAAGTCTAATGGGTGTCAGGGGGGACAACGTGACTGAATTATGGAGAAATATATGAACTCTGGGCTGTTAGAAAGATCATATGACTGGACACAGTTAATGAGTGACAGGGGGTTTGGTCCGCAGCAGGCGGTTCATTGGTTCATTTCTCACCCGGTAAAGGAGAGGAGAGAGGGAGAAGGATTTAAGATTGTCAGTGTCTCTGCTGGCCTATTTTTGCAACCTTAAATACATTTCTAAGATGGAAAAAAAGGTTTATTTTAGACAACACTCAATGCCCTATAAGTTGTACCTTTTACTCTATTTTTCCACACTGATGATCATCATCATCTCATGACAGTACTCTGGAAGTGCTCCTTCCAGGGCCTCTCTAACATAAACTGTATTAGTCAGATAATGTTCTTCCATGAGCCTCCAAAACAACTTCAATTCATCATTGAGTCTAGCAGGCCCTTGAACTCAGGAGGGAGAGTGCTGCACACTTACGCAGTATTTTCCTTCAACATAAAACCCATCTGCACATCATTCTTACACTGAATGTTGGGGGTCTTGCCTGGAATTTAAAATGTCTTGTGGGTTTACTTTGTTAAGCATTAAATGTCTGCATAATAGCAATACATATATTACATTATTGTTGCATATAACTGACCAACATTTCAGATTTAAAGTGTCTTGAGAGTATACACACACACACACACACACACACACACACAAAAACAAACAAACACACAGTATATAATTTCTTCTGCTGGGATTCTGTCAATCATAATAATTAGAAAGACACAGTAATCTGACAATGTCATGAAGTAACATGGGATCACGGGAGTTGTTTTTCTGCTAAAAGAGCTCTGACTCATCAAGACATGGACTTCACAAGATCTCTAGAGGTGAGCTGTGGTGCCAAGATGTTAGCAGCATATCCTTTAAGATCTGTCATTATTAGATGCGGCCTCCATGGGTCAGAGTTGTCATTATGATGTTCTGAACAGCCTGTAAGAAAACACAAGAAAAGAAATACAGTGGAAACCATACGAAACTTGTGAGTTGGGAGCCTGTGTCAACGGGACAATGGGGAGGAATGGCAGGTGTGCCATTACAGGTGAATGTAACCATGAAACATGCAGCTTGTCACTGACGCAGACCCTGATCCTAATCTTAATTCACCCAAGTGGATACTGTAACATTCTTAAATAAGTTATAATGTAAATGGCAGAAGGGAAGGCAAAACTGGCACTACAAATACATGTATTTGAAGTGTTTTTAGAGCTTACCTGACACAAGGCAGGATAAACGTGCTTGTCGGTCGTCTCTACAGGTGTGCTGACTACAAGACTGGTGTAGTAGCAGGTCACTGACTATTGTTCATGAGAACACTTTGGATTTGCTTGTCTAGCACATCTCAATTGAGATTGGACTAAGATCTGGGGAATTTGAAGGCCGAGTCAACATCTTGTATCCATCTGAAACCATTTCTTAACCACTGCAGAGTAGTATGGTGCATCATCCCACTGAAAGACGTCACTACCCTACCTGAAACAGTCATTCCACGAAGATGTGTACCTTTGGCCATACTCAAATCCTTTCGCTTGAACTTTTTGGGGACAAATGTTCACTCTCTGCCTAACATATCTCACCTATATACATGTGCCACTGTGTAATCAATCCTACGTTGTTCATTTTATTAACTTCATATGGCTGATTACTGATTTTATAGACATCGAGTGTATATTATTACAGACACATATGTAAATGCAATGCAGTATTTGATTGTATTGATAATGTATTCACATAGAAGACTAAATGGATGCGAGAGGCCAGTGCTCCATCTGAAAACCTCATGATGCTTCTATAGACCCTTCTCAGGCTGTTCAAACTTACCTGCTTGAATTAGAAGCACATTTCTTTATGTTTTTATTTCATTTGTATGCCTTTCTGTTATCACTTCACTTTCACATTTTATCACTGTGTAAATAACAAATGCCATAAAGTCCAATAGTCTGAATTATGTTGACTCATTTTGCCTGCAGCTGATGTATGTCAGCCGACAGAAACTGTGTCACATACCACTCAACCACTCCCTCCCCTACAGTTAAAATGTAAGCTTCTAGTTGATGGTCTCAGAGTCACATAATAATGGACTGGTACCTTCATGACCACTTGTGTGTCCATTGATGAAACAAAGCCAAGAGATCTCAAGGATTGGCGTCTACAGTGAAAACTACTAACTAAAGTGTCAGCTGGGTCAAGTGGCAGATAGATGATTTATTGCAGTGACCAAGTGGAAACTTACAGGAGGCCAGATCTGGTTCATATTGCCTGATAGAAAAAAATACAACGGTTTTACACAAAGCAAATATGCACTGTGTAAAATTTTCCACAGCATTCAGTAGAATGCATTCCAATAGACACAAAATACTCGTCAAGTATCATTATCACTACCAAGTAGAAGCCTGTGTTCTCCAGCCAGATTTTTCAAAATTTGAGTTGGGCAGGTCCTGTTGTTATGGATTTACACTGACAGGAGCTGCCTGCTGCAGCTCAAATTGAGGTTTGATGAGAATTTGAGGGCCATACAAGCAGATCAATAAGAAAAATAGACTATATAAAATATCCAATTAGATAACAGCTTGGTAATATGATTTTTGTTTTCATCATTTTCATGAGTCATAACAGACGAATTTATTGCCCAATTCTTTTGTAAAAAGATAATCAGTCAATACTTTTTTTTTTAAGCGGTAAGGATAACCACACTATACTGTGCTGTAGCAAAATATTTCATACTGGGCACGGTGCTTTTTTACGATAAACTGACAGAAGGCAGACACTATCCTCACCTCATGCACTTGTCCAGAGAGGCCTCTGGATCCACCATGACCCCATTTCACTGTCATAACATTTACATTCCACCACACGACATGGCCTTTATGTAAGTAACACACTGATACACTGTATCTCCAACACATACTTCACATACTTAAATGGCTGCTGAGCTCAAATGCATGTGCAGGCCAACAGTATGTACATTTGACAGAGCTGGAATGCAGCTGATATTCATTTGCAAGAAGTGAAAGAGCAACACCAAGCACGCACCAAGCACCAGGGGAAAAACATCACAAAGAAAATGATAAGGGTAAATCTGATATAAAACTATTCACTCCCCCTTTAAAGGTAACAGATATATTTTATTTTTAACTCAAATTAAAGGAATATTCTGCTGAAAAGAACATATTTACCACAAAGCAGTATTAAAAGTATACAGATGCTTAAGTAAAAGCAGAATATCACACTGCAAAAAAGTGGTCATTACAAAGACAGACTATCAATTACAAGTAAAAGAGCAGAAGGACTGCCAACAAAATGTACTTGAAGTATCAAAAGTAAAACTACTAATTGTGTGAAATGCTTGCTATTAATGTTATTACTATTACTATTTGTTATTTGGGCACTTTAATGTTGTAGTTCAAGAGAGGCAAATTATATGTGAGTTTAACACTTTTTGGGAGTTTAATTTATAACAATGGATCAGGATTCATGAATTGATAATTTCTTTTATAAAATATTTTAATCTGTAAAGCAACTGCCATGTATAATCTCAAAGCTGCAGTGGAGTTAAGAGTAAAATATTATGCTCTTGCTATCTGCTAAATTCCCATTGAACATTTTGGAACCGTTAGGAAATTACAAAATTAATTTGACTTCAGAAACCTGATAGTAGACCAAACTTTATGTTGGAGAACTGTATGATGTCTACTTTAACCAAATGAGCAGAGGCATACAGCGGCAGCAAGCTGTTTTAACTATGACTGAAAAATCTAAATGGAAAAACCTGGTTGGCTGGTTGTCTGTGCAAAAATAACAGTGACTTGCCCAACGTGACTGCACAGAACAGTGTGCACAGTGGTTATCTGTCAGCTGACATTTTAGGCAGTAACATTGAGATAATAAAGAACTAGATAGATAACTAGAGCTCAGCCACAGGGTGTTCGGGTTGCTCTGCTCCCTGTCTGCTTCTAGTTTGTAATTTATATGATCTAAATCAGCAGTGAAATTTAGGTATTCTTGCTCAATGACAGGACAAAGAGCTTTACTATTTACTTACATTATTACTACATTTTGACTAGACTCAAAGTTTGTGGTGAAAGTTAAACAACTCCACAAGGCACCTTTAAATTATTATCATGATGAACAAATAAACTGGAATCAAAAGAAGTCAAACTTTCTGTCAACCTGTTTTGCGCACTTCAGGGTCATTTTATCAAACCTAATGCCAAATACAAAAAGCTTCCCCCCCACATGCGCATATTTAAACCTGTCTTTTGTCAAGCAGGCTTATGAACATCAGTCTAACCAAAGCACCAGCCTCACAAAAATTTTACTGCACTTACTGGAACATTCAGGACAGGGTGCACCAGCACCACGACTGAAGAACAGTGTATAGTAGATACACAACACCAAGACTGGATGATAATGTTGGTGAATACCACTGACATAAAAACAGACAGACGATGCATTGTCACTTACTACCATTGTACAAAAATTAAGCCAAAATATTCATGATAGGAGTGCTGCAATCTTGCGCTGTTGATGTCATTCGGAGCCAGAGTCTGCAAAGTAGCAACCAGTCAGACAAGCCGCATTATCGAGTTCCAGCACATACTGTATATATGCCTGATCAAGAATCATAATCATAGCTTGATATCATGATGTTTCACCAGTTTTATAGCATAAAATAACTAATCGAACTACCTGAAATGGCAGAAACAATTTTATCTTTTAAACTTATTTTCAGGATGACTTAAGGAGAACCTACAAGTTTTGGGCTACATGTGAATTCTGATAAGCACAAAACCATTGTCACATCTTTCTAGAATGCAGTGCAGTAATTAAGGGTTTTTTTGTTCATTAATGTGCCAATTAAAATGCTGGAAATGGGAACTATATACTGTATACATAATGAAAGAAATATAAAGCCAGATGATTTCTGCTATTAGGATTATTTTAAATTTTGGATTAGATCTAGGCAGCTGTATGCAAAATAATTTAAGTGAATATTTTATAAACATAATAAAATGCATTTATTTTATTGAGACGGTTTACTTGGCAACAAAATGGCTAACATGCATTCCTTTCTAATTTTATCCTATCAACCCTCAATAGCCCTGTTGCCCTTGGCCCTGTTAAATTTATTTCTTGTATAACCATTTTACTTAAACTTAATCTTGTGTGTCCGGTTTTTACCAAGACAAGAAGCTAGTCATAGGCTTAAGTAAAACTGTGTTGCTCTACCGAAGGAGAGAAGCCAGTGTGGAGATTTGAAAAAAAACAGTGAAAGTCAGTGGCGGGGGTTAAACTGCAGCACAGTTATACTGATGCATGCCAAGCCTCACACACCTACAGAAGGGGCTAGGTTCGAAACTTAAGACAGAAAACACAGAGGAAAAGTGGCTGCACCTCGACAGAGTAAACAAAGCATGAAGACGTACACACAGACAACAAACACAGCGATTCCCGCAGCCAGTTTTCATTTAGTCAGAGTGTAGGCAGAGGGAGGGAACAGAATGTGGTTGTCATAATACACCACCACAGGAGGCTATTGGAAACTGTCAGTCAAACATCATAACCTCTGCCAAAGTGATGTTTTTTCTTGTTCTATGAGTGCTTATTGCTAGTGCCTTCAACTGATTTAGTTTTGGGGTTTATAGGTCAAAAGTCAAGGTCAGAAAAAAATCCAAGAGCTCACACTTATTAACTTTTTGGCAAAACCTCAAACAACCCAAAAGTGTGGTCCAAAATGAAATCAATGTGCTTTTAAGTTAAACCAAATATATATAGTGAGAAAATTTACTCCAAAATAAGTTTGATCTTCAAAGATCAAAGGTCAAGATCACAGAAGGTGATTTTGTCATCTCAAGATTCCGTGAGCAGAAATCTTTTTCAGTGTCAAATGTGACTCTCTTATTCATAGCATACACATATACACTATAGGAATGCCACAATAACACTGGGCTGGAAGCATTTTCCTGAAAGGTGATTAACATGTTGGGATGGATTGTTTAGCCTTTGACACAGGGGTTCAATCTCAACAACTATAGGATACATGCCACACATCCCCACTGATGGAACACTTGACACGCCTCATCTTTTACCAAACAAGTCATGACGCTGCAAACAATCACTCAGTGTGTTCTGACAGGCTTGATGAATTCAGATATTCTGTAAGGTCACAGGTTTGTGGGGTCAGAGGGATCATGCAACATTGTACAGTCATATATTACAGTCTGCCAAATGTTATCATGGCAGCAAATGCAGGCACCGAGAGTCATTGGATAAGTTTCAATCCTCTATCTGAAACCCATTTAAAATAAATGTACAGTTCACAATATCACAATAATTTTCAACTAGGTCTTAAACAAAAAGGTTCACATTCATACCACCCCAAAACAAGGTAAGATTACCACAATAGCCTGATGATGCATCTCACTGTCCTTTAGGCATGGCCATCATGATTAGCCTACCACACACGCGCGCACGTAGTGTCTCTGTCACTGTCCCAAATGTTCGACGGTGTGAAAGTCATGGAAATCATCCATACGAGTAGGCATCCATTCCCGAGAAAGTCCACGAGATCGGCGACGCTTCAGAAAAGGTGGATTTGGTCCAATATAGCCACTAGGTCGTCTGTTTCAGCAAACTCAAGATACAAGAAATGTCATGGCAGCCATGTTAGCATAAACACAGGCGTTAGCAACAAAGCTAACGATGCAGGGCACTGACCCGAGTATGTTAGCTCGCTGGAAAAGCTCTGGGATTCAAAAGTGAGAAGATATCCGGTCCAATGATGTCCACCGTGACAACGGAGTGCATCCAAAACCTGCGTGTCATCCCACCGAAGCCACGTTCATCCAGAATGTTCCTCTCACAGAATTCGCGCGCTATCGCGGGTAATCAAGAACGAGCCAATCACAAAGCATATTGAGATGATCACCAGCCATCAAACTGCATCCGAACTCCTTGACCTTTTCATGACCTTTTCTCCACGCTCTAAACTCCGCCATCCACGCAGACAAAGCATGAGAGGATGAAACATCGACAATCTCTTCACCACTGCACATCACCCACTCTTGTGTTACTGCAATGCACCCAATCACACAAATAGATGACCCCATGACTAAACAAAATGCAGAATCATGTCAAAATAAAACAAAATAGTGTAGAAATAACATATAAATGCAGGTTCATCACACAAAATAGCTTTATTACAAAACATTTAATGTGGAAGCTGTGAGAGAATGAAAACTGTTTGGGAAAGACGTAAATGGAAGTTATGGTAGGTATGGTAGTTAGCTGTTTCATGTCAGCCCCTCTCTCCACTTTTTGGCGAAACAATTAACTTTCCACCCTTGTCTGTGGTCACAAATATACAGTCTCATTTTGTTTTATCATTTTTTTCCCTGATTAGAAACCTTACTGGACCCCTCCTGGAACCGCCACCTTACCGTGGCGGAGGGGTTTGGGTGCCCTAATGATCCTAGGAGCTATGTTGTCGGGGGCTGTTTGCCCCTGGTAGGGTCACCCAAGGCAAATTGGTCTTAGGTGAGGGGCCAGACAAAGTGCGGTTCAAAGACTTCTATGATGGTGAATAATAACAAGGACTGGTGTACCCTGCCCGGAGGGATACCGGGACCCCGCCCTGGACCCAGGCCTGGGGAAGGGGTCCGTAGGCGAGCGCCTGGTGGCCGGGCCTTCTTCCATGGGGTCCGGTCGGGCCCAGCCCGAAAAGGAAACATGGGCCCGTCCTCATGTGGGCCC